>JARDYH010000004.1:229575509-230036000 GCA_029215795.1 Anniella stebbinsi | reverse complement strand
TTTGTCCCGGACCGGTTCGGACAAAATCGGAGGCCCCCCGGACCGGATCGAGTCCGATCCCGACCCAAAAATCGTACATTTTTGGATCGGCCGCCATTTTTTTCCCCATAGACTTGCATTGCAATGCAAGTCTAGGAGGAAAAAATGGCGGCGGGTGGGTAAGGGGGGGCCTAACTCCCTCCCCCCCCGGGGCCGTCCGCTGTGGACGGCCCCGGCAGGTAAACCCCCTCCCCCGCGCTCCCTACCCCCCCTGGGGCCGCCTGCTTCCATCCGCTGGCGCCCGTGGGCGCCAGCGGATAGAAGCGGACGGCTCCGGGGGGGGGGGTAAGCCCCCTTCCCCGCCACTTACCTTCTCGGCCCGTCCGGCGCCGGCGGCTACTACCAGTGGGCTCCACGGCCTACTCTCGAGTAGCGCGCCGGGTGATGACATCACCCGGCGCGCCACCCTGGAGCAGGCTGCGGAGCCTGCTGGTAGTAGTAGGCGCCGGCGCCGGACGGGAGCCGCCGGGCCGGGCAGGTAAGGGCCCCCCTCCCCCCTCCCCCCTCTGTGCGCCCCCTCCCCCCTCCACGCACCCCCTCCTTACCTTCCCGGCCCGGTGGCTCCCGTCCGGCGCCGGCGCCTACTACTTCCAGCAGGCTCCGCGGCCTGCTCTAGAGTAGCGCGCCGGGTGATGACATCACCCGGCGCGCCATCCTAGAGCAGGCCGCGGAGCCTGCTGGGAGTAGTAGGCGCCGGCGCCGGACGGGAGCCGCCGGGCCGGAAAGGTAAGGGCCCCCCTCCCCCCTCCGCGCGCCCCCTCCTCCCCTCCACGCACCCCCTCCTTACCTTTCCGGCCCGGCGGCTCCCGTCCGGCGCCGGCGCCTACTACTTCCAGCAGGCTCCGCGGCCTGCTCTAGAGTAGCGCGCCGGGTGGTGACATCACCCGACGCGCCATCCTAGAGCAGGCCGCGGAGCCTGCTGGGAGTAGTAGGCGCCGGCGCCGGACAGGAGCCGCCGGGCCGGAAAGGTAAGGGCCCCCCTCCCCCCTCCGCGCGCCCCCTCCTCCCCTCCACGCACCCCCTCCTTACCTTTCCGGCCCGGCGGCTCCCGTCCGGCGCCGGCGCCTACTACTTCCAGCAGGCTCCGCGGCCTGCTCTAGAGTAGCGCGCCGGGTGATGACATCACCCGGCGCGCCACCCTAGAGCAGGCCGCGGAGCCTGCTAGTAGTAGTAGGCGCCGGCGCCGGACGGGAGCCACCGGGCCGAGAAGGTAAGTGCCCCCCTCCTCCCCCCCCCGCTGTCCACTTTCATCGGCGGGCGCCCGCTGGCGCCCGCCAATGGAAGCGGCGGTGGGCGCCAGTGGGCGCCCGCCGATCCGCCGATCCGCCGAACCGGTTCGGAGCTTTTTCGGACCGGTTCGGATTGGATCGGCCGATCCAGCTGCGGGATCGGAAATCGGATAATTTATCCGATTTCCCACTGGACCGGACTCGGATCGTGGATCGGGTCCGATCCAGTGCACATCCCTAATCAATATGGTCCCAACTATCGACGCTGAGAATGCAATCCGAGGGAGAGCTATCGTGGCTCCAGGTACCGATCCCTGGAGTCTCTGTCTTCTTGACACCACTGAGATCAGTATAGAGATTCTCGCAATTGATCTCGGTTGCCTCAACGAAGAAGGGAAAATTGCCAACTAATTTGCCTCCTTCTCGTCTTCCTCCATGCTGCAGAGAACGTCAGCAAAGCTTTGTGAGGGATTGAGAGAAATTGAGAAATCCATCAACATTGCGTGCTTGTCCTCTTCCTACTCAACCAACACAAGTACAGCAACTAAATTTGCTGCCAAGAGTGATTCACAGTAAAAGTAAGGATAACCAACCTACAGACAAACGTATCATTAGAGATCCTTCTCCACAATCAGCTGATGATTATAGATCAGACTCATCCTCATATTCATCGATACCTCCTTCTGCTGCTTCTCCTGAAGATGTTATTCAAGTCCCTGAGTGTGCATCTCCTACAGAAGATATGGCTAGATTTACTGACCAAATCTTCCGAATGGTGCAGTCTTTGGGAATAGACACACAACAACCATCTGAGAAGATTTCAGACCAAGTCTTCAATGCCGTTTTTACTAAAGCAATAGGGCCTGTGTCCATACCAATTCTACCTACACTGTTAGATACTGTTCAACAGTCACGGAAGACACCATCATCAGTTCCTCCAACATTGAAGCACCTGGAGTCACTTTACCGTATACAATAGGGATGTGCAGGGGGGGGGCCCAGATCGAAATGGAACCAGGATCGGAACCGGACCTGAGGCCTTGGATCAGATCGGATCAGATCGGAGGCCTCCTGGTTCACTTTGGACCTGATTCTGATCCAAAAATCACCTAATCGGGCGCGAAAGCGAATCCTTGTAGAGGGGACCTTGGACTTGAGATTACTGTTCTGGATTCGTGTTCTATAGCCTGCTGTTTCCCTGCATGGAGCCAAAGTATGGGCACGGGGAAACTGAGGCTGATCGTTGCTGTTCTGGAATTCTGTGTGTGTGTGACTTGCAAGAGGACCTTCCTCAGAGCCAAAGCTACGAGAATTGGGAAGGCTCCCTGGGTCGAAGAGGTTTGTTCCCTGACATCTTGTTTCCGTGATCAGCTCAGTGTTCCCCGACAGGCTGAGTTTGATTTAGTTCAAGATTATCTTCTCCACTGTCAGGAGGTTTTCACCTTTGAGTCTTTGCTCGTGCTGAGTGAGTGCTGTTCGCATTAAGCTGTTGTACCTGAAAGCTGTTCTGGTCCGTCTTCAGCTTCAAGTGTGTGTAGGCAGAAATGAAACCGTTATGCTTTGAATGCCATGTGATTTACAATAAAAGAAGTCTCACCGTTGTTGGATTGTGTCAGTTTGCCTAAAGTTTGTGAGCAGAAGCTTGGGGTGAGCTTGAGTCACGACATCGGGGTTGTAAAAGACACGCAGCAGCCACCAACCTGTGCACTCACAATGGCCCCAAAAGGCCAGTAAGTCTGGTCTCCTGCCCAAGGCATGCTGGGAGTTCCACCTGAGGCATCCTGGGAGTTGTAGGCGTAAACCTAGGTTTTTATTAAATTCTTAAAAAATACTTAAACCCCCAAAATTCATGTTTTTAGATTTTTCTGGTACATTGTACAGCCAGATCTATCACTGTGTCACTGTGTCCTATTTCAGGTGGGTCGCTGACAGTAAAAACAACCAAAACATTGTCCAAGGAGAAAAGGACTAAATTGGTTGCTACTAATCCAGCAAAAAAAGCTCAAGAAGGAAGGAAGGAAGGAAGGAAGGAAGGAAGGGAACTTAATTCCTCCACCTCCTTTGTTGAACTCCCCAATTAGGGCAGTTACGCCAATTATACTGGCTACTGAAATGATTCGACGTTCGCCCTATCTGAGGTAGAGATACGTGACACTCCCTCTATTGATAGAGGATCTCCACAACTTTCACCAACATACCAGCCCTCAAGAACGGAGGACATCTGTGTCATTGCATTAGATTCACCAAGGAGTAGATCATGAGATTGAACTCCACGTCGTAGTCGATCCAGAGGCACGAATTCTCTCTCGACATCGTTGTTGAGAGCCTCTTACAGAAGGGAGCTTCGGCATTGTCCCCTAGAGACAGAGCCTCGGTGTCAATCAAGAGAGCGAGAATCTCTGCGTCGATCGAGAGATGCAGAATCTCGACATCGATCGAAGGAGACAGACCTGTCAGAGATTGTGATGCACTGTGCACTATGAGCATGCACGGAGTGCAAACACACAGCTGCGCAAAAACAGCAGAGTTCACTGGTAGCAGACAGATGTCCTGGTAGCCAGAAAATACTCAGACACAGTAGTGTTTCAAACTACTAGACTAAGTTTACTGTACAAGTATTTTACAATAGAGAAAAAATATCATTAAACATTTTCAGCCTTCTTAACCAACAATACAACCAACCAACCACCATCTAGCATCACCCACACTGTTTCACCACATGTTGTACCTTTATAGCACTGTGGACCTATCACAGCGTTGGCTGCATATCTCCGCATGTGTTGCTATGCTTAACAGTGCACAGGGAAGAAAACCAAATGACCTTGGTCTTTAGAGCTTACCAGCTGCACTTCATTTGGCAACTGTACAGAACACTTTAGTTATGAGTCTCTAATGGTTCTTACTTTTCACTTAGTTGCAGAAAAAATACATTTGCTTTTACATTAAACCAAATGAAATCTTGACACCCCTCCTTTTTTCTGTAACTAAAAAACATTTTTTCATTCTGCTTGACATTCCAGCATTCCAAGCTGTTTTGCTAATTGTTCATGTCTCTGTACATTCAGGGGTTTCGTCAGTACATCAGCCACATTTAACTCGGTATTACAATAAAGTTACAATTAACTCATCATTTACAGCTTGTCTTACATTACAGTAGGTGCAAAGGTTTCATCATAGTGCACATTCTTTTTCCGTGTGAACCCTTTTGCCACAAGTTTTGCCTTATAGATTGTCTCTCCTGACATCAGCAATTTCTTTTTGAACACCCACCTACAACCAACCACTTTTTCACCTTTTGGTAGCATTGTAGGGGTAAAAACATTGTATTTTGCCATGGCTTTCATTTCCTCATCCATAGCCTTACACCATAATTCTTTCTCTGGATTTGGCAATTTCTGAACATCCAAATAATTCTCTGGCTCATAAGAAATTTGACATACTCTTATTTCACTCGCTGTGTATCTATCTGGAGGTATTCCCTTTGTACTTCTTTCTGAACATCTGGGAATAAAAACATTTCTGTTTTCTCCCTCCTCCTCCTCCTCTTCCTCCTCCTTCTTTGGACTTGAAAGAGTTGCGCTCGTGGAACTGCTCGTTTGTTTGTCTATTGGCTGTGGTGTTCTATCTATATTTTCCTCCATAAGCAAATATACTTCACTGCCATGCAAACACTCCCAGTCACATTGTTCTTGAAAACTTGCTGATCTAGAAATAATTATATTTCCATTGCCAGCATAAAATCTGTATGCTTTTGAACCTGGTGCATAGCCTAGGAATTTCATTTTCCTGGCTTTTGGCTGACCTTTCCTCCTAGCCACCTTGGGTAGGCTGACCATATGAAAAGGAGGACAGGGCTCCTGTAACTTTAACAGTTGTAGAGAAAAGGGAATTTCAGCCAGTGTCATTTGTATGCAATTATTTCCTGGTGAAATTCCCTCTTCATCACACCAGTTAAAGTTGCAGGGCCCCTGCCTTCTTTTGTATATGGTCACTCTAGTATAGTGCCTGCACCTTTAACTGTTGTGATGAAGCGGGAATTTCACCAGGAACTAATTGCATACAAATGACACTGGCTGAAATTCCCTTTTCTCTACAACTGTTAAAGTTACAGGAGCCCTGTCCTCCTTTTCATATGGTCAGCCTAACCTTGGGGATAGTCACCCAGGCATCACTCCCAAAAACTCTGAGATGAGCCAAGGAGCAACCTTGGATTTGGCCACCTTACATGCAGTACAGTCTAGATATTTGTCACAGGCTTTTACATTTAGTCCTACACACATTTCAGCCATTTGAGTATTTGGAACCCCACATGCGCTAATCTCCTGTGAAGCAAATGCACACAATTATTATGCAAAGGTGTGTTGTTCATAACAGAATTTACATTTTTAGATTTTTCTAAACCTTTAGGCAACATTTCATAAAGATTGTTCCTAAGCACACCTAGAGCTACAACATTGTTTTGTTTGATCACTTCACATTTGTTGTTAGAAAATGATATACAATATCCCTCCTTGTCCAAACAGGACACATTCAACAAATTGTGCTCTAAACTTGGCACACAAAGAACTTTGTTTACAGTTTGACCAATACATGGAACATAAACAGCACCTTCTCCAGTAACGGCTGAAGATTTGCCATCTGCTAATGTAACATGGTCCCGGCTAGCAGAATGTAGACTTGTAAACAATCCCCGGTTGTTCACAATATGCTGACTGGAACCACTGTCCATCAACCAGGTACACTCTGGGTTGTTCTCTGCAGCTTTAACTACGGAGACCTTTGGTCTTGCAGGTTTCTTTTTGCTTGTTGCCACCTTCTCCTTCGTTTGGTCTGGACAATCTCTCCGCAGATGCCCAGGCAAACCACAACGAAAACAGCGCTGAACTGCAAACACTTTATCTTTATCTTCGCTAGCTGCTTGTTTAACATGGGTATCTCTGGGCTTGGCAGTCTGCCTTTCTAGCCTCTTCTTTTCTTCTTCCAGCAGTCAGCCGGTCAGAAAACGAAGCGTCAGCTCTGCTTCTTGCATAGCTTCCAGGCTTAAGACAAGGTTGTCCCACGAATCGTCCAACGAGCTGAGAATGACGTACACTTTGTGGGATTCAGTGAAAGACATGCCATGCTCCTCCAGATCCGCAAACAACTGCCTCATCATGCTGAGATGTGTAGATACGCTGGCTCCCGGTTCAAGTTCTGCTCTGTACAATTTTCTTGTTAGCATAACTTTGCTGGCTGCCGTTTCTCTCACATAAATCTCTCTGAGAGTTTTCCAACATTCCTGCGCAGACACCAGCCGTCTTACATAAACAAGTTGGTTATCTTCTAAACACAAGAAAATACTGGCTAAGGCTTTTTCTATGCTTCTCTGTTCCTCTTCATCTGGCTGGGCAGAAGGATTACTGACAACTGTCCATAAATTTTCCTTCCTTAGATATTGTTCCATTTTAATACTCCAAGCCAGATAGTTGTTTTCATTCAAACGACTCAGGGGTAAACCACCCATCGACATACTTGCTGCCATCTCAAATTATTGCACACAGATGTCTTGCTTGCTTTTCAGCTCTCAGCCCCTCCAAGGCATACAGCAACGACACTCACTGAACTGCAGGTTTGAGAAATCACTTTTCACTTCCAGGATTCTCACAACACTCTGCCACCATACAGGGAGTCCTCTAGGCTGTCTGCGCAGTCTGGGCCCATAACCTGTCAGAGATTGTGTGCTTGCACTCTGCACCTGCTCAGAGAGCGCAGTGCATCACAATCTCTGACAAGACCCTCGACATCGATCAAGAGTGGCAGAGTCTTGGCATCGATCGAGAGACTACAGCCCATGTGGAAGTTGCAATTGCAGCGATCAATATGGTCCCAGCTATCGATGCTGAGAATGCAATCCGAGGGAGAGCTATTGTGGCTCCAGGTACCGATCTCTGGAGTCTCTGTCTTCTTGACACCGATGAGATCAGTATAGAGATTCTCGCAATCGATCTTGGTTGCCTCAATGAAGAAGGGAAACATTGCCAACTAATTTGCCTCCTTCTCATCTTCCTTCATGCTGCAGAGAACGTCAGCATAGCTTTGTGAGGGTTTGAGAGAAATTGACGAATCCATCAATGTCGTGTGCTTGTCCTCTTCCCACACAACCAACACAAGTACAGCAACTAAATTTGCTGCCAAGAGTGATCCACAGTAAAAGTAAGGATAACCAACCTACAGACAAACGTATCATAAGAGATCCTTCTCCACAATCAGCTGATGATTACAGATCGGACTCATCCTCATATTCATCGATACCTCCTTCTGCTTCTTCTCCTGAAGATGTTATTCAAGTCCCTGAGTGTACATCTCCTACAGAAGATACGGCTAGATTTACTGACCAAATCTTCTGCATGGCGCAGTCTTTGGGCATAGACACACAACAACCATCTGAGAAGATTTCTGACCCAGCCTTCGATGCTGTTTTTACTGAGGCAACAGCTCCTGTGTCCATACCATTTCTACCCACACTGTTAGATACTGTTCAACAGTCATGGAAGACACCATCATCAGTTCCCCCAACATCGAAGCGCCTGAAGTCACTTTACCATATATAATAGGGATGTGCAGCCCCCCCCCCCAGATCGGAACGGAACTAGGATTGGAAGTGGGATCGGAACCAGACTCAAGGCCTTGGATTGGATCATACAACAAGGCCTTGGATTGGATCATACAACTCCATACACAGGAGCTGTTGTATGGACACAACAGCTCCTGTGTCCATACCATTTCTACCTACACTGTTAGATACTGTTTTTTGTCATTTAATTTTTTATTTTTCCAAAAATAAAAAACATTTAACACAAACAGCTTACTTACACCCACAAACAACAAAAATTACATACAACAAACAACATTAAAATGGACTTCCGAATTTCCTCTTTTCTTGATAATTTGTCACAATAAGCCAAAATAAGCCAAAATAGTGAGTGAAGTTTCCCCTCCTATATTTCTTTAACAGATGTTTTTCTTCCAGTTTAGTCGCTGAATCCATTTGCAAATCTGTCCTTCCCTTCTCTTTCTTTTAAAAAAGCCACCACTGGTTTCCATTCCTCAATAAACCCAGTTATTGTTTTCTCTTTTAGTATTGCAGTAAGTTTTGCCATCTCCACCAGTTCTGTAATTTTCAACAACCATTCCTCCTCTGTTGGTATTTTCTCAGTCCTCCAATTCTGAGCATAGATTAATCTTGCTGCCATTGTCATATATAAGAATAGAGTTCCATAACCTTACATCAACTGTTCATCTATTATCCCCAACAAAAAATACTCTGGATGCAATTGTATTTTTATCTTCAATACATTTTGAATCACCTTATGCATTTGTATCCAAAAGGATTTTGCTTTTTTACATGTCCACCATAGGTGATAAAATGTTCCTTCCTGTTCTTCACATTTCCAGCACTTTCCCGATGTCCCCTTATACATTTTTGCCAATTTTGACGGAGATATATACCATCTATACATCATTTTATAAAAAATCTCTTTCAATCTAGCACATAGTGTAAATTTCAGACCTCTCAACCACATATTCTCCCATTGATCCATAGTAATGTTATAACCAAAATTCTGAGCCCACTTTATCATACAATCTTTTACTTGTTCATCTTCAGTCTCATATTTTAACAGAAGTTTACATATCATTGAGATAACATGATTATCATTTGTGCATAAAGCTTTCTCAAATTCAGATTTCGTACAGTCAAATCCCCATTTTTTTTCATCTATCTTAAATTTTTCCCTCATTTGTAACTATGAGAACCACTGACAGACAATTCCTTTATTCCGTAGTTCCTCTTTTGATTTCATTTAAATCTCTCCTTCCTTTATTTCTAATGTTTCACCATATGTCAGCCATTTTTTCGTAGTTGCCAAATCTCTTCTAAAAAAAAGCCTCCTGTGATGAAACCCATAGCGGCTTTTTTGACACAGTCCTGGTTTATATTTATTCCATATTCTCAAAATTGCTCATCTCACATAATGGTTGTCAAAGTCTGCATTCACCTTAGCTTTATCATACCACAAATACCCATGCCAGCCAAATCTTAAATCATGACCCTCTACTTCCAATAATCTACTATTTTTCAACAAAATCCACTCCTTCATCCAAACCATGCAACAAGCAGAGAAATATGTCCTCAAATCTGGCAAATCCACTCCTCCTCTCTCTTTTGCATCTTGTAATATTTTAAACTTCACCCTTGTTTTTTTGGATTGCCATATAAATTTAGAAATCTCTCTCTGCCACTGCTTGAATGGTACCTCTGACGTTACAATAAGGATTGTCTGAAATAAATACAACATTCTTGGCAAAACATTCATCTTAATTATTGCAATTCTCCCCATCAATGACATTTGGAGTTTATCCATCTTATTAAATCTTGCTTAATTTCATTCCAGACCTTGACATAGTTATTATGAAACAACATACAATTCATATTTGTCAAATTTATACCCAAATACTTCACCTTTTTTCTACTTTAAGACCTGTCTTTTGTTCCACCTTTATTTGATCTTGCTTATTCATATTTTTTGTAAGTAGCTTAGTCTTTTCTTTATTAACCTTAAAACCTGCTAATGCACCAAATTCATTCAACTTCTTCATTAAATTTTCAATTTCGCTCAATGGATCCTCTAATATAAACACCAAATTGTCTGCAAAAGCTCTCAACTTATATGATTCTTTTCTAATTTTTATTCCTCCAATTTTTTCTTCTTGTCACACAGCTCTGTTCAACACTTCCAAGACCAAAATAAATAACAAAGGTGACAATGGGCAACCCTGTCTAGTCCCTCTTGCAATCTTACATGGTTTCATCAAATCTCCATTTATAATGATCTGTGCGCTCTGTTCAGTATAAATTGACTTCACCCACATTGTAAAGTTAATCCCAAAATCCATTACTTCCAGTATTTTAAACAAAAAATCCCAATTGACGTTGTAAAAAGCCTTCTCCGCATCCAAGAAAATCAAGGCCGCTTGTTTTTCCGGATGTTTGTCCAGATATTCTACAATGTTCAATATTGTCCTTTATCTGTCTTTTCGGCAAGAATCCACATTGATCTTCATGGATAAATTCCCTCAACACAGACTTCAACCTTTCTGCCATTATCGATGTGAACAACTTGTAATCGTTGTTCAACAACAAAATTGGCCTATAATTTTTGGTCAGTGTTAGGTGCTGATCTTCTTTAGGTATCAACATTACATATGCTGTTTTCCATGTCTCAGGTATCTTTCCCTCTTTCAAAATAGAATTCATCATACTCTGCAATGGTAATGATAGTTCTTCTTCAAAAATTTTATAAGATATACCTGGAAGGCCATCTGGTCCCGGTGTTTTTCCCATTTTTATTCTTTTTATAGCTGCACCCATTTCTTCCATAGTAATCTCTCCATTTATCATTTGTTTCTGTTCCATTGAAATTTTAGGCAAATTCTGTTCCTGTAAATACTAGGGATGTGCACTGACCCCCCGGATCGGATAGTGGATCGGAATCGGACCTGGGGGGTCGGATCAGATCAGAGGATGGTCAGATCGGATCAGACCTGATCCCGATCCGTGGATCGGATGTCCGATCCGGATTGGACACCATTTTGAATGCTTTTTCCCATAGCCAAGTATTGCTTTACAAAAATGCCTATAACTTTTTCATTTTTAAAGATATAAGGCCGAAACTTGGGCACACTGTAGACTGCTTAGGGGTAGGTATCAGTGAGAAATTTCAGAAAGATTGGTGCATGCATTTTGTGACAATTAATTTTTTAATAAATAACCAGGAATGCCTATAACTTTTTCATTTTTAAAGTTACACTCATGACACTTTGCCACATTGTAGGTGGTACAATGATACCTATGTGTGTGAAATTTCAGAAACATAGATGCTTGCCTTGTGTGGCAATTAATTTTAGAAAAATGGGTAGTAGTGGGGTAAATACAGTTATGCCTCCCACTTTTTATTTTTAAAGATACAAACAGGAAACTTGGGCACATTACAGGTAACACTTGGCTTGATATGTGTGTGAAATTTCAGAAACATAGGTGCTTGCCTTGTGTGGCAATTAATTTTTGAAACAATGAGGAAAGAAACACCTATAACTTTTTCATTTTTAAAGTTACACACATGAAACTTGCTCACTTTGTAGATGAGTTAGAGGTAGTTATCTGTCAGAAATTTCAGAATGATAGGTCCAGGCATTTGATGGCTATGGATTTTTTAGATTAAAAGTTACAAACGTTTTTCCACAGAAGCTTGGGCTGTCAATTGCACCCCCTCCCCCGCCTAACCCTCCCTCTTTTATCTGTCAAAACTCCGTGTTGTTGTAAAGGCAATGTTGGGGACTGGCTGGGAGCTTCCCCTTGGGGAAAAGCACAAGTCCCATAGCTTGCGCGAGAAGGGCGGTGCACGCTCCTCGCAGGTAGGATCTTCAAGACAGCAGCATCAGCAGCATCAGCATCAGGCAGACATTCAAATGGCAAAGTCCAACATTGGGGACTGGGTGGGAGCTTCCCCTTGGAGGCAGCTCTGTCTCCCAGTTACCCACCCATCGCAGGCGGAGAAGAAGGGGGCGCGCACGGAGGAGCTGAGCACGGAGGGGGGGGAGGCAGCTTCCTGATTTACTTCTCTGTAGCAACTGCTCTGGGCAGAGAAAGGGACGTTCGTGGGGAGGGGGGTTTAAAGGGATTCATTGCATAGCACTTCCCCACTGAGAAACCATACTTGCCCATAGGGATTAATTGCATAGCACTTGCCCATAGGGATTCATTGGACAGCACTTGCCCATAGGGATTCATTGCATAGCACTTACCCATAGGGATCCATTGCATAGCACTTGCCCATAGGGATTCATTGGACAGAACTTGCCCATAGGGATTCATTGCATAGCACTTGCCCATTGAGAAACCATACTTGCCCATAGGGATTCACTGGACAGCACTTTTCCATAAAGTTCTATGGGCAAGTGCCGCGAAGCCTGTATCTCAGTAGATCAAAGAAGCGGACGCAACCGCACGAGCAGGCAAGGAGCACAAGGGGGGAGGTCTGATCCTCCGATTTTTTCCGAACCGTATTGGGTCCTTCCAGACCAGTTCGGATAAGATCGGACAATCCAGTTGTGGGGATCGGAAATCGGATAACTGCATCCTATTTCCCCTGGATTGGCTCCGGATTGTGGATCGGACCCGATCCAGTGCACACCCCTAGTAAACAAAACAAAACAAAAAAAAGCAGAATTCCTTTTTATTCACCCAAGCCCAATTCTATAGTTATAGTGGAATCTGCTCAAGGAAAATCGCAGAAATTACATACAGCACCAGTTGACAAGGAAGGTAGGCACTTGGACCTTTTGGGCAGACATGCCTGGCTCAGGTCTGCTGGTCTGACACCAGAGACACAAATAAGGATTGAGAATTTACCATTTGATGGAAGTGGCCTTTTCCATGCTAACACTAACAAGGCTATGGATACCATACAGTGCACATCAATGTTCTAGAGTTGATGGCAGTCCAGGAGGCATTGCATTCCTTCGAGACTGAACTCTTAGGCAGCCGAGTGCAATTGCTCACAGACAACACCTCTGTCACGTGGTACATAAACAAACCAGGGGGCACTCATTCTATGGATTTGGCAGAGCTGACTTTACAAATTCTCCATTGGGCTGAACATCAGAACATATCTATTGTGGTGACTCATATTGCCGGAAAAGACAACATTCTGCTGGATCACTAAAGCAGATCATGTGCAGACGCGCACAGTTGGGAAATGTCAAGGGTTGTGCTCTGACGCCTCTTCATTCGATGGGAGATGCCCACAATGGACCAGCGACAAAGTCTGCTACCAGCTTTGCTCAAAAGGAGGCAGGGGAAAGAACTCATTGGGAGATGCTTTTCTGATACAGTGGAAAGGCAAACTGCTATACCTCTTCCCTCCTCTTCCTCTAATCCCCAAAGTCATTGTGAAAACAGAACCAGATCAGGCAAATTGCATCTTAATAGCCCCATGGTGGCTCCGACAGTCTTGGTTCACAACTCTTCTCAGACTATCCAAGGGCAACTACTGCCGTCTACCGTCCAATCCGGACCTAATATCCAGGAACCACGGCAAAATGCGGCATCCCAATGTTGAGTCTCTAGCGTTGACTGCATGGAAAATTTACCATATCCACAAATACTACTTTTCCCACCTGAGATACAGACTGTAATGTAAGCGGCAAGAAAACCTACTACTAGGAAAGCTTACAGCAATAAAATGAAATTGTTTATTGCTTTTGCAAAGCCACGAGGTTTCAACCCTATATCTGGCCCTGTTCAAGGAATTCTTGCATTTCTACATTGTCAATATGAGTATATGTGGCTGCTATTTCTGCAAATCATGACCTTGAACATGGTAGATCAATATTTATGCACCTTTTTATAAAGCAGCCCCTAAAGGGATTGAGGAACCTGATTCCGTTGGGCCGACCACCTATACCAGCCTGGAGCTTGTCTGTGGTGCTTAATACTCTTATGGAGCACCGTTCGAACCTCTAGCAACGTGGACCTTTGACTTATGTCATGGAAAGTGGCTTTTCTAGATGCCACTACATCCACTAGCAGAGCATCTGAGTTATGTACACTTAGAGTTGATGTGACATATCTCCTTTTCCTAAAGACAGGGCAGTTCTAAGACCAGATATAGCATTTTGCCTAAGGTGGTATCATCTTTCACATCAACCAGGGTATTATTCTTCCGGCTTTCTTCCAGCATCCATCAACCCCGTTAGAGTCAACTCTACACACACTGGATGTACGGAGTGCATTGGCTTTTTATGAAAACTGCACAGAAGCTTTGCGCCAGCCAAATAGACTATTCTTGGCACATGGAGGTAAGTCAGTAGGTGACCCCATCTCAATGCAACGTTTCTCTTCATGGATGGTGCAAACTATTAAACTAGCTTGCAGGTTATCAAGCTTACAGATACCTAATCTAGTCAAAGCACATTCAACTAGAGGAATGGTGGCATCTATTGCTTTCACGAGAGAGATTCCACTATCTGACCTTTGCAGAGCAGCAACGTGGGCCAGAAACTCAACCTTTGTCTGCCACTATAAACTTGATGTCAGGCAAGGGAGGACTGTCATTTATGATGAGCAGTCCTTTCAGCAATTCTGCAATGAAGTATAACACCTGCCTTCCACCGGTAAGTGAGCTTTTGATTCACCCATATGTGTGATGCACAGAGACCACAAAGAAGAAATGCAGGTTGCTTACCTGTAACTGTGGTTCTTCGAGTGGTCATCTGTGCATTCACACAACCCACCCACCATCCCCTCTATGGTGTTAATATTTATTGATACTGATAGAGCACTACCTTTGGTAAAGGGACCATAGGTGGTGTCTAGGAACTGAGGGAATAGGGCAGGAACACCTGCTGAGTGTGCGCAGTTGGACGGTGGGGGAGGAGTTCCCACCTAAATGGCTTCAGCTTTTGTAGGATTCTCAAATTGAGGCTCTGCACAGGCGCAAAGCCCATATGTGTGATGTACAGATGACCACTTGAAGAACCACAGTTACAGGTAAGCAAACTGCTCATCTTTAGGTTGGTTGGTTGTTTCTAGTTTGGTTGAGTTCGTAAATTGTTTTGTTAGAATAAATGGAAAATTGTGTCACAAAGAACTGTATTTTAAATTAGAGTTGCGTGATAAACCACATTTTTTTGTTTTACCTAAAATGCCTGCACCTCCCATCATGCTTTGGCCAGAGCAGTCGTCTAAACTTCAAAAATAATCAGGACACACAACACCCTTTCTACCAGATTAAAAAAAGATCCAAACCTAAAAATATGTTTTCAGAATAGACCTGGCATTGCCCAGATATCTGAAGAACAGATAGTAGGGAAGGGGATCGCAGTGGACCTGAGGAACTGCTGTATGCTTGTGCTCTGAAGTTATTATTATGAAAAAAGGGAAAGCAGCCAGAACACAGAATACTTTACTGACATAATTTACTATATAATATAGTTACAGGTTTGGGCAGAGAGCCAGGATGGTGAAAGCCACTGGTGACTTGGCCCTTTTATCCGACATAAAAATACTTAAAATCCAAAATTTCATGTTTTTTGATTTTTCTGGTACATTGTACAGCCAGGCTTATCAGCATGCCAGATTTCAAGTTTCTACCTGGCATTGTCTGCGAGGTAATCATTGTAAAGTAGCAGGCAGGTGCTAGGCCTGAGTTAACCTTTAAATAAATTAAATTGATTTCTTTTTTCCCTCTCTCACCCTCATGACAATCCTTCAAGGTAGGCCAGTCCTAGGCCTGTGAGGTAACTTTAAAACAAATTAAATTCATTCCCACCCCCGCTCTCTCTCACCTTTAATGCATGGCCAGGGCAGCCTTGAAGCTGGCACCATAATTTTCCTTGTCCCAACAGAAAACAAAAATGACAACTCCCAGCATGCCTGTTGCTGTGGTGCCCAACTTGCCCAATGGGAGTCCAGCTGCTGAAGCTCATGGGAAGTGAAGCCTTGCTGAGCCATTCCACAATACACTGTGCAATCGATGCCTGTAGGTAGGCCGTGAGGGAGCTGGCTGGCTGGCTGATTGATGTTTCTCTTGGTTTCCATTAGCAATGGGGCCTGCTCCCAGTGGGCTGAACCACTGAGGCAGCTGGCCCCAGGCGCTCTCCCTTCAGACCCAGGAGGGCGAGCCACTACCAGATAATGACTGCCAAAGCCTGATAAGTCTTCCCTCCTGCCCAAGGCATGCTGGGAGTTGTAAGCATAAGCCTAGGTCCCTGAATAACATGTTAATCTTTGAACACCATGTGAGATGTGTTGGAAGACAATTGGAGAGCAGGCCATCTTGGTTCAGGCATCCTGCTTGTGGATTTCTGTATAAAGTTTATGATTTTTATGTAGCAGCCTGACTATACCATTGAGACAGAAGCGTCGATGGAGGATTGCCTGAAATAGCTGAAGCTAGAATGGAATGGTGGTCAGGGTTAGTGGCAGTTGGAGAAAGTCAGGTAGGAGGACAAAGACAGTTAGTGAGAGGTCAGGGTTTGCTTACCCATACTTTATTTTAAATCAACCATTTCACATGCCAGTACTACATCTCCCAGGATGCCTTTAGCAGCCCACAAGGTTAGCCCACAGCCCTCTGAGACATCCTCATTGCCGATGCTGCTCCTCCATAAAGCATCGAGGAGTAGCATCACCAAGGAGGGGAGGTAAGTGGCTATCAGTGGACGCACCCAGCTCCGGCCAATCCTGCTGGGACTGCCTTGGCCTGTGCTTCTCACCCACCAAACGCTACATCAGGAGCCTGTACTGAAGGGCCGGGGCTGGGCCAGGCACTTCCTCCCCCCCTTTGTCGGGTCTGTTTCATAGCATATGCAGAGTTCCTCCCCTTCATCCCTCCCCCTTAAGGGCAAAGGCTACACACTTGCTTCCCCCAGATTCTGAGAAAAGAGCAATGTCAGGATGGAGTGCCTTTGAGCCTGTTTGGCCCCTCAAAGTCATGCTGTTGTATCTAGTTACATTTTAAAACCACGCAGAGGGCAGGAGGAAGCACCGCAAATGGATGCAGCCCATTTATGTGGGTTGTTTCCTTTTATGTGGAATTGGGTTGACTGCTCGAGACCAACCTTATGAGTCGGGGTTGTAAAAGACATGCAGCAGCCACCAACCTGTCCACTCACAATGGCCGCCAAAGGCCAGTAAGTCTGGCCTCCTGCCCAAGGCATGCTGGGAGTTGTAGGCATAAACCTAGGTTTTTATTAAATTCTTAAAAAATACTTAACCTCCCCAAAATTCATATTTTTTATATTTTTCTGGTACATTGTACAGCCAGATCTATCACTGTGTCAAGTTTCTAATAACTCATCTGTTAAAGGTGCATGCACTATACTAGAGTGACCATATACAAAAGAAGGCAGAGCCCCTGCAACTTTAACTGTTGTGATGAAGAGGGGATTTCACCAGGAACAAATTGCATACAAATGACCCTGGCTGAAATTCCCTTTTCTCTACAACTGTTAAAGCTACATGAGCCCTGACCTGGATTTTATCTGGTCAACCTATTTTATTATGTTTACTATATTGTGTTTGCAATGCAGGGGATTGGTTTTGGGGTATTTCCCTTCTGGTTTCATTCACTCTTCCCATTCTCTTATCCCTAACTTTTATACAAAACATTCTACCTCAATATCTCATGCAGCTAATTCTTTGAAGGGGCTGAGCAGTAAATCTGGTGACCTACCAGTCCAGCATAACTGTTCATAAACTTTGAGACCTGGGAGAGGTTTCCTCCAAGCCTCAGGCATTGGGAGATCTGAGGAGATGGAGGCAGCAGGAAAGTGTGGCTGGTTGAGTCACATTCCCCTGTCTACCTTTACAAGTGTGATGGCCTATAGCTACGCTTTGGGTGGGGCTTCGAAGGCTCAGTCCTAAAAGCAATGCCTGTGTATAAGCCCCTACACTTGTATTTGCCTGGTATCCCAGCTCTTCTCTGGAGCTCCCTGTGATAAGACTTTGGACTGCCTACAGACCATACTTTTGGCATTGACTCAGTCCCTGGAGCCCCGTCCCTGCATAGTCGCCAACAGGACAGTGTATGAATAGAATGTGTTTCTGAATGCCTGTACTGGGGTATGTTGGCACAGCAGTGGTCCTGCCGACTGTTGGCATGCAGCCCCCAACATCCCAGCCTGGGGACAATTTGGCTACTGGGCCTAATGTTGTGGTGGATTACTGCTGTAATTCATTAATAAATGCAGAAGAACAAAGTGTACTGAGGAAGATGGCTTCTGTGAGGTCCCTTCCTCAAACTCCTTTGAAGTTATTGGGAAATGTCAATGTGTGTGTATACGGATGGAGATTAGCTAGAAATTATATATCTGGATTTCCAAAACACCCACACTATCATTTTATCTCAAAGTTAGGATGGGAGTTTGGGGCTCCCTCAAGGTTCTTGCATTGGAATGTATATTGGGAGTTGGGACCAATGCTAATTAACTTGTTCGTAACTGATTTGGTGTCTGAGTTGAGCAACAAAATGCAACCAAACTTGAGGGAACCCCCTACTCATTGGGTTAATAACTATGTTTAGGGGAGATGCAAGTCGGAGTGTTCTGCTGAACATTTCTTCCAGCTTCCCAGAAGTTTTCTTCTCCCATGAAAAAGGCTCAGGCTTTAGTTTCTGAGTCTCGTTCTCATGTCACTGGTGCTTTTGAGCTTACTCTTGTGAGTTGGCTGCTTTTTCTTTTTCATCTATTACACACCTGTTCTTGGTGCTGCAGCCTCCCTGGCTGCCCAGGCCTCCTGAAACAGCACCATGGGATGAGTTAGCTCCTGATGTCTTCGCCTGGGCTTTAAGTGAAGCACAGGAAGCCAGGGAGGCAGCGGACTGCTGGAGAGAAGGCTGCATGATGAACGAGAGGCCACTCACACAAACCCCTCAATGTGTGCATAACCAGTGTTAAGGAAAGGTTCCCTAACTCTCAAATTGAAGAATCACCAGGAACAGGCAGAATTCAGTCCAACAGGTTTATTCAAAACAATGTACAAAGGAGACAGAAGTGGCACATGGGTAGTACCAAAGCTCTCTGAATCACAAAGACAAAACTGATTCATTTATCTCTGTTACAGGCTTTGATGTCACATACCACTCACCCCCTCCCTCCTGTGATGGATACATGCCAATAAATATTTCAACTAAACAATATCTTAAACCATAATAAAACAATATCTGGGGCATTTGACACCTCAATGAAATTTACTGTTTCCTGATAACTTTCGATCACCGATACTTGGTGTTATTTGGTTTTCTCTAATGGCCAGTAATTTTCCTTGCGAAGACTGAAAATACTTACATTGGGGGTGCCATCTTGTCTGTAAGATTGTGTTTGAGGGCTGTTGAGTCATGTATAATTCACAGTCTATTCGGAGAAAGAGATTGTGAGGCTTGTTATCGGGAGAGGATGTTTTGGGTTATGTTGTTCTGTGTTTTTCCTCTGAAATGTTAGAATGTGAGGTGTGAACTTTGACTTGGTGCAGCGTAAAGTGTCTCTCTTCACTTGAAATGTTTCTTTGAGGCTTGGGAGAAACTAGAGTTCCACTTTTTGATTTTATATCAATGCCCAGATCAAAAATCTTTATCACCAGGAAAGTGCAAAAAGCCCACAAAACGCACATGAAATTTTCATTGAGCTGTTCTTCTCCTTTGAAATTCTTTGTTATTCTCCCTGCCTTCAAATTGAATAAGAATCATCAAAATAATAATTTTTAAAAAGTGGAAGAAATATTTTGCATAGCAGCACTCTTGAAATACTTGAAAGGCACAGGAGGGCCAGGATCCCTTCTCAATCATCCCAGAGTGCAGGATGCAGAATAATGGGTTCAAGTTACAGGAAGCCAGATTCCGGCTGGACATCAGGAAAAACTTCCTGGCTGTTAGAGCAGTACGACAATGGAACCAATGACCTTGTGAGGTGGTGGACTCTCCCACACTAGAGGCCTTCAAGAGGCAGCTGGACAGCCATCTGTCTGGGATGCTTTAAGGTGGATTCCGGCATTCAGCAGAGGGTTGGACTCGATGGCCTTTGAAGCCCCTTCCAACTCTATTATTCTCTGATTTTGTGGTTCTACAACTTCATTGTTTCATAGATAGCTTTTGAAAAGGGTGTTGAAAAATTCATGGAGAATCGGTGGCTACTACCAATGAAAGGTAAATAAGGCCAGCACATTTGGATGAAGTATGTACCTCTGCACACCAGATTTCTCCCAGAAAACAACATCTTCAAATGGTGGGCATGATAACGTATTAAATCTATTGCAAGCATGGGTGGGTGGGTGTGCCTGAGAGAAAGAACTGAACTGAATGTGTTTTTATGCTAGAAGTATAGACAATAATAGATGTTCAGTCTGAAATGATTACGATTGATTGATTGATTGATTGAGTGAGTGCTGGGTTTGTTTTCAGATTCTGGCCTCACAGACCCCCCAGGATTTATACCAGCAGCTGTGCTGTATTAAAGAATGACTGCAAGCAAAACAACAAGTGTTGGGAATCCATTCCTTTAGAAGATAAAATAAAGGGGTCCATATGTAGGCAAAAGTCTAATCCACAGTGGGCAACGTAAAACTCTTCACTGTGATGAAACTTGATGTCCATTCTCTATATAAAAACAAGGACAATGGATAAAAAACCCTTTTTGAATGTAACAGCAACACTCAGACATCTAAGTTATGGAACTGGGGCATAGAAAGGATCAACTCTCTGATCAGCATGCAAGAAACCTTTATCCACCATCCTTCCTTGAAGATGGAAAGAGAGACCTTATTTTGAAATCTCCAGGACTTAGATGGTCACAGAAATAAGATGAAGAAAAGAACCTCACAGCCCACTTTCTGTTGCAATAAATTCATCCTCTGTATCTACCAACCATTGTCTCCTTGATTTATGTATTATTTATTTATTTATTTTATTACATTTGTATACCGCCCCATAGCCAAAGCTCTCTGGGTGGTTTACATGAGATTAAAACAATTAAAAACAATATGTACAAAAATTAAAACAGCAAAAACTTACAATATACACATACATTTAAAACCACTGTAATAGCTTTAAAAAGCTATAAAGCTAACAACAAAACAAACCCAGGCTCATCAGATATTGCCAAATGCCTGAGAGAAGAGGAAAGTCTTGACCTGGCACAGAAAAGATAACAATGTTGGTGCCAGGTGGGCCTTGTCAGGGAAATCAGTCCACAATTGGAGGGCCACCACAGAGAAGGCCCTCTCCCTTGTTGCCAACCTCCGAGCTTCCCTTGGAGTAGGCACTCGGAGGAGGGCCTTAGGTGTTGAACGTAGTGTTCGGGTAGGTTGATGTCGGGAAAGGTGTTCCGTCAGGTATTGTGGTCCCAAACTGTGTAAAGCTTTATAGGTTTAAACCAGCACCTTGAATCCGGCTCGGAAACAATCAGGCAACCAATGCAAGCGGGCCAGAGTAGGTCTTATATGCTCGAACCTTCTGGTCCCAGTTATCAATCTGGCCGCTGCATTTTGAACAAGCTGCAGCTTCTGAACCACCTTCAAAGGCAGCCCCATGTAGAGTGCATTGCAGTAATTTAACCTTGAGGTTACGAGAGCATGGACAACTGAAGCCAGGTTATCCCTGTCCAGATAGGGGCGTAGCTGGGCCACCAACCAAAGTTGGTAGAAGGCACTCTGTGCCACTGAGGCTACCTGAGCCTCAAGTGATAGAGATTGTTCTAGAAGAACCCCCAACCTATGGACCTGCTCCTGCAAGGAGAGTGCAACCCCATCCAGTACAGGTTGAACACCCTCCATCCGGTCAGCAGAACCACCCACTAACAGCGTCTCAGTCTTGTCTGGATTGACTTTCAGTTTGTTAGCCCTCATCTAGTCCATTGTTGCAGCCAGGCACCAGTTCAGCACATCCACAGCCTCACCTGATGAAGATGAAAAGGAGAAATAGAGCTGCGTGTCATCAGTGTACTATGTTTCTGATATCTACCTTGTCTTTCTGATCTTGATAATGTATATGTTACAAGGCATGAGAAGAACTATTGTGATGTGACAGACCAAGGGTTTGCAAATCGGAGCATGATAGTCTCTCTCCTCATGGGGTCAGGCCATCGAGTTCTCAAAGCACCTCTCCTTTGAGAAATTAATGGCTGAATATATTCTCTATAGGTAGCTAATTGGTTTAACAACAAACAGGGGATAGTTAATAAGGAGCTGAGGGTGTTTAGACCCAAACCCACTTTTTACCCAACTATGTCAAATTGCAATATATTAGCATTTGAAAACATGGTGTTGAAAGAGTTAGAAAAGATCCAGAATAATGAACACAGGGTCTAGCATAACTTGACTAAATTGGAAAAACTAGCTTTAGATCAACTATGTGAGATGGAGAATGTGATATTTAAACCAGCTGACAAGGGGGGAGCCATTGTGGTCTGGGGGACAGAAGATTACATCAAGGAAGCTTGTAGACAACTCAGTGTACCAGAACACTACTCACTAGGGATGTGCACTGACACCCCAGATCAGATAGCGGATCGGGATCTGACCTGGGGGATCAGATCAGATCAGATCGGAGGATGGTCGGATCAGATCGGACCCGATCCCGATCTGCGGATCGGATGTCCGATCCGGATCGGACACCATTTTGAATGCTTTTTCCCATAGCAAAGTATTGTTTTACAAAAATGCCTATAATATTTTTCATTTTTAATGATAGAAGGATGAAATTTGGGCACATTGTAAACTGCTTAGGGATAGTTATCTGTGAGAAATTTCAGAAAGATTAGTGCATGCGTTTTGTGGCAATTAATTTTTTAATAAATAACCAGGAATGCCTATATCTTTGTCATTTTTAAAGTTACACACATGACACTTTGCCACATTGTAGGTAGTACCTTGGGACCTATGTGTGTGAAATTTCAAAAACATAGGTGCTTGCCTTGTGTGGCAATTAATTTTAGAAAAATGGGTAGTAGTGGGGTAAATACAGTTATGCCTCCCACTTTTTATTTTTAAAGATACAAACAGGAAACTTGGGCACATTACAGATAGCACTTGGCTTGATATGTGTGTGAAATTTCAGAAATGTAGGTGCTTGCCTGCTGTGGCAATGAATTTTTGAAACATTGAGGAAAGAAACACCTATAACTTATTCATTTTTAAAGTTACACGCATGAAACTTTGTCACATTGTAGGTGGTACATTGGGACCCATGTGTGTGTAATTTCAGAAACGTAGGTGCTTGCCTGGTGTGGCAATGAATTTTTAAGTCAATGAGGGAAGAAACACTTATTCATTTTGAAAGTGATACGTCTGCAAGTGAAAGTTGCTCACTTTGTAAATGGCTTTAGGGACCCATACATTTACATGAAAAGAGAGGTGTTTGTTGGATGTAGTCTGCTAAGTGCACTTAGAGTACTAGCTCAGGGTTACTATATTCAGATCCTAGTCTGGAAGGGATCTTGCAGGAAACAGAAGTTATATTTCTTTGGCCAACATGAACGCATATGTATGTAATTCAAAACCAGAAGGCTGCTTTGATGTAGAGCAAATCCAGTAAGCAATACATGGTCTTGCAGCACCCTAGTATTTCTCCTTCCACAGCAGAATCTGGAAAGCAGCAACAGCAGGCAGGCTGGAAGGCAGGCAGGCAGACATTCAAAGTCCAATGGTGGGGACTCACTGAGGTTCTCCTTGAGGGAGGACCCCACATCCCAAGGCTTAAGCGAGGCAAGTGACTGGTCCACATCGCAGGACGGTTGTGCAAAGCACCAGGCAGACACAGAAGGCACAGCAGCAGGCAGGCAGGCATTTAATTGGCAAAGTCTCTCTTTTCCCGGGCACTGTGGCAGAGAGAGTTCCATAGGCTGCAAAAGAAGAGGAGGGGGGAAATGAATATTAGATGAATACTTTTATACTGCAAAAGAAGAAAGGAAAATAAAGATTTGTATTAATAAATGCAAGGCCTGGTCTCCCACCGGCACACCTTTCTTGTTTGTGACTACCAATCCCCCTTCTCCTGCTTCACCCCTCCCTTTCTAAATCACTCTTTCGAGCCCATTGTTAGAGTGATTGGCTATCCTTTTGTGTCTGGCTGGACACAGCATTAGAGAATCACCATTTGTTTTGTCCTTGGGTTATTCATTCACTCCTATTGTTATTGTTATCTCCTAATATCTCCCTACTTTAGGCTGACCAGATCAAATCCAGGTCAGGGCTCCTGAAACTTTAACAGTTGTAGAGAAAAGGGGATTTTTTCAGCCAGTGTCATTTTGTATGCAATTAGTTCCTGCTGAGATTCCCTCTTCATCACAACAGTTAAAGGTGCAGGGGCCCTGCCTTCTTTTCTATATGGGCACTCTGCCTGCACTCTTACCTGAGTCGTGCGGGCGACGTGAATCGATGGGCCACCTCCAGGCGGCTGTGTCATGGGCAGATGGGCAGTCTGGATTCACGGGTCTGCTGTGCGCAGTGGCAAAGAGTTCCATAGGCTGCAAAAGAAGAAGAGGAAAAAAAGAATGAATATGAGATGAATAAGACTTTACCACCACTGGCTCCCTCCCACCCAGGACTGGCATCTGCCCGGTCCTGAGTGCCCACGCCCAACTGTCACGCACACGGAGCTGGAAGCTGACTCGGAAGTAAGCTTTCCGACTGCAACTGCCCCACTTCTGGACACTCAGGTGTCCCTGCAGTGACTGCACACACTTACCTTAGTCGTGAGGCCACTGAGGATCGGAGGACCACGTCCAGTCGGGCCCTTCCAGGCAAAGGCACAGTGTGGCACAGCTCCCTCCAGACAAAGTCAGTAGTGTGGCACAGCTCCCTCCAGGCAAAGGCACAGTGTGGCACAGCTCCCTCCAGGCAAAGGCACAGCAGCATGGGCAGGCAGGCGGGCAGGCAGAGGCAGAGGCAGAGGCAGGCATAATGCCAGGCGCTTGCACATTGCACAAGTAAGCAATAGAACCGTGAGACCAGCCCACGCATTCCGGCTACTTCACAATGACGGCAACCTAGCAGGTGGGCAGGCAGGCAGGCAGTTTTTTCAATCATATAGCCAAAATAAACGCAACACACAGTGACAGCCCTGCAAGGCTGCCACATAGGTCCAAAAGACACAGTCAGAAACAGTGTAAGATGCTGCTTTGTCATCCATTCAATGTAGGAGCCTGGAAGAGGAATCCTATCGCGTCCTTCGTTCATAGTCAGAGAGGTGCATGCGTTCCTTGGCAATAAAATTAAGCCTTCTTCTTATCCAAAGTTCTCATGAGCCTCTAACGTGGTCTTTTACAAAAAGAAACACCCATGGAAGTGTGGGACCTTACAGAAGGCCTGGAGGGAGCCATTGGAGTCCAATTTCAGAGGCACACGTGCAAGCACATTGGTTCAAGTCAAACAACATAGAATGTGTGAGATGCTTGTGCATCCCCTCAATATAAAAGGCTAGGAGAAGAAACTAGATCCCTTCGGGATCCATCATTCAGAGTTGAGTTACTGAGCTGTAAACACAGCCAGTAAATTAAAGTAAATAAAATTAATTAACCATAAATAAGAATTAAAAAATCAAGGGCCTGCCGGAGCCTGCCCAAAAGTGTGGGATGGATGGGGGGTGCCTGCCAATTACTCCCCCGCGGGCATGAGGGTGGGGTATCCCAGCAGGGGCAGATTGACCTTCAGGAAGACCAGCTGCTCCACAATCTCAGCGTCCAAGCGAGAGCGGTGGGGTGTGACCACGTCGCCCGCCATGGAAAACACCCGCTCGCTTGGAACGCTGGACGGTGGGCAGCTGATTCTGTCCATGGCCACCTGCGCCAAATCAGGCCACATCTGGTGCCAGGATGACCAGTAGGCCAGGGGTTCAATGGAGCCATCCTCCATCTGCTCCGCCAGGTAACGCTGCACTGCTGCTGCAGCGTCATCCTGGCGGCAGCTGGGTTGAGTGCCTCTATGCCCAACCGCAGCCTGCAAGGCCTTGTCCCCAAACCCCTGGCCTGTCCCCCTGCTGGGTGTGGTGGTGCTGCTGCCACCACTGCTGGTAGTGCTGAGCAGACTCAGCGCCTGGGCTTCAGTGGGCTCCTCCTCTGCCTACCCAATCCTGGCTTCCCGGGCCGCCCGAACGTCCGCCACCAACATTTCCACCCAACCTGCATGGGAAATCTGCTCACATAACCCATCCTTGATGCGCGGGTCACACATGGTGGCCAACATGTACTGCCTCTCATTGTAGAGAGGCTGGACCCGGCGGGATAGGCCTTCCCTCAGCCTCGTCACCACTTCCCGCACCTCTGGCAGGAAGCGCCTGCCGGTGACAGCATCCCCGGCCTCCAGAAACTCGCCCATCTGATTCTGGAGATGCCTGGCCACGGGGATCACCTGGCTGAGAAGGGCAGTGCTGCTGCTCAGGGTCTCAGTGGCCTCAAGGAATGGCTTGAGGACCACCAGAAGCTGGGACATGGCCTCCCACTGCTGCCTGGACAGTGGGGCCTGGATGCCAATGTCCCTGACCCTTAACATCTCGTGGACAACACGCTGTTGCTCCACCATACGCTCGAGCATGTGGTAGGTGGAGTTCCAACGTGTTGCCAACTCCTGCACTAGCCGGTGCTGCGGAAGTCCCAGCTCCTGCTGCTTCTCCCACAGCAACCGACTGCCCTTCACGCTGTGGTGGAAATGCCCAGCCACCTTCCTGCAGCTCTCTAGGAGATTACGGATTTGGGGAGGGAGAGGGGCCTTGCTGCCTCCAAGGCCATCCCTCACGACCAGATTGAAGACGTGCGCGATGCAGCGGATGCCTTCAAATCCGCCGTCGCGCACCGCCTTCAGCATGTTGGCTCCCCCGTCCGTGACCATGTAACCGCGGGTGTGCTGGTGCCCGCCCAGCCACCCTGACACCATGCGGTTTATGGCCTCCGTAATCTCCTCCACCATGTGGGACGGGTCAATGACTGCGGTATGAAGGAGGGCCCAGCGGCAGCTCTCCTTCCCAGTCCCAGAAGTCCTGGGTGCTTCCTGCCCTGAGGCTCCCCACCAGTGAGCCGTCAGGGACAGGTAAGCGTGCGCTCCTCCTTCGCTGGACCAGATGTCTGAAGTGAAGTGCACCTTCTGTGCCTCTGCCTGGCACAGACGACCCAGAACTAACTCCCTGCATGCCCGGTACAGGGAGGGCACCACACGCCTGCTCAGAGTGGTGCGACATGGTGGCTTGTAGTATGGAACCACAAGAGCCATCAGCCTCTTGAAGCCTGCGTTCTCGACGAGGCTGAATGGCTGGTCATCCAACGCCACCATCTCACCGATGCAATTGGTGATCTGGTTGGGCGCTGGAAAATGCCACCTTGTGGCTCTATACTTCCCCCACCCCATGTCTTCCATGGTGGCCTGGCGAAGCCTCTTGGGGATGGGAGTTCGAGGGCTGGCAGAAGTTGCAGGAGCCTTCTGCTTGCCCTTGCTACTAGCACCAGTCTGCTGCGAGGTGCCCGCCTCAGTCCCAAGCAAAACAGACTGGTGGTGCCTCTGAATGTGGCGGCTGAGGTTCATGGTGGTGAAGTGGCCTGGCATTTTTCCCCTGCTCACCGACATCTTGCAGTGGCGACAGACAGCAAAGCGGGAATCCACTGCCACCTCAAAGTGGTCCCACACCTTGCTTGCCTGTCGCTTCTGGGGTGACACAGATGGCTTGCCAGCACCTTCGCTCTGTGGTGTCACCTCAGGAGCAAGGGAATGAGTGGAAGAGAGGATGGATTGTGGAGAGTGAGGCTCTGGTGCTGCCTGCTCTTCCTCTTGCCCCACATCAGAGTCCTCCTTCTCACTCTGAACCTCGCTGACTCCCATAAGATCTGGGAAAAGTTCAGTCAGCGGGTTCACAGGCTCCCCCACCGAAGAAGGAGCTGGCGATAGTCCTTCTTCATGCCCACTGCTGCTCCCAGCACCTGCCTCAGGTAGCTCAAAGAGTGCCCTGCAGGCACTACTTTGAGTTGCCTCTGCCTGCTTCTGCTGCCCCAGTGGAGAACGCCTCAGTTTAACTGGAGGTGTGGAAGAAGGCTGCCTGCTGCTGGTCCCAGCAGCAGCAGCAGCGCCACGCCCAGAGCGGCCTCTCCCAAATGCTGCCTTAGGAGCACCCCCCCTTTGTGTGCCACGTTTCATTTTATTTTTATTATTATTTTTATTATTATGTAAGTGTGTCCTTTGCTGACTGTTTTTGTGTTTGTTGCTATGTAGCAGCAGGCTACACAGCCCAGCAACACACACTCACTCACAAGCAAGCACACACACACAGAGAGAGAGAGAGAGAGAGAGAGAGAGGATAGAAATATTTTTTTATTATTTTTGGGGGGGTTTTCAGAAAGAAAAAGATGAACAAACACACTCACTCCAAAGTCGAATTACAGATATTTTACAGACAAACTAAACTAACAGACAAACGTGCTATCTACAATAGAGAAAGGCAAGGCAAGAGAGAAAATTACAGAGAGAAAACAAGAAAAGCTGAAGAAAAAGATCAGAAACTCCTCAAAACACCTCCAAATTCAATACTGTCTCCACCAGCTCCAAAACAAACACTCCAATCTCCTCCTCATCAACCCACAAAAAGCCAGAAGGGAAGGACTGAGAGAATATATACTGGGTGCCCTCCTCCAGCATTGCAATTGGAGGCTGAAGAAAGTCTTCACAGGATTGGGTGATTCAGTCATGTAGTCTAAAGCACAATTGGTGGATCAAGCTGTCAAACACACACACACACACACACACACACACACACACACACACACACACACAGGCTCCCCCCTTCCTGAACGTTTAAAATAATAAAGTTTAACCTTCGTTTCCCACTAAAGTATTGCACAAAAGTTTCTGAAATTTTCAGCATATGAGGGGGCATACATCCTCTGCCATGTGAGTGAGTTACAGCTTTTTAGCTCTTAAAACAAAGAAATAAATGCCATGTAAATTACCATGAATAAACCTTCGTTTCCCACTAAAGGATTGCACCAAAGTTTCTGAAATTTTCAGCATATGAGGGGGCATGAGTCCTCTGCCATGTGAGTGAGTTTCAGCATTCTAGCTCTTAAAACAAAAAAGTTACAGCACATTTAGTTTCAATGGATATCGAAAAACGCCATTTCAACACATCCGATCCGCCGATCCGATCCAATCCGGATCGGATCTCGGCAGATCGGATCGGATTTTCTGATTTTTGGGGCAGATCAGATCCGGATCGTGGATCCGATGCGATGCGATGCACGCCCCTACTACTCATGTTGCCCTGTTGACCCGAAAACAGAGATCAAAAAATTAATCGCACAAACTGTTGAAGAAGGCCTGATTTGGGGGGGGGGGGTATATAGATAAAAGCACATCTGACTTTTTATTACAATATGAAGATAGAACACCAGCTTTTTATCTATTACCTAAAATCCACAAAGGTGTCTTCCCAGTACCTGGTAGGCCCATTGTTTCGGGCTGCGGCTCTATTTTGGAACCATTGGCAGAATATGTTGATTATTTTTTAAAACCATTTATTCCTAGCATTCCAACTTACCTTAAAGATACAGGACATCTTTTAGAATGTCTGGACAAGATTAGATTACCCTCGAGGGAGTGGTTGTTTGTTACCCTAGATGTAGCATCATTGTACACAAACATTATCCATGAGGAGGCAATGGAAATTATTGAGTCTACTCTCTACAAAAGAACGAATTGGCAATATCCACCCACTAGTTTCCTGTGCAATTTGGCTGAAATAGCCTTGAAAAAGAACTATTTTACATTTCAGGGTAATTTCTGTTGGCAAAAATCTGGCATAGCAATGGGATGTAAATTTGCCCCAGAATTGGCAAAGCTCTTCATGGATAATTTTGAACGTACATATATAAATAATTAGAATAATATCTTTCAGAATAATGTTTCCTACTACAAAAGATACCTTGATGACATTTTTTTTAATTTGGCATGGTAGTATTGATGAGCTGGTGAAATTTAAATCATATTTAAATAGTGTACACAATACTATAAAATTTGATATGAAATATGATGAGTTTAGAATTAATTTTTTGGATTTGTGGATTATTAAGGATGATCTATCTATTTACACTGATACTTACCGTAAGGAGACAGACACAAATTCTTTTCTCAGATATGATAGTTTTCACCCTCCGCACATTAAAAGAAATCTACCTTATTCACAACTAATTTGGTTAAAAAGAAATTGTTCTACCCTAAGGGATTTTGATAAACAAGCAAAATCATTGATTGGACAATTTAAAATCAGAGGTTATCCACTTTGGAAATTGAAACAGGCTTGGCTAAAAGTGAGAAAGATGGAACGCAAAAAATTATTTTCCGGTAGGAAGGAGAGACAACAGGAGGATGGGATGCTCATCCCCATCACGTTTGACAGAAAATCAAGATTACTTCAGGAAGCTATATGTAAACATTGGGGTCTATTGGAGGGAATACCAAGATGTAAGTCTTCACCTAGATTTGTTTTTAAACGGGCTAAGAACCTGAAGGATAGACTGGTACATAGCTCTTTAAGGACAACAGATTCCATGCACCCTAGAACAATAGGACATTTCCCTTGCTTCCATTGTAGTGTCTGTAGTAATAGTCAACATCTTAAGGAATTCTATAATCCAGTGGATAACAACAAATATATACTCAGGGACCTCTTTAACTGCAATTCAGAAGGGGTGATTTATATTATCCAATGCCCCTGTAGATTGATGTATGTGGGGATGACAACCAGAAAGATCAAAATCAGAATCAGCGAACATAAAAGCTGCATCAAATGGGGTAGGATACAGGCACCTTTAGTTAATCATTTTATTGAAATGAACCACTCGGTGGAGGATTTAAAATTCTTTGTCATTGAAAAAGTGAGGGGACTGGGAGCTGAATTGGAGTCCAAACTGAGAAGGAGAGAATTGTTTTGGATTTTTACTTTGAAAACAGTAACGCCAAAAGGGTTAAATGAGGAGTGCAGTTGGTCTGTGTTGTTGTAACATTTGTATCTGTTAATGTATGTCTCTATGCATTATTTTACTATACATAAATGGATTGTAATGGATTGTAACTTTCTTTGGGAAAGGGGAATATATTGCTTTTAATCATTGCCTTTGGCACGCTAACGGCTATTACAGCAATTACAGGGCCATTCTAGTGTAATTGATTAGAGGATTAGTAGAAAAGGAGTGGCCTGTTATCTTAACTATAAAACCTGTGCTGATAACAGCTAACCTTGACGCCAGCTGCAGTTAGATGGAAAAACAGGTATACTGAGCAAGAATGTAAGTTCTTTACAAATTATGTGTTTAAATTTATTTCAGTATTTCTATTTTTCTTATGATTGTTAAAAATGGGTATTTAATTTTGCCTTTAGAAAGCGCTGTACATCTTAAAAGAAGAAATACCGGCCAGACAATTGTGGCTATATATATTAGAGTGCCCAGGCCATAATATTTGGACATGCAGTATTTGGTGTTGTAATTCCTGGTAGGTGATATAAGTGTTTTTAGTTAAATTGCATTTTCCCTTTCTTTCCGAACATTGTATTTGATTTTAATGTATGTTTTTATTCTTATATGTTTGAATTTTAGCAGAGGTCACTGAGGAAGACACAAGAAGTGTTGAAACGCGTTTGACCACCTATCTATTTTTGTTTATTTTATCATTGTATCAAATGTTCATGTTCATTTAAAGTACTTGCTTATATCATGTGTTTATGAGTTACAATTCATTTATAGATTATTTAATATTTTAAACATCATTTCTTAACTGTTTGTCTGGATATCATTATTTGTTAAGGAAAAACACCCTTTGTTTTATCTTGTACAAAAATGCCTATCACCTTTTTATTTTTAAAGATAGATGGATGAAACTTGGGTGCTTTGTAGATGGGTTAGGGGTAGTTATATGTGAGAAATTTTAGAAAGATTGGTGGAGGCATTTTGTGGCAATTAATTTTTAAATTAAGAAACATGAATGCCTATAACTTTTTCATTTTTAATGTTCCACACATGAAACTTTGCCACTTTGCAGGTGGTACATTGGGACCTATGTGTGTGAAATTTCAGAAACATAGGTGCTTGCCTTGTGTGGCAATTAATTTTAGAAAAATGGGTAGTAGTGGGGTAAATACAGTTATGCCTCCAACTTTTTATTTTTAAAGATACGAACAGGAAACATGAGCAAATTACAGGGAACACTTGGCTTGATATGTGTGTGAAATTTCAGAAACATAGGTGCTTGCCTTGTGTGGCAAGGTATTTTTGAAACAATGAGGAAAGAAACACCTATAACTTTTTCATTTTTAAAGTTACACACATGAAACTTGCTCACTTTGTAGATGGGTTAGGGGTAGTTATCTATCAGAAAATTTCAGAAAGTTAGGTCCACGCATTTGACGGCTACAGATTTTTTAGATTAAAAGTTACAAAAGATTTTCCACAGAGGCTTGGGCTGTCAATTTCACCCCCTCCTCTGCCTCCCCCTCCCTCTTTTATCTGTCAAAATTCCATGTTGTTGTCACTTTCAATCTAAAACATTCATAGCCACCAAATGCCTGGACCTATCATTCTGAAATTTCTGACAGATAACTACCCTTAACCCATCTACAAAGTGAGCAACTTTCAGACTTCTAACTTTTAAAATAAAAAAATTATAGGCGTTCCCTTCCTCATTTTTCAAAAATACCTTGCCACCACGCTTGAAGCTATGCTTCTGAAATTTATCACACATGTGAACCAAAGTGGTATGTCTAATGTGGAGAAATTTCAGTGGTCGTGGGTGTGGTTGTGCCCTCGCTGCCAGCATGCTGGTCAGTGGTGGCCATGGGGCATCCATCCGTGGAGGCTGTTGGAGTGCCCGGGTAGTGGTGTCATCACGGTGTGGCCTTTGGGCCTGCTGGCCTCATTGTCCCATGCACGGTGCCTCGCTGGTTGTGACCCCGCTGCTGGCCATGTGCCCTGGCATGATGTCGGAGCTCTTGTCCAGCAGGTGTGCCAGCTTAGCATAGAAGGGCATGGTGTGTGGCTCAACCTCGGTTCTGTTATTGTGCGTGACGGTTTCCTTGAACTTCCTCTTGAGTCCATGCAGCTTGTCCTTGCATTGCTTGGCACTGCGGTTATGTCCCCGTTCCCACATCTGCCTAGAGTGCCAGGGGTAGAGCTGATTGTGCCTGGCTGTGGCCATGATCCTCCTTGCTTCCCGGCTGCCCCACAATTCTATGAAGCCCCCGACTTCCACCTCAGACCAGTGCTGCGCTCTGCGTCTTCCCAGGGGATCCCGGCTGCTTCCCTCTCCTTGGGTATGCAAACCAACGTCCTCAGTCAGAGTGCCATGGCTATCCTCTCCCTCTGGGTCCATGTTGCCAGTAGAGGTGCTTTACGGTGCTGCCGGGTGTCCCTGGCCCTCACCTGGTGTTCCTGAATCATGTGCTTGTGGGAAAGTTGGGGCTGGTGGTGTGTGGTGTTTGCTGGGAATGTGCCCTGTTTGGCAGTGGAGGTGATGTTGCTGGCTGTGGGCGCTTCACGACCGTGAAACTGTTGTGCATACCTTCGGATATTTCCCACAACATCTGCAGTTGGCCGACTGGCGTGTTGTGGAGGTGGGCTGCCCATGGGAGCCATTTCCCTTGGCATTCTATGCGACTTGGGGATGGCCATGGCTGGCACGCGCTGTCTGTCTGTCTTGGCTGGATGAAGGGGGGCATGGTGAGCACCACTTCCCCAACCTGTCTGCTTCCAGATAAGGCAACGGGAGAGGGCACACAGCTGTCGGGGGCATTTTCGCCTGGGTTGCGGAGCTCCCTGCTGGGTGAGCGGCTGCTGCCCCATGTTCTTGGGGACTGGGGGTGTCCATAAAAAGCTTAGAGATGACCTGAAAATAAAAAAAGGAATCATAAAGGAAATGGAGGGAAGTCCAGGCTACAAAAGAAGAGTACAACCAGGTAGCAGAGAAGTGCCGGAACGGCGTCAGGAAGGCTAAAGCTGAGAATGAGCTGAGACTAGCAAGGGATGCTAAAAGCAATAAAAAGGTTTTCTTCAGATATGTGTATAGTAAAAGACAGAAGAAAGAAATGGTGGTTCAACTGCTTCATGAGGATGGCAAATTGATAACAGAAGACAAAGAAAAGGCTGAAGTGCTCAATTCCTACTTTGGCTCAGTCTTCTCCCATAAGTGGGTCTATGACCCTTCTGGCGAAAGGGAAGTACAAGCTGAAGGGGCAGGACTGCAGTTTGAGATTGATAAAGGAATGGTCAAGGAACACGTAATTCCTTTGAACAAGTTCAAATCTCCATGGCCTGATGAACTGCATCCTAGAGTGATAAAGGAGCTAGCAGAAGAACTATCAGGACCATTTTCTATGATCTTTGTGAAATCATGGAAGACGGGTGAAGTGCTGGATGACTGGATGAGGGCTAATGTTGTCCCTAACTTCAAAAAGGGCAAAAAGGAGGAACCTGGAGTGGAAACTATAGACCAGTCAGTCTGACATCCATCCCTGGAAAAAAGTGTGGCGCAGATTATAAAGAAGTCGATCTGTAAACTTCTTGAAAACAATGTAGTGATCACTAAACAAATTACTTGACAAATCCTGTCAGACTACTCTGATCTCATTTTTTGATTAGGTAACCTCCCTTTTGGCCTGTGGGAATGCTGTGGACATAATATATCTTGACTTCAGCAAAGCATTTGACTTAGCATTAGTCAAATAAATATGATAACCATTGCTTAAGTCAATGACTTAGCATTAGTAAATAAATATGATAACCACATCTTAAGACTGGATTGGAATAGAGAATGTGAATGTCCTGTTTTGCCTAAACAATGGATTGTTGCCCTAGTATCTGTATCTGAAGCTTCTATGGATCTTAGGCTACACCATATTCAGCAAAAAAAAAAAAAAAACAGCAACAAAGAAGTTTCAGGTTTATTGGACTCCTCAATGCCTTTTTTTTTTAAAAAAATTGTCTAACGTGCACAATTGTTGGAGGTGTTATGCACCAAATGCTTCTTTAATTCATACATTTTAGCAATGCCCAGTAGTTGCTTCATGTTCGGAGGAGGTTATAATTACAATGAACTTTATACTAAAACAACCTTTAATTTGATGTGCATGTGCTTCTAAATTACTTACCGGCTTCTTGGAAGTTAAGACACGGTCTGCCGAAATAGATTTTCAGAGCCCTTAGGATAGCTAAAAGAGTTATACTATCACATTGGAAGGATAAATGCTCACCTCCTATAATGCAAGGGACTGAGGACTTAACAATGTTATCAACCTTTGAACAGGTGTTATGTCAACACTACTTGCAAGTGGATGAGTACATTGATATTTGGTCTGCTTTTCTCAAAACCTATGCATAATTCTCTCCCTTTTTTATGAATGGCATATCTGATAGGGAAAAAAGATGGTATTCCTATATGTGTAATGTTCCTTTGTTTTTCTCTTTCACAATTTATTTGTTATGTTTGTTAACGTTCACAATAAAAAAGGAAATAATAATAATAACAATAGTAACAATAATAATAATTCCATGGCTTTAAACATGGTGAATAAAGCTTTTTTGCCTTATTCACCATGGTTAAAGCTGTGGTTCAAGGTGTCTTCTGAACAAGGCCATTGATCAGAAAAATACTGAATAGGGATGTGCACGCCCCTCCAGAATCTGATCGGAATCAGAACTTCCGATGTGGGCCCGAATCGAATCAGATAGCAGCGGACATGCCCTGGATCACTCTGGATCTGATTCCAATGCTCAAATTAGACCTCCGATTTGACCATCGGATGTCTATTTTCCCCATAGACTTGTATTGGGGTAAATAAATGCCTATGACTTTTTTATTTTTAAAGATAGAAACATGAAACTTGGCCACATTGCAGATGGGTTTGAGGTACTCATGTGTGAGAAATTTCAGAAACATGGGTGCAGGTGTTTATTTGCAGACGTTTCTTCCCTCATTTTTCAAAATTTCATTGCCACTACATGTCTGCACCTATGTTTCTGAAATTTCTCACACATAAGTACCTCAAACCCATCTGCAATGTGGCCAAGGTTCATGTGTGTATCTTTAATATATATATATATATATATATATATATATATATATGTGTTTCTTTCCTCATTTTTCAAAAATTCCTCACAAGTAAACGGCTGCATTTATGATTCTGAAATGCTATCTGCATGATCTCCAACTTTCATGCTTCTATCTTTAAAAATAAAAAATAATATAGGTGTTTATTTACCCCAATACAAGTCTAAGGGGAAAATAATTCAAAATGGTGGTCTGATGCTCCGAAGCGATTCGAAGAGCATCAGATTGAAAAAAATTGGTTCAGATAGAATCAGAGCTCCTCAGACAAGCATCAGAATCTGGAATCAGATGTCCAATTTCTTTTGAATAGGATCAGAATCGGACATTGGATTTGATGTGATGCACATAAATGATGTTCCTGGCTGGATAGCCAGGAGGAAATCACTGCTTTCTAAAAAGAACATTGCTGCCTGTCTGAAGTCTGCTAAATATTTTATAGATGATCCCAAAGACTTCTGGAACCAGATTCTCTGGACAGGTTAGTGACAGGTAGAACTTTTGGCCTAATAAGGAAGATTACATTTGATGAAAAACAAATGTAAACAAATTAGTTTGAACAGCAGAACCTCATCCTAACTATCAAACATGGTAGTGGGAGTATGATGGTTTGGGCCTCTGGACCTAAACAACTTGCCATCCGGACACAACTATGAATTCTGCAGTGTGAGCTGAAGCTGAACTGAAAATGAGTCCGAAATGATCCTAAACATACAAGCAGACATACCAACTCTGCCCTTATCTCGACAGAGATAGCCTTGCTACAGTTATCCATGCTCTGATAACCTCTCATCTGAATTGCTGCAATGCATTATATGTGGAGTAGGAATTGAGCACTTCGGCCTTTTCTTTGTCCTCTGTTACCAATTTGTCATTCTCATGAAGCAGTTGAACCAACATTTCTTTCCTCTGTCTTTTACTATTCATGTATCTGAAGATTTTTTTTTTTATGCTTTTAGCATTTCTCGTTAGCCTCAGCTCCTTCTCATCTTTAGCTTTCCTGACACCATTCCGGCACTTCCTTGCTAGTTGTTTGTACTCTTCTTTTGTAGCCTGGCCTTCCTTCCACTTCCTATATGTATCCTTTTTATTTTCAGGTCATCTCTAAGCTTTTTGTGGAGCCACATTGGTTTCTTCTGTTGTCTTCTATCTTTTTTCCTTGTTGGAATTGTTTGCAATTGTGCCTTTAAAATTTCCTTTTTTAAAAACTCCCACCCATCTTGGACTCCTTTTCTCTTTAGGGTCACTTGCCATGGGACCTTACTTATCATAGTTATTAAAATCAGCTTTCCTGAAATCCAGAGTATGCATATGGCTACACTCAGCTTTTGCTTCCTTTAAAATCAAGAACATGGTCACTTTCCCCCAGCGTTCCTTGGAACTGCCACTTTATCCACTAAGTCCTCCCTATTGGTCAGTATCAAGTCAAGGAAAGCCGTTCCTCTAGTTCCTTCCTCTACTTTCTGTAGGAGAAGGTTATCAGCCACACATGTCAGGAATTTCTTGGAAGAGCCACTTTTGGCAGAATTTGTCTCCCAACAGATATTGGGGCAATTGAAATCCCCCATTACTCTTTTCGATGGCAGGTGAAGGATCTTTTCATTTCCCCCAGTATTTTAACAGTTTACCATCTTAGTTTTTAACTTTGCTGTTTTAAATTTGTATTTTAAATCTGTATAAATCTCTGCATTGCTGCTAGATTTTTTTTCCTGGTTGTGCTTTTATATTGTACTTTTATATTGTGGTTTGTGTTATACCTTGAAAAGTACTTGATGGTTTTAATTTCTGTGACCCACCTAGAGAGCTTCAACTACTGGGCACAAAAAATGCCTTGTTTTAGAATGTCCTAGTCCTGTTGTAGCAGGACCCGAAACAAGCTGTTCATACAAGAGAGCCTCTGAGCCTATCTATGTACTGCTTTAAAACAGTTTATGACTGTTTTAAACTGGTTAATAACCATTAACTGTTTAAAACTGTTATAAACCATTTTAAAGCAGTAGTGTAGATAGGCTCCCTAACTATCATGGAGTTGAAGAAGTTTTGAAAGGAGGAATGGGCCAAAATCCCACAAAGCTGATGTGGGAGACTGACCAGCTGTTACAGATAATGCTTCCTTGAAGTCAGCCCTTCTCAAGGGCATGCCACCAACTACTGACTTTAATTCACATACTTTTTCACACATGGATATTGAGTGGTGAATTCGTTGTGGATCAATAAACCTTGAAAAAAACATCCTGTTTGCGAGTCAGGCGATCTATTGTTCGTTATGTAGGTTTACGGGGTTATATGAAGATCTAATAACATTTCATGGGGCAGAGTCCTCAAGGGTTTGCAACCCTTTTCTCACTATTGGAGGCAGACTGCCTCTGATACTGGAGGGAGCACATCGCCGTTAGGACTGGTAGCCATCGACAGCCTTCTCCTCCAGGGATGGAGAATAAAAATCTCTCTGGTTCGTGATGCTAGATGTATTCGACGCAAAGAACGTCCTGTCCCCCCAAAAGCTGTCCTGCTTTCAACATAACATTGAAAGTGCATGTATTGACTAACTGTTCTGTATCCTTCAGACTGCATGCTCAACATGGCCACTGCTGTGTCATAAGACAAGAAGATCAAATTGGGACGTAGCATTCCTTTCTCTCTCTCCCCCAGAATCAGTCTGCCCAGAAATAGATTCATGTCCTGCCAGGAAAACACAGGCTCAGTTCGGATGACACGATAATCAATGGAGGGGGATGGAACCAACTGTCAGTTGTGTCACTTATCGTGTCATGGGGAGGGCAACAAACAATGCACACACAACCCACAGTACGCTAATCAGATGAAATAAACAACAGAGAGAAACAATGCACTTGCACATTGTTTAGCCCAAAGCCAGTTGTGTTTAGTGTCGTGTGGAGGGGTGCGTGTGTTAATCCCATGCGTTGAGTACGTTCACACGGAAGCCCATAGAAGCAAGCAGCAAGAGCGGCCAAACACCCCCGCCCGCTCAAGCACACTCCCAACAGCTCGATGCCAACATCGTCATAGCAACCAAAGACACACCCTTCACCCCCCCCCCAGCAGCTGGCTTGGAGCTCAACAGAGGCCAGCTGCTGAAAGCACGCACACCATGAGGCCGTTCACCACCCAAACATAACAGTAAAGCCATGACAAGGGAACGAGGGCAAAGGAGGGGGGAAGCAAGGGAAAGCAAGAGGACATGTGCCACCCCCAGACACCCCGAGTCCCCAAGAACATGGGGCACCAGCCACTCACCCAGCAGGGAGCTCCGCAACCCAGGCGGAAATGCCCCCGACAGCTGTGCGCCCTCTGCTGTCACCTTATCCGGAAGCAGGCGGGTTGGGGAAGTGGCGCTCAACACGCCTCCTTTTATTCAGCCAAGATGGACGAACAGCACGCACCAGCCATGGCCATCCCCAAGTCGCATCAGAAGGTATGCACAACAGTCCCACGGTCATGAAGCGCCCACAGCCAGCAACATCACCTCCACCACCAAACAGGGCACATTCCCAGCAAACACCACACACCACCAGCCCCAACCAGCCCACAAGCACATGGTTCAGGAACACCAGGTGAGGGCCAGGGACACCCAGCAGCACCGTAAAGCACCTCTACTGGCAACATGGACCCAGAGGGAGAGGATAGCCGTGGCACTCTGACTGAGGACGTTGGTTTGCATACCCAAGGAGAGGGAAGCAGCCGGGATCCCCTGGGAAGACTCAGAGCGCAGCACTGGTCTAAGGTGGAAATCGTGGACTTCATAGAATTGTGGGGCATCCGGGAAGCAAGAAGAATCATGACCACAGCCAGGCACAATCAGCTCTATCCCTGGCACTCTAGGCAGGTGCGGGAATGGGGACATAACCGCAATGCCAAGCAATGTTAAGGACAAGCTGCATGGATGCAAGAGGAAGTTCAAGGAAACTGTCACGCACAATAACAGAACCGAGGTCGAGCCAGGCACCATGCCCTTCTTTGACAAGCTGGCACACCTGCTGGAGGAGCACCCCGATGTCATGCCAGGACACATGGCCGGCAGCGGGGTCGCTACCGGCGAGGCACTGCACATGCAACAATGAGGCCAGCAGGCCCAAAGGCCACACCATGATGACACCGCTACCCAGGCACCCCAACAGCCTCCACGGATGGATGCCCCATGGCCACCACTGACCAGCATGCTGGCAGCAAGGGCACAACCACACCCACGGCCAGCCACGCCAAAGGCCAGGAATGGGTCCGCGGGAGATCACAGCCCCTCTCTGCTGCCACAACCATCACCTGTGCAGCCCAGGACAGCCCACTCCTCAAGGAGCACCTCCCCTGTGACAACCTCCTCCAGCACCAACAGTCCTACAGCGTTCCTACGGAGAAGCGACCCGTGCCTATAGTGCCAGAGACACAGCAAGAGGACGATCAGCCTGGGCCCTCACAGCCATGGGTGCTACCTGCAAAGACACAACCAGCTGGTGCAGGAGCCAGATGGGCAAAGGGCACACTACGTATGCTGATGAAGACGGTGAGCAGCAGCACCATGGTGGAGGGATTTGGCTGGTGCATCATGGATCCCATTACAGAGATGGAACCTGTGTCCCAGGAGGTGAAAGAAGAAATGGAGCAGCTCATGGAGCTCCAGGTGGGCAATGTTCTAGGGCCAGAACTGCAGGGCATCAATACGCAGGCCACCGACGAAACCTTCGTGGAAGTGGATGAGATGGAGGAGGATGTGCTTCTGGAAGCTCAACTCCAAGTTGGAGAGACTATGCTCATGGAGGAGATAGAGGGCCCCCCACAGCCAGAGGTCGCAGAGTTGCAGGACGCAGCCCCCCTAGAGGAGGACCCGCCGCCACCGCCCACTGGCGTAGATGCCGTGGCCCCAGCCACACAAGCCCATCCCCTGACCAATGCACAGAGGTGTGCCCGTATGCACAACAGGCACAAAGCAGACCGGCTGCAGGTGGCAAAGGACCTAGTGACGGCCACTGAGGTGACAGGAGGCCGCATCCACAACCTATTCACATGCATGGCGGGTGAGGAGGAGACCAGGCACACCAAGAAGCGAGTCCTTGCTGTGTGGGTAACACGCTTAGCCACCCAAGCCATAGATGGATGCTCCCAAGCCATACAGAAGGCAGGGTGGGAGGTGTGCCGTGGTCTGGACAACCATGTCACCGGGATGGCAGAGGCTCTGGTGGCCACCAACACCATCATCGACTGAGGCATGCTGAAGCTCACAGCTGCCATCGACTGCCAAACCAAGGTCCTCAGGGAGGTCACCCAGGCATTCCGGGGAGTATACCATGGCACTGCACAGCCTGCCCCCTACATGCTGCCTTATGGATATAAGCCGCCACAGCAGTAACTGCTTCCTCCAGGGGCCGCAGCATACCAGACCCCATGAGCAGCGCCAGCTGCAGTAGGTGCTTCAGGGATGGCAGGGGGGAAGACCGGAGGGCAGGAGTGGCAATGCTTAGGTAGCTGGGCCAAGCGGTCCCGGGACTTCCCACCCAACTCCAACAAGGAGGGAGAAGAGGCGGGGGAGGAGGAGGAGCTCTTCCCACATGACAGGCCCTGAGCTACAGACATGTAATGGCCCCCCTGGGCCATCCACTGAGGGTCCTTGGCAGATGACTATCTCTCCCCCTGCCACCCTGGTCCCCCTTATCGCCTCCCATCACCTTGGCAACCTCCTCCCCAGTGTGTTCCGCCCGCTCAAGGCCAAGTAGAAGCGGTGGGCGCTCGTAACAATGTTGCAAATCCTACAGATGAGCCTTTGCCTCTGGGAGGCCTGGCGGTGGTTGGTGGCAGGAACAATGGTGGGCAGGCTGTCTGTCATGGCTGCGTCTGCTATTAACATCTGGAGCGGTTGCCGCTGCCGAGCAACACAAGCTGCAACGTGTTGTTTGTGGAGCACCGCCTACCTAACTCCAGGTCAGTACCTTTTCACCCCTCTGTTGATCATTGTGTCGTCCGAACTGAGCCACATTGTCACCTGCCTGCATCTGGCTCTGTTTACACATTGTGGAAAGTGAAGGAGGCCCTTGCAGCAACAAGTGGAAGCCACAGTGGAAGCCCTAATCATATCATTGGATGTCTGTGCTGCCCATGAGGCATCTCCCATCTCCCTTCCCCCTTTTCCTAAAACCTGTCCCACATTTATAAGCATGGAGGATGTGGCAGCAATTAATCATAGGATGAGATGGATGCACATCTCATGAAGGTGAGTCAGCATCCTCTGCTTCTCCAATCAATGCCCTGCTTTCCTGGAATCACAAGGTTCTAGAGTGGCGATAAAAGGATGCCGCTGTGTCCGTTCCAAAAATGGTTGAGATGGGCGACATTCTCCCATCAGTATTTTACACCCACTTTACTGTTCTGCTCTTCCACTGCTACCTATAGAGAATATATTCAGCCATTAATTTCTCAAAGGAGAGGTGCTTTGAGGACTCCATGGCCTGACCCCATGAGGAGAGAGACTATTATGCTCCGATTTGCAAACCCTTGGTCTGTCACATCACAATAGTTCTTCTCATGCCTTGTAACATATACATTATCAAGATCAGAAAGACAAGGTAGATATCAGAAACATAGTACACTGATGACACACAGCTCTATTTCTCCTTTTCATCTTCATCAGGTGAGGCTGTGGGTGTGCTGAACTGGTGCCTGGCTGCAACAATGGACTAGATGAGGGCTAACAAACTGAAAGTCAAACCAGACAAGACTGAGACGCTGTTAGTGGGTGGTTCTGCTGACCGGATGGAGGGTGTTCAACCTGTACTGGATGGGGTTGCACTCTCCTTGCAGGAGCAGGTCCATAGGTTGGGGGTTCTTCTAGAACAATCCCTATCACTTGAGGCTCAGGTAGCCTCAGTGGCACAGAGTGCCTTCTACCAACTTTGGTTGGTGGCCCAGCTACGCCCCTATCTGGACAGGGATAACCTGGCTTCAGTTGTCCATGCTCTGGTAACCTCAAGGTTAGATTACTGCAATGAACTTTATGTGGGGCTGCCTTTGAAGACAGTTTGGAAGCTGCAGCTTGTTCAAAATGCAGCAGGCAGATTGATAACTGGGACCAGAAGGTTCGAGCATATAAGACCTACTCTGGCCCGCTTGCATTGGCTGCCTGATTGTTTCCGAGCTCGCTTCAAGGTGCTGGTTTAAACCTATAAAGCCTTACACGGTTTGGGACACAATACCTGACGGAACGCCTTTCCCAACATGAACCTACCTAAACACTACGTTCAACATCTAAGGCCCTCCTCTGAGTACCTACTCCAAGGGAAGCTCGTAGGTTGGCAACAAGGGAGAGGGCCTTCTCTGTGGTGGCCCTCCAATTGTGGAATGATCTCCCTGACGAGGCCCGCCTGGCGCGAACATTGTTATCTTTTCGGTGCCAGGTCAAAACTTTCCTCTTCTCTCAGGCATTTAGTAATATCTGATGAGCCTGGGTTTGTTTTGTTGTTAGGTTTATAGCTTTTAAAAGCTATTGCAGTGGTTTTAAATATATGTGTATATTGTATATTTTTGCTGTTTTAATTTTTGTACATATTGTTTTTAATTGTTTTAATCTTATGTAAACCGCACAGAGAGCTTTGGCTATGGGGCGGTATACAAATGTAATAAAATAAATAAATAATAAATAAAGCAAGGAGATGGTTGGTAGATACAGAGGATGAATTTATTGCAACAGAAAGTGGGCTGTGAAGTTCTTTTCTTCATCTTATTTCTGTGACCATCTAAGTCCTGGAGATTTCAAAATAAGGTCTCTCTTTCCATCTTCAAGGAAGGATGGTGGATAAAGGTTTCTTGCATGCTGATCAGAGAGTTGAGCCTTTCCGTGCCCCAGTTCCAATACTTAGATGTCTGAGTGTTGCTGTTACATTAACAAAAGGGGGGTTTATCCATTGTCCTTGTTTTTATATAGAGAATGGACATCAAGTTTCATCACTGTTAACAGTTTTACGTTGCCCACTGTGGATTAGGCTTTTGCCTACATATGGACCCCTTTATTGTATCTTTTACAAGAATGGCTTCCCAACACTTGCTTATTGGATTGCAGGTATGCTTTAATACAGCACAGCCACCGGTAAAAATCCTTGGTTCTCTGTGATGCCAGTATCTGAAAACAAACCCAGCACTCAATCAATCAACCAATCAATCAGGAGTAATCATTTCAGACTGCAAGTCTATTGTCATCTGTACTTCTAGCATGAAAACACATTCAGTTCAGTTCTTTCTCTTGAGCTCACTACCCACTCATATCTGCAATAGATTTTATATGTTATCATGTGCTCCATTTGTAGATGTTGTTTTCTGGGAGAAATCAGGTGTTCAGAGGTACATACTTCATCCAAATGTGCTGGCCTTATTTACCTTTCATTGGTAGTAGCCACCTATTCTCCATGAAGTTTTCAACACCCTTTTCAAAAGCTATCTATGCAACAACGAAGTTGTAGAACCACAAAATCAGAGAATAATAGAGTTGGAAGGGGCTTCAAAGGCCATCGAGTCCAACCCTCTGCTCAATGCCAGAATCCACCTTAAAGCATCTCTGACAGATGGCTGTCCAGCTGCCTCTTGAAGGCCTCTACTGTGGGAGAGCTCATCACCTCGCAAGGTCATTGGTTCCATTGTCGTACTGCTCTAACAGCCAGGAGGTTTTTCCTGATGTCCAGCCGGAATCTGGCTTCCTGTAACTTTAGCCCATTATTCTGCATCCTGCACTCTGGGATGATTGGGAAGGGATCCTGGCCCTCCTATGCCTTTCAAGTATTTCAAGAGTGCTGCTATGCAAAATATTTCTTCCACCTTTTTTTTTGTTTTGATGATTCTCATTCAATTTGAAGGGGGAGGAATAAAAAAGAATTTCAAATAAGAAGAACAGTTCAATGAAAATTTCATGTGCGTTTTGTGGGCTTTTTGCACTTTCCTGGTTATGCGCACATTGAGGGGTTTGTGGGAATGGCCTCTCGTTCATCATGCAGCCTTCTCTCCAGCAGTCCGCAGCCTCCCTGGCTTCCTTTGCTTCACTTAAAGCCCAGGCGAAGACATCAAGAGCTAACTCATCCCATGGTGCTTTTTCAGGAGGCCTGGGCATCCAGGGAGGCTGCAGCACCAAGAACAGGTGTGTAATAGATGAAAAAGAAAAAGCAGCCGACTCACAAGAGTAAGCTCAAAAGCACCAGTGACATGAGAACGAGACTCAGAAACTAAAGCCTGAGCCTTTTTCATGGGAGAAGAAAACTTCTGGGAAGCTGGAAGAAATGTTCAGCAGAACACTCCGACTTGCATCTCCCCTAAACCCTATGGCTCAATTCAGACAACATGCTAAGCAACTCTGGGTTGTTGAAGCAACAACCCATTAAGTTGTTACACGTGTCATCTGGATGTAGCCACACAACACAGTAACAACCCACAGTAGGCAAAGTAGCAAAATTCAACAACTGAGAGGAACAACTCAGTTGTGAGTTGTTGAGGGAATTTTCAATTGACAAACGTGTCATCTGGAGCAGTGCGTGGGTGAAACAACAATGGTGAGTTGTTGAGCACGGAAGATCAGAGAGTGGAGCGGCAAGAGCGGGAGTATGCGGGTGGCTGCTCAGGCAGGCTCACAACAGATCCCCGGCATTGCCGCCATAGCAACCAGGATGCTCGCCTCCCCCACCAGGCAGCCGGCACCGAGCTCAACAAGGGGCCAGCTCCTGCAAGTGCTCACGCAGGGTGCCCAGTCAGCTACCCAAATGGACAGGGAAGTGCACCAGAAGGCAGCCATGGCCAAGGGGGGGAGGGGGAAACGGAAGAAGCAACAACCCCAGGCGCCCTGGAGCAAGGGGCAGCCCCCCCACACCAAGAGGGAGAACAACACCCCATCCAAAGTAAACCCCCACTTCACCGCCACCTCCACCCCCACATCACCCAGAAGGACGAGGGCAGGGGAAGCGGCGACCAGAGACCCCCCCCCCTCATCCACCCAACACGTCTGGACAGCGAGCCTTTGCTGGGCCCCGAGAATCCCATTGGGGAGTGTTGCGCCCATGTGGGGGCGTCCTGGGGGCGTGACAGCATAAGTGCCTGGATCTGGCTGCACTACCCCCACCCCCTGTGAGCGTTGGCTGTGGAGTTTCATCTGTGGACTGGCATCTCTCCTTGGCATGCCACCCCTCTCCACCACATCCCCTTGGCACGTTCTGTGCTTGGCTCCCTGGGGGTGTGGCCTCGGCCATCCCCTCTTCACCGCTGTGCCTTCCAGCCGTCTCCTCCCTTCTCGGGGGCACCTGTCCTTTCCCTAGGTTCTGCCCTGGCATAGTGGTGCCCATGTGCCTTATTGCCCATGTCTGAGCTCCCTGCTGAATAAAGTTTTCTACGCCACCCCACTCTTGCCTTCTTTCCTGCGTGTGCAGAAGATGCTCTAGGGGGGAGGTGGGGGGGTTGGGGCGTGGGTGCCAACGTTGGAATTGCAGCGCTGGGCATGGGGTGCGACTGTTGTATTGGTACTGCCGTTCCTCCTGGCTGCCTCTTTGCCCGAGGCTGCTGAGTTCCGCCCACTGACTGAGGCAGCCAATGGGGTTTGGGAGGCGTGTCCTGCATCGGCTTCAATGGCAGCGCCCATGGTTTTTGGCTGCAGTATGTTCTGGGATACCTGCTGGAGGACTAACAGAGTTTGGTAAGCGGGGAAAATGGCGGCCGAGCTGTCAGTCAGAGCCGAGTACGCTATTTGCGTACTGGGGTGGTTGCCGATTTCTTGCAGCGCCTGCTGCAGCGTGTCGTCTGTGGATCACCACCTTTTTCACACACCGTCAGTTGGTAATTCAACAACCATTGCCTAACGTGTTGTCCAAATTGAGCCAATGAGTAGGGGGTTCAACTCAGACTCCAAATCAGTTATGAACAAGTTAATTAGCATTGGTCCCAACTCCCAATATACATTCCAATGCAAGAACCTTGACAGAGCCCCAAACTCCCATCCTAACTTTGAGAAAAATGTTAGTGTGGGTGTTTTGGAAATCCAGATATATAATTTCTAGCCAATCTCTATCCGTATACACACACATTGACATTTCCCAATAACTTCAAAGGAGTTTGAGGAAGGGACCTCACAGAAGCCATCTTCCTCAGTACACTTTGTTCTTCTGCATTTATTAATGAATTACAGCAGTAATCCAGCATAACATTAGGCCCAGTAGCCAAATTGTCCCCAGGCTGGGATGTTGGGGGCTGCATGCCAACAGTCGGCAGGACCACTGCTGTGCCAACATACCCCAGTACAGGCATTCAGAAACACATTCTATTCATACACTGTCCTGTTGGCGACCATGCAGGGATGGGGCTCCAGGGACTGAGTCAATGCCAAAGGTATGGTCTGTAGGCAGTCCAAAGTCTTATCACAGGGAGCTCCAGAGAAGAGCTGGGATACCAGGCAAATACAATTGTAGGGGCTTATACACAGGCATTGCTTTTAGGACTGAGCCTTCGAAGCCCCACCCAAAGCGTAGCTATAGGCCATCACAGTTGTAAAGGTAGACAGGGGAATGCGACTCAACCTGCCACACTTTCCTGCTGCCTCCATCTCCTCAGATCTCCCGATGCCTGAGGCTTGGAGGAAATCTCTCCCAGGTCTCAATGTTTATGGACAGTTGTGCTGAACTTGTAGGTCACCAGATTTACTGCTCAGCCCCTTCAAAGAATTAGCTGCATGAGATATTGAAGTAGAATGTTTTGTATACAAGTTAGGGTTAAGAGAATGGGAAGAGTAAATAAAACCAGTAGGGAAATACCCCAAAACCAATCCCCTGCGTTGCAAACGCAATATAGTAAACATAATAAGATCTACCTGGCCTATCCTAAGTAGGATCCTTTGTCATTAGCCTCCACCAGACTGGATGTTCTAAAAGGACAAAGAGCTAGAAAATTCCTCCAAGCTTTATACCATTTTCACCTTGATCTCCTCTCCCTTCTAAGGGACGGTATGATGGTAACTTCACACTTTCCCAGCTGGGGGTGATTCTCTTGGCAGGTCCAGGTAGATTGCGGCCTTGAACCAAGATAAGTGTCTTGACTGGTGCCATCAACCTTGGGAAGCCCTCCACCTCTCTTCCTCCCAGGTGTCACAGAAATGCAATTCTTCCTTGCCAGATGTCACTTCTCTCTATGATAAAACAATAAAATGCTAACTACTAACCCTTTGGATCTCAGTCAAGTCATGAGCAGGACTTGAATCTTACCACCTATCTATCTTACCACCTTCTACCATTTACAAGTGTCACCAGAGAAATGGTCTTCTTGTGAGCACTGTCTTTCTCATGAACATACCTTTACATACCACACTGGAGGCATTCAAGAGGCAGCTGGACAGACATCTGTTAGGTGTGCTTTAAAGTGGATTCCTGGGGTTGGACTCAATGACCTTATAACCCCCTTCCAACTCTACTATTCTATGATTCTATCTCTACCTATGAAGCGGAAAGTATGTGTGTGTCACGTATGTCTGGAAATGTTTACCCACTTCCAGATGAGTTAGAAACTTGACACGGTGACACAGTGATAGATCTGGCTGTACAATGTACCAGAAAAATCTAAAAAGCATGAATTTTGGGGGTTTAAGTATTTTTTAAAGAATTTAATAAAAATCTAGTTTTATGCCTACAACTCCCAGCATGCCTTGGGTGGAACTACCAGCATGCCTTGGGCAGGAGGCCAGACTTACTGGCCTTTGGCAGCCATTGTGAGTGCACAGGTTGGTGGCTGCTGTGTGTCTTTTACAACCCGGACTCCTAAGGTTGGTCTCGAGCAGTCAACCCAATTCCACATAAAAGGAAACAACCCACATAAATGGGCTGCATCCATTTGTGGTGCCTCCTCCTGCCCTCTGCGTGGTTTTAAAATGTAACTAGATACAACAGCATGACTTTGAGGGGCCAAACAGGCTCAAAGGCACTCCATCCTGATATCGCTCTTTTCTCAGAATCTGGGGGAAGCAAGTGTGTAGCCTTTGCCCTTAAGAGGGAGGGAGAAAGGGGAGGCACTCTGTGCATGCTCAGAAACAGGCTGGACAAAAGGCGGAAGTGCCGGCCTGCTACTTTATGATGATTACCTCGCAGACAAATATTTTAGGGGGACCAAGCAACGCCGGGTAGAAACTTGAAATCTGGCATGCTGATAAGCCTGGCTGTACAATGTACCAGAAAAATCTAAAAACATGAAATTTTGGATTTTAAGTATTTTTATGTCGGATAAAAGGGCCAAGTCACCAGTGGCTTTCACCATCCTGGCTCTCTGCCCAAACCTGTTACTATATTATATAGTAAATTATGTCAGTAAAGTATTCTGTGTTCTGGCTGCTTTCCCTTTTTTCATAATAATAACTTCAGAGCACAAGCATACAGCAGTTCCTCAGGTCCACTGCGATCCGCTTCCCTACTATCTGTTCTTCAGATATCTGGGCAATGCCAGATCTATTCTGAAAACATATTTTTAGGTTTGGATCTTTTTTTAATCTGGTAGAAAGGGTGTTGTGTGTCCTGATTATTTTTGAAGTTTAGATGACTGCTCTGGCCAAAGCATGATGGGAGGTGCAGGCATTTTAGGTAAAACAAAAAAATGTGGTTTATCACGCAGCTCTAATTTAAAATACAGTTCTTAGTAACACAATTTTCCATTCATTCTAACAAAACAATTTATGAACTCAACCAAACTAGAAACAACCAAACAACCTAAAGATGAGCAGTTTGCTTACCTGTAACTGTTGGTCTTCAAGTGGTCATCTGTGCATCACACATATGGGCTTTGCGCCTGTGCAGAGCCTCAATTTGAGAATCCTACAAAAGCTGAAGCCGTTTAGGTGGGAACTCCTCCCCCACCGTCCAACTGCGCACACTCAGCAGGTGTTCCTGCCCTATTACCTCAGTTCCTAGACACCACCTATGGTCCCTTTACCAAAGGTAGTGCTCTATCAGTATCAATAACTATTAACACCATAGAGGGGATGGTGGGTGGGTTGTGTGAATGCACAGATGACCACTCGAAGAACCACAGTTACAGGTAAGCAACCTGCATTTCTTCTTCGTGGTCTCTGTGCATCACACATATGGGTGAATCAAAAGCTCACTTACCGGTGGAAGGCAGGTGTTATACTTCATTCCAAAATTGCTGAAAGGACTGCTCATCCAAACTGACAGTCCTCCCTTGCCCTGACATCAAGTTTATAGTGGCAGACAAAGGTTTAGTGTCTGGCCCACGTCGCTGCTCTGCAAAGGTCAGATAGTGGAATCTCTCTCGTGAAAGCAATAGATGCCACCATTCCTCTAGTTGAATGTGCTTTGACTAGATTAGGTATCTGTAAGCTTGATAACCTGCGTGCTAGTTTAATAGTTTGCACCATCCACAAAGAGAAACGTTGCATTGAGATGGGGTCACCTACTGACTTACCTCCATGTGCCAAGAATAGTCTATTTGGCTGGCGCAAAGCTTCTGTGCAGTTTTCATAAAAAGCCAATGCACTCCGTACATCCAGTGTGTGTAGAGTTGACTCTAATGGGGTTGATGGATGCTGGAAGAAAGCCGGAAGAGTAATACCTTGGTTGATGTGAAAAGATGATACCACCTTAGGCAAAATGCTATATCTGGTCTTAGAACTGCCCTGTCTTTATGAAAAAGCCGATATGACACATCAACTCTAAGTGCACATATCTCAGATGCTCTGCGAGTGGATGTAATGGCTTCTAGAAAAGCCACTTTCCATGTCGTAAGTCAAAGGTCCACAGTTGCTAGAGGTTCGAACAGTGCTCCATAAGAGCATTAAGCACCACAGACAAGCTCCAGGCTGGTATAGGTGGTTGGCCCAACAGAATCAAGTTCCTCAATCCCTTTAGGGACTGCTTCATAAAAGGGTGCATAAATATTGATCTACCATGTTCAAGGTTATCATTTGCAGAAATAGCAGCCACATATACTCCTATTGACAATGTAGAAATGCAAGAATTCCTTGAACAGGGCCAGATATAGGGTCGAAACCTCGTGGCTTTGCAAAAGCAATAAACAATTTCATTTTATTGCTGTAAGCTTTCCTAGTAGTAGGTTTTCTTGCCGCTTATATTACAGTCTGTATCTCAGGTGGCAAAATTAGTATTCGTGGATATGGTAAATTTTCCATTCAGTCAACGCTAGAGACTCAACATTGGGATGCTGCATTTTGCCGTGGTTCCTGGATATTAGGTCCAGATTGGACGGTAGACGGCAGTAGTTGCCCTTGGATAGTCTGAGAAGAGTTGTGAACCAAGACTGTCGGAGCCACCATGGGGCTATTAAGATGCAATTTGCCTGATCTGGTTCTGTTTTCACAATGACTTTGGGGATTAGAGGAAGAGGAGGGAAGAGGTATAGCAGTTTGCCTTTCCACTGTATCAGAAAAGCATCTCCCAATGAGTTCTTTCCCCTGCCTCCTTTTGAGCAAAGCTGGTAGCAGACTGTGTTGCTGGTCCATTGTGGGCATCTCCCATCGAATGAAGAGGTGTCAGAGCACAACCCTTGACATTTCCCAACTGTGCGCGTCTGCACATGATCTGCTTTAGTGATCCAGCAGAATGTTGTCTTTTCCGGCAATATGAGTCACCACAATAGATATGTTCTGATGTTCAGCCCAATGGAGAATTTGTAAAGTCAGCTCTGCCAAATCCATAGAATGAGTGCCCCCTGGTTTGTTTATGTACCACGTGACAGAGGTGTGGTCCGTGAGCAATTGCACTCGGCTGCCTAAGAGTTCGGTCTCGAAGGAATGCAATACCTCCTGGACTGCCATCAACTCTAGAACATTGATGTGCACTGTATGGTATCCATAGCCTTGTCTGTGTTAGCATGGAAAAGGCCACTTCCATCAAATGGTAAATTCTCAATCCTTATTCGTGTCTCTGGTGTCAGACCAGCAGACCTGAGCCAGGCATGTCTACGCAGGGCTATTGCTCACACCATGGCCTTAGCTCCACAATCAGATTGATGTTTAGCTGTATTGATCTGCTGTTTAGCTAGTTTCACAGCCTCGTCCTGAAACAATCTAGCCAATTCACGTCAATTATCTGGGAGGTAATAATCGCAAAGAGAAGACATCTTTTCCCACAAAAAAAGTTGTTAACATGCCATCATAGTTTCATAGTTTGCAACCTTTAAGCTTAATGCAGATGTAAAATACATCTGTCTGCCCAAAAGGTCCAAGTGCCTACCTTCCTTGTCACCTGGTGTTGTATGTAATTTCTGCGATTTTCCTTGAGCAGATTCCACTATAACTATAGAATAGGGCTTAGGTGAATAAAAAGGAATTCTGCTTGTTTTTGTTGTTTCCTACGGGTGTGCACTGTATTGGGTCCAATCTATGATCCGGAGCCGATCCAGGGGAAATCGGATGCAATTATCCAATTTCCGATCCCCACAACTGGATCGTCCGATCTTATTTGAACCGGCCTGGAAGGAACCGATCCAGTTCGGAAAAGATTGGAGGATCGGGCTTCCCCCCTCGCGCTCCTTACCTGCTCGGGCGGTCGCGTCCGCTTCTTTCATCTACTGAGAAACAGGCTTCGCGACCTGCCCTCAGTAGCACACCAGGTGATGTCACCAGCATGCTACTGAGGGCAGGCCGTGAAGCCTGCTTCTCAGTAGATCAAAGAAATGGAGTGAAGTGTCCTGTCACTTCTATCAGTGGGCACCGGCAGCCACCCGCTGATGGAAGTGACTGTCCCGCCGGGTAAGGAGCGCGGGGGGGAGGGGAAGGGCCCCGCTTACCTGTCGGGGCACTGGGTTCCATCCGCTGCCACTCTCAGCTAAAATCTACTGTGAGGCAAGCTTCGCAGCCTGTTGCACAGGAGAGCACTGGGTGATGATGTCATCACCCAGAGCTCTACTGTGAGGCAGGCCGTGAAGCCTGCCTTGCAGTAGATTTTACCTATGGGCGGCAGCAGATGGAACCCAGCGCCCTGGCAGGTAAGGAGCGTGAGTAGGGGGGAAGGGACAGGTAGGGGGGAGTTAGGCCCCCCCTCACCCATCCACTACAATTTTTTTCTCCCCATAGACTTGCATTGGGGGAAAGCTTTCTTTCCCCCAATGCAAGTCTATGGGGGGGGGGGGGGAGGCATCCGATCCGAAAATCAGACATCTGATTTTTGGATCGGAATCAAGTCCGAAGTGAACCGGGAGGCCTCCGATCTGATCTGATCTGATCCAAGGCCTTGAGTCCGGTTCCGATCCCAGTTCCAGTCCTAGTTCCGTTCCGATCTGGGGGGGGGCCTGCACATCCCTATTATATATGGTAAAGTGACTCCAGGCGCTTCGATGTTGGGGGAACTGATGATGGTGTCTTCCATGACTGTTGAACAGTATCTAACAGTGTGGGTAGAAATGGTATGGACACAGGAGCTGTTGCCTCAGTAAAAACAGCATCGAAGGCTGGGTCAGAAATCTTCTCAGATGGTTGTTGTGTGTCTATGCCCAAAGACTGCGCCATGCAGAAGATTTGGTCAGTAAATCTAGCCGTATCTTCTGTAGGAGATGCACACTCAGGGACTTGAATAACATCTTCAAGAGAAGAAGCAGAAGGAGGTATCGATGAATATGAGGATGAGTCCGATCTATAATCATCAGCTGATTGTGGAGAAGGATCTCTTACGATACATTTGTCTGTAGGTTGGTTATCCTTACTTTTACTGTGAATCACTTTTGGCAGCAAATTTAGTTGCTGTACTTGTGTCGGTTGTGTGGGAAGAGGACAAGCACACGACGTTGATGGATTCGTCAATTTCTCTCAATCCCTCACAAAGCTATGCTGACGTTCTCTGCAGCATGGAGGAAGATGAGAAGGAGGCAAATTAGTTGGCAATGTTTCCCTTCTTCATTGAGGCAACCAAGATCGATTGCGAGAATCTCTATACTGATCTCATCTGTGTCAAGAAGACAGAGACTCCAGAGATCGGTACCTGGAGCCACGATAGCTCTCCCTCGGATTGCATTCTCAGCGTCAATAGCTGGGACCATATTGATCTCTGCAATTGCAACTTCCACTTGGGCTGTAGACCCTCGATCAATGCTGAGACTCTGCCACTCTTGAACGATGCCGAGGGTCTGTCTCCTTCGATCGATGTCGAGAGTCTGCATCTCTCGATCGACGTAGAGATTCTCACTCTCTTGATCGACACCAAGGCTCTGTCACTAGGGCTGATGCCAAAGCTCCCTTCTGTAAGAGGCTCTCAAGAACAATGTTGAGGAGACTGCCCTATAAGAGAATTCATGCCTCTGGATCAACTACGATGCGGAGTTCAATCTCATGATCTACTCCTTGGTGAATCTAATGCAATGACACAGATGTCCTCTGTTCTTGGGGGCTTGTATGTTGGTGAAAGTTGTGGAGATCCTCTATCAATAGAGGGAGTGTCACGTATCTCTCCCTCAGATAGGGACGAACGTCGAATCATTTCAGTAACCAGTACAATTGCCGTAACTGTCCTAATTGGGGAGTTCAACAAAGGAGGTGGAGGAAGTAAGTCCCCTTCCTTCCTTCCTTCCTTCCTTCCTTCCTTCCTTCTCCTTGAGTTTTTTTTTGCTGGTTTAGCATCCAATTTAGTCCTTTTCTCCTTGGACAATTTGTTGGTTGTTTTTACTGTCAGCGACCCACCTGAAATAGGGGGTCCAGAAGCAGAGATTGGTGCTGATGAGCACCAAGCGAGGAAGAGGCTTGGGATGGAGCCTTTTCCTCAGATTTAGCCTCCAGTTTTGATGTAGAATCCACAGCCTCAAGTGCCCTTTTCCAGAGAGTTGCTTTCAATCGGTCAGAGCGATGTCTGCGGCCTGCGGGATTACAAAAACCTTGACAATGGTGACAAGTTTCTACTCGGTGAGTGTCCCCTAAAGAAAACAGGCAGAGCGAATGGCCATCTGTAGGTTATTGCCACAGTTCACGCACTTACGAAAAGGCGCTTTCAAAGCCATACGCGGCTCAGTCCACTTATGGACAAGCAAAACAAATATAAACGATTAACTATTTACAAATTAACTTCAGCCTAAATATCTCAAGAAATAACGCTACGAAGAGCAGTAGAATTCCGACGAGGTATCTATGAAGGTGGTTGAAAAGGAACTGAGGGAATTGGGCAGGAACCCCTGCTGAGTGTGCGCAGTTGGACGGTGGGGGAGGAGTTCCCGCCAAAACGGCTTCAGCTTTTGTAGGATTCCCGAATTGAGGCTCTGCACAGGCGCAAAGCCCACATGTGTGATGCACAGAGACCACAAAGAAGAAGAAGAAGTTGCAGAGAAATTTATTATTTATCAAATAAATGTCATAAACATGAATCATGGACCCGAGCAACGCCAGGCATATCAGCTAGTGATTCGTTAAAAGGCCTTTTTATTCCTCCAGTGGGAATGTTTGTGTATAGGAGATGATTGAATCTAAATCTTTAAGCTCCTGTACTTCCTTCTGCAGGTAGCCACTTGGTGTCTCCCTCCAGGTTGGAGAAGGGACAAACTCTGTCTTGAGGGCAGGGTTTATGGTGGTGCTGTGCCTCTGCCAAAAATTCTTCCATGAGACTTTTGACCATTCTCCATCAATTTGATAGAATAAAAATTGCTTTCAAAAAGACATTCAAAGGGGAAGAAACTTCGGAGAAATTCTCATGGTTTGGTTCGGTGTGTGTCTGTGTGCTTACCTTACTGATGAGATGGCTGAGGAGAGTGTGTGAGCATCCTGTCTTTTACCGTGCAATCATCTCTCTGGCAGCCTGTAGTCTCCTTGGCTTCACGCACTTCCTGCCCAGGGGAAGACATCGTAAATTCATTCCTCCCCTAGGTCCTTTTCAGATCAGGAAGTGCAGGCGACCTGGGAGACTGTAGAGCAATGGTGAGATGTGTCATAGAAAGAAAAATATAGACAGTACCCGCAGCCACCTTACAGTGATGAGGTAAGGTCAAAAACACCACCAACACCCATTCAAAATAAATGATAAAATGCCCTGAGAAATGGAAGCCCCTTTCATGGGGAAAGAAGACTTTCAGGAAATTGCTGAGATTTTTCTTTTCTTACCTCCTAGACATTAAAGGACACTTTTCAGAATTTTTGCCACATTTTCTTCACCATTACTGGTGGAGCCCAAGTCCAAAATATCCTGTACCAGTAGGCTCCCTTGTGCTGGGACTGTAAGAGAAACGGGTACTCTCAAATGGACTGTGAGCATCGGACTCCCTTCCAAGTGAGCTTCCCCTGACCACGGAGCCTGATGGGGTCGGAGTGTGGCAGTTTCCTGAGTCAGAGCAGGCTGGAACCTTGGCTGGGCAGCGATTAGCAAAATGTCTCTTCTGGCCACAGTAGAAACAGAGACCAAGCTGCTGCCGCCGCTGCTCCCTTTTCTCCTGGCGACAAGTGTGGGTGAGCCTCGCCCAACTGCATGGGTTCCTCAGGAGGGAGTTTGCAGTTTGAACTAGGGACTCCCAGAGTCAGTGGCTTGTGAGCAGGAATCTCATGGCCTGTCCTAGAACTAGAGTGGGCTCACCTGGTCTCCAATCTCCCCTCTGTCCTGAGGCAGAGCTGAATCATCTCTTGCAATGTTGCAGGTCTGTCCACATAAGTCAGTCCATCCAGTATTTCCCCTGAGAGCCCTTCTTGGAACTGGTCCAGGAAAACTGCCTCGTTCCAGGCAAAGTCCTGCTTTAGCAGGTGAAACTCTGTCATGTACTCAGCAAGTGGGTGCCGGCCTTGTCGAAGCCCTCAAATGTGATGGTTTGCAGTAGCTGCCTTCACCAGGTCCTCATACATGGCCTTCAGCTGCTTGATAAAGTTATCTAAATTCCCCAGCTCCGGGCTTTGTTCTCACAGCAAGGGAGTAGCCCATTTAGCTGCAGGCTGATAAGGAAACCAACCTTGGTTGTTTCATCGGGGAAATGCCTCCACTCTCAAGTTCATACAAAGCTGCCTTTCAGCTAAAAACACCAGCAGCCAATCAGCCAAGCCATCAAACTTCTCAGGAGGAGCTATGGGGCATTTCTGCTTCACCACCAGGCCCGGGGTGGTGGCTGCAGCCGCCTGTTGAGATTCCAAAGCTTGAACAACCATTACCAGTTGGTTAACCTGCCCTTGCAACATCAGGGTGTTTTGTACACGTTGCTCCATAATGAAAAGCTCACCATCTCTCTGCCATTTTCTTTTGAAATGGCTAGAAGTAAGCTGTTGTAAATTGCAGGAGTTTGCAAGATAAGCCATGGCTAGAATCTTCAATTAACTGTCTAAATTCAGTATGCCAGAAATATCCATCAGGAGCCAAGTTAAACAGTACCAGTTTCATAGATGTGCAGAAGAAGAATAAAGGTCCATCCAAGGTCAGATTACATTCCAACAAAGTCAAGGAGCTCGTAGGCAAGCGACTGGAACAGAGCACCAAGCAAGGCAATTGCTTCCAGCAATCACTCAGCAGCTCTGGCTGGCCTTATATTGGGACCGTGATTAGGAATTGATGTCAGCTGCATTGACTGTTGCAAATGAAACAAGAGCTGGGAAGAATACAGTTTCCCTCCCTTCCCCTCACCATTCTAAACAATAGGTGTTTTCCTGGCTTCTGGGTCTGTGCTGGCTTCTGATGAGTGTCACAGACTCTCATTCCTTGTTAAAAATGTCATTTTAAAATAAAGTAAAAAAGTTTCCCACCAACTCCGGTACAAGAAGAATAAAAAACCATCAATGTTTTATGTGAGAACATGTTTTTCAGAAATGTGGACTAGAATTGGTTACCAAACTCTTTCTGAGACTTGGTTCAGATGACACGTTAGTCAACGGTGGACTATTTAAGCAACAATTGTCGCTTTTAAACTGCTTTTCCTCAAACTCCAACCAAAATTCCTGAAATTTTACTCATATGTAAGACTAACACGTATTTCTGATACCTATAAATTTTAGAAAAACTGATGAAAAGGTTCTAATATTTTGTAGTTTAGAACACACACGCATACACACACATATTATCATTTTACATGGGGAAATCCTTACCCCCCCTTTCCCCCAAAAAAACACTTAATGAAGGACACATTACTGTGTGTCCTTTAATACAGAGAGATGTTTTGTTCATGGACTCACTGAGTTCCACGATCCGGCTTGCCTTCATAACAAATCCACTTATTATCCTTATAACACAATCCAAGCCAGTAGTCTACTCCTTCGGGATCCTTCACCGTACTTGCTAGGAAGTTCTGCAAAAAGTAAATGACAGGGTCCCATGCCCAATGATGGACAGCTCATAAAAATAGCAGAATGATATTTAGACATGTGTAGGTGTCCAATGGTAAAACTCAAGGTGGGCAGGGGAGGAAAAGTATTTTTAATAAACACTGGAGCAGCAGTAACTGTGATTCCCCTTTCTTGGGTACTACCCGTTCAGTGCCATAAAGATGAAGTGATGACACCACTGACAGAATATATGGGGAGCACAGAAGAAGGCAGGACATTAAAGTCAATGCTTTTAGAGACGGGACCTTTGATATGAATTACGAAGTGTGTCAGGTCCACCACATACGTGATGGAAATTTTGGAATCTTCAGCCTTGCAAACAGGTAATTTGGTAGTAGACCTGGCTTCAATATATTTGTACCATGACAAAAAAAATGTGCATTCTTTACGTTAAATCAAACAATTAATAAAAGAATACCAATCATTAGTAGGATAAAAATTAAATAAATGGAAACAGAACTTATTGGGACTAATGACCTGGGTGGTTGACATGATTGCTCCTGAGCGCCCTCTCCTGTGTAGAGCTCGTACGGCTCCATGGTATACCCCAGAGCTGAGAGTGATGAAACAAAACAGGAGACGGCTTGAGGGCAGATGGAGGCGAACTCCTGATGGATGCAATCAAACACTGGTAAGTGCCTATGGTAAGCTGTATTCAGGGGAAGTGAAGGCAGCAAAAAAGCAATATTTTGAAGCCACTATTCAATTATCAATCTGCCCCCCTGCGGAGCTTTTCAGAGTTGACCGGGGGCTTTTACATGCCGGCCCCAAGGACATGGTAGAACCATCTGAGGCCCGCTGTAATACATTTGCTGGGCACTTCCAGAATAAAATCTTTGACATCTGTCAGGACTTAGACTCCAGTGTTATAGCAGGTGAGGTATCCAGAGCACAGGCTTGTCCTGTTTTGTTGGATGAGTTTCAGTTGGTACAAATCGAGGATGTTGACAAGGTGCTTGGACAGGTTCGTGCAACCACTTCCATATTGGATCCTTGCCCCTCTAGGCTAATAAAAGCTAGCAGGGATGGAACAACTGGCTGGGCCAGGGAAATGATTAATGCCTCTTTGCAAGAGGGAGTGATCCCAGGCCTCCTGAAAGAGGCGGCAGTGAGACCACTCCTAAAGAAATCTTCCTTGGTCCCTGAAAATCTGAATAACTACAGGCCAGTAGCAAATGTTCCATTCCTAGGCAAGGTTCAGGAGTGGGTGGTTGCGAGCCAGCTCCAGGCACTCTTGGATGAGACCAATTATCTGTATCCATTTCAGTCCGGCTTCAGGCCTGGTTTTGGTACGGAAACAGCCTTGGTCGCCCTGTATGATGACCTATGTCGCGAAAGACAGGGGGAGTGTGACTCTGTTGATTCTCCTTGATCTCTCAACGGCTTTCGATACCATCGACCATAGTATCCTTTTGGCATGACTGGCTGAGTTGGGAGTGGGAGGCACTGCATTGCAGTGGTTCCACTCCTACTTGGCGGGTCGGCTCCAGAAGGTGGTGCTTGGGGAACATTGCTCGGCCCCATGGATTCTCCAGTATGGGGTTCCGCAGGGGTCAGTTTTGTCCCCCATGCTGTTCAACATCTACATGAAACTGTTGAGTGCAGTCATCCGGAGTTTTGGAGTGCATTGCCATCAGTACGCTGATGACATGCAGCTCTATTTCTCCTTTTCATCTTCATCAGGTAAGGCTGTGGATGTGCTGAACCAGTGCCTGGCTGTGACAATGGACTGGATGAGGGCTAATAAACTGAAACTCAATCCAGACAAGACTGAGACACTGTTAAGGGGTGGTTCTGCTGACCGGATGGAGGGTCTTCAACCTGTTCTGGATGGGGTTGCACTCCCCTTGAAGGAGTGGGTTCATAGCTTGGGGGTTCTCCTAGAACCATCTCTGTCACTTGAGGCTCAGGTGGCCTCAGTGGCATGGAGTACCTTCTACCAACTTCGGTTGGTGGCCCAGCTACGTCCCTATCTGGACAGGGATAACCTGGCTTCAGTTGTCCATGCTCTGGTAACATCCAAGTTAGATTATTGCAATGCACTCTACATGGGGCTGCCTTTGAAGGTGGTTCGGAAGCTGCAGCTTGTGCAAAATGCAGCGGCCAGATTGATAACTGGGACCAGAAGTTTTGAACATATAAGACCTATTCTGGCCCACTTGCATTGCTGCCTGTATGTTTCCGAGCCCGATTCAAGGTGCTGGTTTTAACCTATAAAGCCTTACATGGCTTGGGACCACGATACCTGATGGAACGCCTTTCCTGACATGAATCTACCCGAACACTACGTTCAACATCTAAGGCCCTCCTCTGAGTGCCTACTCTGAGGGAAGCTCGGAGGTCGGCAACAATGGAGAAGACCTTCTCTGTGGTAGCCCCCCAATTGTGGAATGATCTCCCTGACGAGGCCCACCTGGCGCCAACATTGTTATCTTTTCAGCGCCAGGTCAAGACTTTCCTCTTCTCTCAGGCATTTGGCAATATTTGAGGAGCCTGGGTTTGTTTTTGTTTTTAGGTTTACAGCTTTTTAAAATTAGTATAGTGGTTTGAAATGTATGTGTATATTGCATGGTTTTTACTGTTTTAACTTTTGTATATTGTTTTTAATTGTTTTAATCCTATGTGAATTGCCCAGGGAGCTTCGGCTATGGGGCAGTGTACAAATGCAATAAATAAATAAATAAATAAATAAAGTAACTTTTTTTTAAAAAAAAATCTGACAAGAAATCATTATAATTATACCTTGAAAAATAAACCAGTGAGTTATCACACAATAAATCTGACAAATAAATTAAATAACTGATATAAAAATAATTGTGGATGTTTATATAATGACATGTACTTGACCAATAGAACAATGGGGGAAATGACACCTGTCATTTTTGGGAAGAATTGATACAACAAAAATGGTGATATCACGCTCAGATTAATTTCTTGCTTCAATATCTCCCATTTGGAATTTCAGTGAAACAAATTACAGAAACAAATTTGTTTCAGTGAAAAAATAAGGATTTTTGTGGAAAGAGTGGACTAATGGAATATTGTACTGAGAAATAAAAAGAAAATTCAGAGGCATTTCCCCCCACACACACACACACACAAAGGATCTATCTATCTATCTATCTATCTGATCAATTATTCCTGAATATCTGAAAGTGAACCAATAGCTAAGAGAGATGCCAGAATTTGAGTAAATGCTAATGAGACATAAAGAACATTTAGGGTACAATGCTTTCGATTGTGCCTTCACCAGTCAGAATCCTAAACTTGTAGGTTTCCTGTGCTCTGCCAGGCTGAAGTCATGAGGACAAGAGGAACGTGTGGGGTGGGGGTGGCAATCTTCAGATACCCACCCACCATCTTTCTGGATTCTCACCAACAGCAGCATTGCTAGATTCTTGAAAGATCTGGGGCACAGGCCCAAAATACAAATTTGCATCTGCTGTTATTGTTACTATTGCTGCTATTGTTGTTCCTGCTAGTTTTGTTGTTGGTTTTATTGTTTAAATTGCTGCTTTATTGCTTTTTAATATTTTTTAATATTTTGTGTATTTTTATTGTTGCAAGCCATCAGCATTGGGCAAAAGGGGGTATATAAATAAAGATAACAATAATAATAATAACCTAGAAGACATCCACACAGTCATCTATGCAGCGTCCACAGCAGTCCTCACCTGTAACAAACAAGAACTCCCCACAAACAACAACACACACAAAAGATTAGAAACCAAATCAAAATGGCAAATCAGAATTGAAAACAAAATTGAAAAGCTATGAAAGGATATAAAAGAATGACACAATACATAAACGGAAATCACTCAAAAAGCATCCTCAAAAACACCCAAGACATCATGGCAAACAATAAAGAAACAGCAATAGTAGCTCTCGACACACTGAAACAAAAACTGGCAGTCCAGACCACCAGGCTAAGAAGATACAAACAATCAAATAAAAGAAAAGCTCAAAATGCTCTCTTTAAAAGAAATGAGAAATTAGTATACCAAAGAATAAGCAAGAAAAAAGAAAACAACATTACACCCCCAACTGAAGAAGAAATGACCACATTCTGGAAAACTATCTGGTCAGAACCAGTACAACACAAAGAAAACACAAACTGGATAAGACAAGAAGAAGAAAGACAGAGAAAACTATCACAGCAAACAGAGTATATAATAACTCTGGAGGAACTGAAGGAAACAATACAAAGGACACACAACTGGAAAGCATCTGGCCCGGACCAAATACAAAACATCTGGTACAAACAGCTTACATCAACACACGAATACCTCACTCAACAGATCAACACAGTCTTAGAACACCCACACCTATTCCCTCTATTCCTAACCGAAGGCAAAACCTACATTAAACCAAAAACTTCAAATACCCAAAATCCAGCTAACTACGGATCCATAACATGCCTTCAAACACTCTACAAAATTATAACTGCCACAATCACACAGAAAATTGAAGCACATCTCACCCAACGTAATACAGAAGAACAAAAAGGATGTAAAAAGAACAGCAGAGGATGCCAAGAACACTTAATAATAGACAGTGTCATCATAATGCAAACAGAAAAACAGAAAAGCAACCTCCACACCTGCTACATAGACTATAAAAAGGCTTTTGACTCTGTCCCACACAGCTGGCTGAAAAAAAGTACTCAAAATATACAAAATACATCCCTCAATCCAAAACTTTCTGACAAGAATCACAGAGACATGGAGAATGACAATTCACCTAACAACAGACAAGGATCATATACAGACAGAAAAAATAAATATCAAACGTGGCATATTCCAAGGTGACGTCAACGTTCTATTGTTTTGCCTGTGTCTCAATCCACTATCCAACACCCTTAACAACACCACATACAGCATCAACATAAAACACCAAATACAAGCAAAGCGCAGAATCAATCACCTCATGTACATGGATGACTTCAAAATCTATGCTTCAACCTTGACACAGATAAAAGGCCTCCTGCAAATTACTGAGGAACTGACAACAGACATGAAAATGGAATTCGGAATAGGAAAATGCAAGATGCTGCACATAGAAAGAGGAAAATGGAAAGAAGAAGAAACAGCAGAAACACTAAATAATGAAATATTAGATAACATGGAAGAAAATGAAACATATAATTACTTAGGACTCCAACAAACCAAAAAAATGAATCACTCCACAATAAAAACTCAACTAAGAATGCAATATAAAACTCGCCTATCACAAATCCTAAAATCTAAACTCAACTTGAAAAACATTTTCAAAGCCATCAACACCTACGTGATACCCATTCTCACATATTCATTCGGAATCATACACTGGTCGCACACTGAACTCGAAGAAATAAACAGACTCAATTGCACCAAACTCACAAAATGCCGCATGCTCCATCCCAACTCATGCGTTGAAAGAACAGCCATCAGCAGGAAAGAAGGAGGAAGAGGTCTGCTAGACATTAACACAATGCATGCGAAACAGATAAAATCACTCAGAGAATTCTTCCACACTAAAAACACCCCCATTCATAAAGCCATAGTAACAACAGGTAAAAATTACACCCCACTCAACCTAGCACTACAAAATGAAAACCAAACATGACCACTCACACTCACAGAGAAAAAAGAAAATGGGCACAACAAGCACTCCATGGGAAGCACTACAACATAATACAGAACCCACAAAGAAACAAAGAACAATCGTACGAATGACTCAGGAAGGGTGAGCGATTTCCAGAAACTGAAGGATTCCTAATAGCCATATAGAATCAAGTTATAGCCACCAAGAACTACCAAAATACATCATAAAAGATAACAGCATAACAACAGACCTATGCAGGAAATGCCATCAACTCCAAGAAACAATAGTCCACATAACAGGAGGATGTAAATTTCTGGCAGGAATGGACTATACAGACAGACACAATACAGCTGCAAAAAGAATTCACCAACAACTGGCCATCAAATTCAACCTTATCAAACAACCCACACCATACTACACATACTCACCCAACACAATCTTGGAAAATGTAGATCATAAAATATACTGGGACAGAACTATTCCTACTGACAAAACAATACCCTGCAACTGACCAGACATAATGGTCGTAGACAAAAAAGAAAAACACACATACCTCATCAACATAGCAATACTGAATGAAAAAAATGTTGTTGAAAAGAGAAGAAGAGAGACAAATATACACCACCGGCCATGGAAGCCAAAGAACTACGGCATCAGGAAAAGGTCACAATTATTCTGTTAGTCACCTCTGTCACTGGCATCACATCAAAAAACTATACAGAAAACCTCCAGAAACTGGGCCTACCAGAATACATCCACAAGAACATCCAGAAAGCAGTCGTACTTAAAACATGCTCAATTGTCAGAAAAGTCCTGAATCTGCAAAAGACAGCATGACTTGACAAAGCCCATCATGTCCATCTAGAAAAACCGCCACAAGCGAAAAAGAGATGAAATAATAATAATAATAATTCTGCCCTGAAAAGCAGCCAAGATTTGTTTTAAAGAAATAAATAAACGAACAAATAAATACAGTACCATCCTCAGAATTCAGGACTTATTTTGGACTAGACATGCAGAAGATCAGGCTGCAGACCTCCCTGTAAAAGTGACGTGATCAGCCTCATTAAACAGAATGGGCCTTAGTGCTGAGTAGTAGGGGTGTGCATCGGATCGGATCCGATCCATGATCCGAATCTGATCTACCCCAAAATCAGAAAAATCCGATCCAATCCGACCAACCCTCCGATCCGATCTGATGAGGTCCGATCCGGATCGGATCGGATCGGTGGATCGGACGCCATTTTGAATGCTTTTTCCCATAGCAAAGTATTGTTTTACAAAAATGCCAATAACTTTTTCATTTTTAAGGATAGAAGGATGAAACTTGGGGAATTTATACACTGGTTAGGGATAGTTATCTGTGATAAGTTTCAGAATGATTGGTGCATGCGTTTTGTGGCAATTAATTTGTAATAAATAACCAGGAATGCCTATAACTTTGTCATCTTTAAAGTTACACACATGAAACTTTGCCACATTGTAGGAGGTACCTTTGGACCTAGGTGTGTGAAATTTCAGAAACATAGGTGCTTGCCTTGTGTGGCAATTAATTTTAGAAAAATGGGTAGTAGTGGGGTAAATACAGTTATGCCTCCCATTTTTTTATTTTTAAAGATACAAACAGGAAACTTAGGCACATTACAGGTAACACATGGCTTGATATGTGTGTGAAATTTCAGAAACATAGGTGCTTGCCTTGTGTGGCAATTAATTTTTGAAACAATGAGGAAAGAAATGCCTATAACTTTTTTATTTTAAAAGTTAGAAGTTTGAAAGTTGCTCACTTTGTAGATGGATTAGGAGTAGTTGTCTGTCAGAAATTTCAGAATGATAGGTCCAGGCATTTGGTGGCTACGAATTTTTTAGATTAAAAGTTATAAAAGTTTTTCCACAGAGGCTTGGGCTGTCAATTGCACCCCCCCTCCCCCGCCTCCCCCTCCCTTTTTTATCTGTCAAAACTCCGTGTTGTTGTAAAGGCAACGTTGGGGACTGGCTGGGAGCTTCCCCTTGGGGAAAAGCACAAGTCCCATAGCTTGCTCGAGAAGGGCGGCGCGCGCTCCTCACAGGTAGGATCTTCAAGACAGCAGCATCAGCAGCATCAGCATCAGGCAGATATTCAAATGGCAAATTCCAACATTGGGGACTGGCTGGGAGCTTCCCCTTGGAGGCAGCTCTGTCTCCCACCTACCCACCCATCGCAGGCGGAGAAGAAGGGGGCACGCATGGAGGAGCTGAGCACGGAGGGGGGGGAGGCAGCTTCCTAATTTACTTCTCTGTAGCAACTGCTCTGGGCAGAGAAAGGGACGTTCGTGGGGATGGGGGTTTAAAGGGATTCATTGCATAGCACTTCCCCACTGAGAAACCATACTTGCCCATAGGGATTAATTGCATAGCACCTCCCCACTGAGAAACCATACTTGCCCATAGGGATTCATTGGACAGCACTTGCCCATAGGGATTCATTGCATAGCACCTCCCCACTGAGAAACCATACTTGCCCATAGGGATTCATTGCATAGCACTTGCTCATAGCGATTCATTGCATAGCACTTGCACATAGGGATCCATTGCATAGCACTTGCCCATAGGGATTCATTGGACAGCACTTGCCCATAGGGATTCATTGCATAGCACTTGCCCATAGGGATTCATTGCATAGCACTTGCACATAGGGATCCATTGCATAGCACTTGCCCATAGGGATTCATTGGACAGCACTTGCCCATAGGGATTCATTGGACAGCACTTGCCCATAGGGATTCATTGGACAGCACTTGCCCATAGGGATTCATTGCATAGCACTTGCCCATAGGGATTCATTGCATAGCACCTTCCCATAGAGAAATCATACTTGAAAGATCAGGAAACAATTAAGTTAAGGAATTGGATGGAAAGAATGAAAGATAATGAGCAAATCAAAGAGATATTAAAAGGACAAAAGATAGCCTGGTTCAAATGTTTACAATTGGGAAAATGGACTCAGGAATGGAAAATGAAAAATAAGAACTGCAGAAACAACACAAGATTTGAAGATTTAATTGAACTAAAAGGAAGAAAAGAAGAAATAAGAAATAAGAAAGGATTGACTAGTGAGATATATAAAATATTGATAGACAACGATCTTCAGGACTCTACTAAAGCTATAAAAACGAACTGGGAAGAAGATGTAAAGGAAAAAAATTAATGAGTATAACTGGGAGAGGTTGTGGAATGCAAGAATGTTAAAGCTGTTGTCGATTAGAATTAAGGAGAATTTTTATAAGACAGTGTGGAGATGGTATCTAACACCTGTAAGATTTCAGCAAGTGCTAGGCAATGAATCCCTATGGGCAAGTATGGTTTCTCAGTGGGGAAGTGCTATGCAATGAATCCCTTTAAACCCCCATCCCCACGAACGTCCCTTTCTCTGCCCAGAGCAGTTGCTACAGAGAAATAAATCAGGAAGCTGTCTCCTTCCCCTCCGTGCTCAGCTCCTCCGTGCGCGCCCCCTTCTTCTCCGCCTGCGATGGGTGGGTAGGTGGGAGATAGAGCTGCCTCCAAGGGGAAGCTCCCAGCCAGCCCCCAATGTTGGACTTTGCCATTTGAATGTCTGCCTGATGCTGATGCCGCTGATGCTGCTGTCTTGAAGATCCTACCTGCAAGGAGCGCGCACCACCCTTCTCGTGCAAGCTATGGGACTTGTGCTTTTCCCCAAGGGGAAGCTCCCAGCCAGTCCCCAACGTTGCCTTTACAACAACACAGAGTTTTGACAGATAAAAGAGGGAGGGGGAGGCGGGGGAGGGGGGTGCAATTGACAGCCCAAGCCTCTGTGGAAAAACTTTTATAACTTTTAATCTAAAAAATTCGTAGCCACCAAATGCCTGGACCTAGCATTCTGAAATTTCTGACAGACAACTACCCCTAATCCATCTACAAAGTGAGCAACTTTCAAACTTCTAACTTTTAAAATAAAAAAGTTATAGGCATTTCTTTCCTCATTGTTTCAAAAATTAATTGCCACACAAGGCAAGCACCTATGTTTCTGAAATTTCACACACATATCAAGCCATGTGTTACCTGTAATGTGCCCAAGTTTCCTGTTTGTATCTTTTAAAAAAAAAAGTGGGAGGCATAACTGTATTTACCCCACTACTACCCATTTTTCTAAAATTAATTGCCACACAAGGCAAGCATCTATGTTTTTGAAATTTCACACACATAGGTCCCAAGGTACCTCCTACAATGTGGCAATGTTTCATGTGTGTAACTTTAAAAATGACAAAGTTATAGGTGTTTCCTTCCTCATTGTTTCAAAAATTATTTGCCACACAAGGCAAGCACCAATGTTTCTGAAATTTCACACACATATCAAGCCAAGTGTTACCTGTAATGTGCCCATGTTTCCTGTTTGTATCTTTTTTAAAAAAAATTGGGAGGCATAACTGTATTTACCCCACTACTACCCATTTTTCTAAAATTAATTGCCACACAAGGCAAGCACCTATGTTTCTGAAATTTCACACACATAGTTCCCAAGGTACCACCTACAATGTGACAAAGTTTCATGTGTGTAACTTTAAAAATGACAAAGTTATAGGCAATCCTGGTTATTTATTAAAAAATTCATTGCCACAAAACACATATACCAATCTTTCTCAAATTTCTCACAGATAACTATCCGTAACCACTGTACAATGTCCCCAAGTTTCATCCTTCTATCATTAAAAATTAAAAAAATATAGGCATTTTTGTAAAACAATACTTTGCTATGGGAAAAAGCATTCAAAATGGCGTCCGATCTGGATCGGACATCCGATCCGCGGATCTGGTCCGATCCGATCCAACCATCCTGCGATCCGATCTGATCCCACCCCCCAGGTCCGATTCCGATCCGCTATCTGATCCGATCCGGGGGGTCAGTGCACATCCCTACTGAGTAGGCATGCATAGGATTGTATAAGTGAGCAGCATTTATCCCCCCTCTACTTCCAACCCCTGTCCCAACCCCCCCCCCCCCACTATTTTTATGCAGGCTTTCTGTTGATAGGAACATAGGCAGCAGGTTCATACTGAGTCAAAAAGGGGGATTACAATTATCATAAGTCCATGAAGGGTTGGTTACCTCCTGCCATTTCTCTATTGCAATGTTCTGCTTACCTGCTCCGGCAGACCTTCGACACAAGGCAGCGTTGCATTTTGTTTCGAACAGAATTCTTCTGAGTTCTGCCATGTGTCTGGGGTCTTTTGAAAGAAATAGATGGATCCTTTATCCAGAACCCAGCCTGACTGAAGCTTCCTAGTAATGTCCTCTATTACCCAAATCAGGATAGTGTAAGAGAGAGAGAGAAAGAGACAAAGAGACAAAGAATAAGAGAGGGGAACGTAGTAGAAAACAACTTGAAGGGATGTGAGTGTGTGTGTGTGTTTGTGTTTGCATGTGCAGGTGCGATTGCTCCCTTAAGACCAAAGTTAAGGTAATATCATGTTGGCTCAAGCACCTCTGATGCCTTCAGAGATATGCAGGGGCAGCACCAGGGGGTGGCAGGGGTTGGCAAGTGCCCCCCCAAAGGGATCTTCTCACCCCAGCTGCCACCCCAAACTCCTCGCATGCATGGTCAGCTAAAAAGGCATCAGCTGTGGGGCCAGTTCCAGCAGGGGGGCTGCTGGGCAACTGCTTGGACGGAGGCTTGCCTGGAGGCCTACTTGTCATAGCGATTAATTGTTTTAGAAAGAGGTGGGGCAGGGTGGGAAGATTAGGAAAGAATTACTGTGCATGCGCACGGCTCAGAGCGAAGAGGAGAGAGCGAGCGCATGTGCCAGGCAGGCCAGGCTTTCCATGAACAGCCTTCTTTTTTTTCTTTTTTTTTATATAATATTTTTATTATTATTATTATTTTTATATAACAAACCAACACATACAAAAAGAAAAACATATAACATATTTAAAGACCATCTTCATAGGTGAGTATACAGTGTGTCAGTTGATCACATTTCTCCATACTATTCTTTTTCAGTTATCGTTCATCAGTTTATCTAATTACTCACATTCTTAATCCAATATATATTTATATAACAATTAGCTATTTTTTTATTCATCTGACAGTATTGTCAATTTATCATTTTATACGAGATAATCTCTATTTTATTATAATTTTTATCTTGTATGCTCTACTATTGATTGTATATCATTTACAGTATTCTAAGTTATTCAGATAGTTTTCAGCTACTAACCTTTCTATTTTGTTATATCCCCATATCTTTTTCCCCCAACCACTGATAAAATAAATCCCAAATCATATAAAATTGTTTATCTTCTTGTTCTCTTATTTCAAATGTCAATTTACTCATTTCAGCACAATCCATAATTTTCTTAATAACTTCCTCCTGCATGGGTATTTTCTAGGGGTGTGCACGGACCCCCCGGATCGGATCGGGACCCGGATCGGGACCTCCAATTTTGTCCCGGACCGGTTCGGACAAAATCGGAGGCCCCCCGGACCGGATCGAGTCCGATCCCGACCCAAAAATCGTACATTTTTGGATCGGCCGCCATTTTTTTCCCCATAGACTTGCATTGCAATGCAAGTCTATGAGGAAAAAATGGCGGCGGGTGGGTAAGGGGGGGCCTAACTCCCTCCCCCCCCGGGGCCGTCCGCTGTGGACGGCCCCGGCAGGTAAACCCCCTCCCCCGCGCTCCCTACCCCCCCTGGGGCCGCCCGCTTCCATCCGCTGGCGCCCGCGGGCGCCAGCGGATAGAAGCGGACGGCTCCGGGGGGGGGTAAGCCCCCTTCCCCGCCACTGCTTACCTTCTCGGCCCGTCCGGCGCCGGCGGCTACTACCAGCGGGCTTCGCGGCCTACTCTCGAGTAGCGCGCCGGGTGATGACATCACCCGGCGCGCCATCCTAGAGCAGGCCGCGGAGCCTGCTGGGAGTAGTAGGCGCCGGCGCCGGACGGGAGCCGCCGGGCCGGGCAGGTAAGGGCCCCCCTCCCCCCTCCCCCCTCCGCGCGCCCCCTCCTCCCCTCCACGCACCCCCTCCTTACCTTTCCAGCCCGGCGGCTCCCGTCCGGCGCCGGCGCCTACTACTTCCAGCAGGCTCCGCGGCCTGCTCTAGAGTAGCGCGCCGGGTGATGACATCACCCGGCGCGCCACCCTAGAGCAGGCCGCGGAGCCTGCTGGGAGTAGTAGGCGCCGGCGCCGGACGGGAGCCGCCGGGCCGGGCAGGTAAGGGCCCCCCTCCCCCTTCCCCCCTCCGCGCGCCCCCTCCTCCCCTCCACGCACCCCCTCCTTACCTTTCCGGCCCGGCGGCTCCCGTCCGGCGCCGGCGCCTACTACTTCCAGCAGGCTCCGCGGCCTGCTCTAGAGTAGCGCGCCGGGTGATGACATCACCCGGCGCGCCACCCTAGAGCAGGCCGCGGAGCCTGCTGGGAGTAGTAGGTGCCGGCGCCGGACGGGAGCCGCCGGGCCGGGCAGGTAAGGGCCCCCCTCCCCCCTCCCCCCTCCGCGCGCCCCCTCCTCCCCTCCACGCACCCCCTCCTTACCTTCCCGGCCCGGTGGCTCCCGGCCGGCGCCGGCGCCTACTACTACCAGCAGGCTCCGCGGCCTGCTCTAGAGTAGCGCGCCGGGTGATGACATCACCCGGCGCGCCACCCTAGAGCAGGCCGCGGAGCCTGCTAGTAGTAGTAGGCGCCGGCGCCGGACGGGAGCCACCGGGCCGAGAAGGTAAGTGCCCCCCTCCCCCCCCCGCTGTCCACTTTCATCGGCGGGCGCCCGCTGGCGCCCGCCAATGGAAGCGGCGGTGGGTGCCAGTGGGCGCCCGCCGATCCGCCGATCCGCCGAACCGGTTCGGAGCTTTTTCGGACCGGTTCGGATTGGATCGGCCGATCCAGCTGCGGGATCGGAAATCGGATAATTTATCCGATTTCCCACTGGACCGGACTCGGATCGTGGATCGGGTCCGATCCAGTGCACATCCCTAGTATTTTCCCATTTTTCCAATTTTTAGCAAATACAATTCTAGCTGCTGTTAGTACATTTACAATCAAATATTTCAATTCTTTGTTATAAATTTCAGGTCTGATTCCCTATAAAAAAAAATCTGGTTTAAAGTCTATATGTTGCATTGTCATTTTTTCCAACCATGTGTGGATTCTAATCCAATATCTTTTAGCCTCTGGGCAAGTCCACCACATATGGTAATATGAGCCGGGTATCTGATGACATTTCCAACATTTGTCCGACTTACTCTTGAACATTCTTGCGATTCTTGATGGGGGTAAATGCCATCTGTAAAACATCTTATACAAATTTTCTTTATATGCAGTTGACATTGTCATTTTATAATTCTGTGTCCACAGTTTTTGCCATTTCTCTAAGTCAATCCCATAGCCAAAAATTTTCCCCCATGCAATCATTGTTTCTTTGACTTGTTCTTCTTCTAGCTTAATTTCTAACAAATATCGATAAAGTTTTTAAATTATTTTTTCATCAGTACCCATCAAAATCTTATCTAATTCAGTTAGCTTATCATAAACTCCTTCAGCTTTGGAATCCTTATCAAATCTGGATTGTATTTGAAAATATGAGAACCAATTCATTTTTATATTTTGTTCTGCCAATGCTTGCATAGATTTAAGTTCACCCTCTTCATTCAGTATCTCACTATATCTAATTGTTTGTTCCCTTTTATATATTATTGGATAAGAGAAGGCTTCAATAGTCGATATCCATATCAGCGTTTTTATATAACATTGCCTCTTTATCTTCTGCCAATTCAAAAACAAAGCCTCATGAATGTAATGTCTTCTGAAATATCCCTGTGTTTTAGTACCCCCATACCATAGGAAGGCATGCCATCCCAACAGTAAATCATGCCCTTCTAAAGTCAATAGCCTAGTATTCCTCAGTGTAATCCATTCCTTTATCCACATCAGACTTGTTGCTTGGTAATATATTTCCCAATTTGGTAAAGCAAACCCTCCTCTTATTCTTGCGTCTTGCAATAGTTTAAGTTTTATTCTTGCTTTCCTGCCCTGCCATATAAATCTCAAAATGGTTTTGTTTAATTCATCAAAAAAATTCTTCCCTAATTGGATTGGAATTGTCTGGAATAAATATAAAATCTTAGGCAACACAATCATCTTAATCGTAGAAATTCTCCCAAACAATTACCATTGTAAGTTTCCCCATTTTATTAAGTCTGCCACGATCTGTTTTTTTAATTTTATAATAGTTATCTTCTTTTAATGTGCTACATCTTGAAGTGATGTATATCCCTAAATACTTGATCTTTTTTGCGACCTCAGATGCTGTTCTGGTAGGCTGACCATATGAAAAGGAGGACAGGGCTCCTGTAACTTTAACAGTTGTAGAGAAAAGGAAATTTCAGCTAGTGTCATTTGTATTCAATTAGTTCCTGATGAAATTCCATCTTCATCACAACAGTTCAAATTGCGGGCACTATACTAGAGTGACCATATACAAAAGAAGGCAGGGCCCCTGCAACTTTAACTGTTGTGATGAAGAGGGAATTTCACCAGGAACTAACTGTATACAAATGACACTGGCTGAAATTCCCTTTTCTCTACAACTGTTAAAGTTACAGGAGCCCTGTCCTCCTTTTCATATGGTCAGCCTATGTTCTGGCCCCTTGCTTGCTTCTTTCGGCATCCCTGCAAAAAGCGAGATCCAATTGAAGAGAAAAGGCAAGCAGTGAGGAAGAAAGGTTCAACTTTGCCAGCCTGTGCAAATGAAGTAAGTTTTAAAAGATTCTCCCCTTCTCTTCTTTAAGTTACTGATATATTATTCCATTCCTTAAGACTGTCTGCAGACTTCATCAAGCATTCGATTTATATTTATTTCTCTCCCTTATAAAAAAACACTTCCTAATATTGTTAATGCTGAGGAATAACCCACTTTTGCCTTTTTGTGAATTAAAACTGATTGGTAGAATAGTTCTGGTTGCAAAAAGCTTTTTGAGGTTTTTAATGTTCAGCACATAGTCTGCTTTTATATATATATAAAAATTTGCACATTGTTTTTTGGTATCAGCCTGTTTTGGCTATTGTATAATAGTTCTGCTAAAGTTTTAATGTTTAACCTTTGCCTATCTGGCCAGCTCAGTCTGAGTAGGGGTGGAGGAGGCAGTTTCAAGAATATCACTATCATCATCATCCTGGCATGATTTTATTACTATTTTTTTAATGTTTCTTACTGCTGCTGAGTACTGATCTCCTTTATTTCTGGGTGGGTAGGGAATTTTTTACTAGAGATGTGCACAGTAAATAAAATCGGAATCGGAATCAGGATCAGAATCAGAATTGATGCTTCAGATCGGATCTGAGGATTTTCGGATTGGATCAGATTCGATTCCAATCTGAAAATCGGACATCTGATTTTCAGATAGCACGCCATTTTAGGTGTTTTTGCCATAGGCTTGCATTGGGGGAAAGAAATTTTCCACCAATGCAAGCCTATGTGGAAAACTTTGGGGCAGATGAGTGGGGACCTAACTCCCCCCTCCCTGTCCCTCCCCCCCACTAGCGCTCCTTCACTGCCCAGGCTGTCCACTTCTGTCCACTGCCGACTGCTGGTCCCTTCTGCTGAGAAACAGGCTTTGTGGCCTGCCTCTCTGTAGAGTGCCGGGACATCACCCGGTGCTCTACTGAGAGGTAGGCCGAGAAGCCTGTTACCCAGTAGAAGGGCCAAAGCACACAACCGCATCAATGGAAACCACTACTAATATATCTCACTGTGTATACAATAGACTCCAAGTTAAAGGACTAAAATTGTTTTAACTGTTAATTCACAGAGGTATTTTATATCCGTTTACACCTTTTTTTACCATGTCATAACATGCAAGTATAGAAATCAAATTTGACTGCTAGCATATGGCCTCACTGGTAACCAGATTTAAAGTAGAAGTTAGACTGCTGCTGTTACCTGGAGTTACTTAAAATAAATCTCAGATAGTAAGGAGGGAGGTACAACTCAATTTTATTAATAGAAAGTCAGCGCGCTGAGTCGGAACCCTGTTGCCTCACGGCCAAAATACAGAGGAACCGCCCCTAACCAACATAGACAAAGGTTTTTACTCTCTTAGCATGAAAAGAAACACCCCTCTTGTGACGTACGTGTCTAGAAACTTCTTTCAACTAAGAAATAGGGGAGGGGGAGAAGAAATAATGCTTCTATTGCAAGCAGTTACAGAAATGCAAAAAAAAGCAAGGTCAATCCTAACATTCCAGAGAAAAGATAGCCAGGAGGCCTCTCGGCTGGCAACAAAACAAAGCATCCTTTGAATTGCCAGCTCCTCTCATTAAGCTAACTACTTGTCACCTCGATATTGATCTATTGTCTGTAAATCACAGGTACTTGCCGATACTTAAGACCATCTGCCCTGTAAGGAATCCCTAAGATTTACATAAGATTTGTTTTACAGCTTGCTTGAACTCAATTTGGGGGTTTCAGGGCAAGGAGGCAAACATTAATTAATTTTTTTTTCTTCTTAATTTCATGTCACATTCCCCTCTTTAAAGAACTAATCTTATCTTTGCATTGGTTCTTTACTATACTTAAAAAGCATAAGGTTACAGAAAAAAAAATCACTGTTAGTTACATTCATCCTGTCTATAGTCATTCATTGTTCTTTGTGCCTCAAAAGCTGCTAGCAGGATTTAGAGCATGTGTAGAGTGCAAAACAGGAATTAGATACATTCTTAACTATGTCTACTTTTCTACTTCTTCATGCGTTGCATCTTCTTGCATAGTTAACGATACATAGTGGCACAATCTAGTTCCAATTTTTAATTGTAAAGTGGCAGTCCTGAGCCAAGTCAGCTATGTGGCGATTTAACTTAAAACACCAGCTGTGTGATTTGCTATGATTTCCACTGGTTGGGTTTTGCATCAGGACTGTGAATCGGGGGTGGTGTTGGCACTTATGGCTTATTCTGGATGTTGTCTTTCATCTTTGGACAGTGTGCTGTGCAACATTTACTGGCCTAGTCCTCATTATCTTACTTGTGTTAGGCACAGTTTTTGTCTCATGTAAAGGGTTAATCTATGGATGTCTATGTAATATGTATATGGCTTTCTAAAGATTACTTCAAATACTTTTCTCTCAGCACACGTAATGGACCGCTTGGCTGTATAGTGTTCTGCATCTGTATGGGTTCTAAACTCAGTGTTCCCTCTTGAGTTCTCGTGATATGTATCTATTGTTTTATCTCGGTGTTTGGCGCGGAATGGAGTGCAACGTAGCTGCACTCTTATGTGTGACGTGATGACACTGCACACGCACTTGAACTTGTGCATTGTGACTACTGGATACTACGGGTTTTGCTTGGATTTTTGGTTTGTTTCCTCCTCTCATGTATTTTTCCCTCCTTGTAACACTGCTTATGGGCCTACAAGTTGTGCACAAAAACAAAAATCCTTCTGCTGTTCTGGTCTTTGCTTATAAATATACACTGCTTCTGTGGTCCTGGGTCTCTCAATCTCTTATGACAGTGTTATAAGTCTATTTAGATAGTCCAATGGGATGGAAATCCGTTTGCTGGCTTCTTCGTCAGAGGAGGCTGTCAGCTTCCGGGTGTGACAGCTCCTTTGAGCTGAAGTTCCCTTCTCTCTCTCTCTCTCTCTCTCCACAGAGTGTCAGCTCTCGGCAAGGGGGGTTGCTTGGGTCAGGCAGACGCTTCAAGATTCCTTGGGCTGTACTCTCAGAGTCTCCTTTTCTGGACTTTGGCTCTGCTGTAATGCGTCCAGGGTTTTAAACCAAAACATTTAATTGCAGCTGAAGTGACTAGCATAATTTGATATGGGCCTGACCACTTTGGCTTTTAGGGGATCTGTTTTTTTTTTTACTTTTTTTTCATAAACCTAGTCCCCTGGCTCTATATTATGTACTGAATCTGTAAGAGGTAAGGCACTTTCCAGTTTAAATTCTTCCTTACCTCTGCAATGCACTTTGCCTATGGGACTACTGGGAGGGCTACCATTCATGGCCTCAAAAAGGAGGTCAATTTACTCTTTCCTTTGGGAGTGTTTGGCATCCTGATCAATATCTATGGCAACAGCAAACTCAAGTTAGTAGGTCTTCAGTAGTTCAGTTCATTTTTCCCAACTTTCTCAGAGCTTTTTCTGTAGATGTAACGCAGCGTACAATCTCCACTCCATGCTTAGAGACCTCGTTGTCTCTTAGACAAAAGCGTGCTTCTTTTGTCTGAGTACAGCTGTAGTGGGAAACCCGTGGGTGTATTTTCATGAAGCATCCCTTCTAGGCTCTCTACTCCTTGCTTATGCAGAAAAGCCTCTCGTCTTGGCTATTCTCGGCTTCTTAATCCCTCCTGTCTCTGGTGTGAGGATTTGCTTCGATTTCTCTTTTCTCTGATGCTTTGATACTTCAAAACCTCTTTGCTGCTCTGTGCCCCAGATAAACATGGTCTGTGTCTTTCCCTTTTATTGCTTCGTAGAGTGGCTGCCCATGTGTAGCATAATCTATGATCCAGAGCCGACAGTAACCCACCATTCCTAAGAAGGCTCTCAGTCTTTGCCTTGTGATGGGTGGTGCAATATTACAAATTTCTTGCACTTGCTCTGGCAACAGTGCTCGTTTCTCATCTTCTCTCTGGAATCTACACACTCTCTGGAACATCTGTCAATTCAATCATGGGGGGCACAATGGCTATCGGCTGGCCACTTCTTTCCCATAACAGCTTATACTGCCATCCATGTTTGGCATGGATACTGTACAGACATCTCTTTCGTGTGGGACCTCGAACTTGAAACCTCTGTCTCTCTCAAAGGTTAGTCTTGCTTGGAGGCGGCATAACAAATCTCTCCCCATCAAGTTCACTGGGCAGATTCTGGCTGAGGTTCTTGAGTTTGCAGGACTGGTGTGTACAGAATTAGCTCTTTCTCTTGGACATTACATTACTGCTACTTTTCGCATTTTGGGTCACAGCTTCTGACAGGGCTTGTCCTTTTGGACTTTCTCAGCTCATAAGCCCTGACATTATAACTTCCAAAACTATGCTTTGCATGCAGTATGTTGTTGCTAATTCTGTCAGTCCTCCTTAAATTTCTCTGCATCATTTCTTCTTATTGCTTTCAATGAGGGGTAAGGTTAAACGCTCTTCTCTGGCAGACTCTGCTCTAGCTCAAGGCTTTAACTCTTTCTGCTCCCCTCTTGCATTCCTGCTTTCTGTTGCTTCATTTTACCAAGGAGCACACAGATCTGGAAAACCTTTGAGTAATCCCATTACTCCTGGTCCACCTTAAGGAATTCAAGCAAACAGTCTGCATTTCTCACACAAGTTGCATTTTCTACACAAGTGGGGTTTGCAACTTGACTCTATAGCTTTAATCTTGATTTTTTTTTCTTTTAAAGTCTTAGTTATTAGTTCAACTCTCTCTTTTAGCAAACTGGCTTTTCTAACACTTTGGCATTCCTAGCTTGGGGTTGTAATTTCTCGATAGGCTCAGGATTACAACCAGAGATCTTCCTCACGTCATGATTTTTTTTGTTGCCAGTATAGTTCGCTTCGTTTCTGCGTTTGCTCAACTTATCGATTAGACTTTTCACTGTCTAATTCTCCCCTCTTTTTGGCACCTAGAGCCTCTTCAGACCTTCGAGTCTGATGGGGAACAATTTTTGTAGCATCTGGCCCCTGTGCTTCTGAAGTCATGGGCTGTGTCCTTTTTTCCTTCTATTCTCATCTCTCTCCACACTGGAGTTAGCTAGACTTCTCACCTTTTCCTTATAGTAGAAATCCTCTTTTTCCTGGTCTGCATTCATCTCCTGTCTCTCGAGGAGCCACCGTGGTCTTCGGGAGTTGCCACTGTCTTACTCTGTGCACGACTTCATTTTCACAGTCTTTTAAACTGCACGTCTGGGCTTGCTTCTAAAACTCCCTCTCTCATCTGGAGTTCTTTCTGTATGTCTCTGTAGTTTGACTCACAAAGGACATGTTCACTGTACGTCTGCTGGCAGCCTCATCTGGGTCCACTAGGGTGTATTGTTGATAGGCTTCTTTTAGTCCTTCCATAAAAGCCCCTGGGGATTCTTTTGGACCCTGCACCACTTCAGCTACTTTAGACATATTCACATAGCTTCCTGGCTGCTCTCCGAATCTCTCTTGTGGTCAATTGGCACAACTCTTGACGCCTCTACTCATGGTTCACATTATGAGGGTCTCATTGGGGATCATACGTGTCTCATCTGCAACTGCTAGATCTCTCAGTTCTTGCCCCATGGCCTGATGTAGGCGCCCTCTCTCTTCTGTATTATACAGAGGGCTTTCTAAGATTCTTAGGTTCTGCCATGTGAGACTATACGTGTTTATGACATTTTCTCACAAATCAGCCATTTGTATGGGGTCTTCAGTCAGTGATTTCAGTGACATTCCATCTGGGGATAATTGCATTGAGATCTATGGGATCTGGGTCTCGCCACTCTTGCACCTTTAATGTTGCTTGAAGCACAAGTTTCAACTTTCCTCCCTGTTGCTAGGTGCGTGTGGAGGAAAACGCTGGGGTGCTAGTTTGAGTAGCTTCTGGTGACTCAGCAACCAGTGGGGCGTTGGGACAGAATGGGGCATTGTTCGAGGGGATGGCAAAATTGGATCTCAGCATCTCCTTGCCACTCTCCAAACTACATAGTTATACACGTCATGCAGGGCTTCAAAAGGACGCAGTCACCGGGAAAACTCTGTCTTCCAGCCCCTGCTCTCGCGTCAGCATAACTTCACTTCTCCTTCGCTGTCTTCGCTCCAGTTGGAGGGAGGGCAGCCGCTGCTGCTTGCATCAATGCTCTCGTCAGGGGGGATTCTTAGCTGCTAACTTTGAACAATCTCGTCTGAGAGGTTTTTTTTTTTTTTTTTTTACTTTGCCATAAAAAAAACTTCTCACTTTGCAGCTTAGCTTCTGAGCATTGGTCGCGCTGCCTACTTCGCCAGATTCAGCTCAATGGGGTGTTGATTCTCCCGCTCCTTGGCTCCCGACCTGCTTCCTCTTGCAAAGCACTCAATCGGTCTGCCATCTGCGCTGCTTCCACTGCTGTACTGGGGTTCTGACATCATCTCTCTCTGGGTCCCTGTCCCTGCTTCTTTGCACGCCATCTCGAACCGGGGAGAAGTCATTGCCCGCTGCAATGCCTCTTCCTTCATTTTTTGTATACATAATCTGCATACATTTACTAGACCTGCTCTTTCTGCAGGTCTGTCTCCTTTACTCGGGAGACGTTTCCCTGGCTCCCTGAGACTGGCGTGTCTGTACTGGTGAAGCTTGTATACACACAGGCTTCGGGATACAGGATTGGGACCATCTCTCATGCTGCTCTCTTTGCACACAAATCTGTTAGGACATTGTGCCATTGCATGTCAGGTGGCAGTCTGTTGAGGAGGGTCCTCAACCAGTGGAGTCAATGGTTCTACTCTTGAGTTCACAGCGCGTAGATCATGTACTGGTTTGTACTGGCCTGAGTCTTTCTTTTCAACTGGATACAAGCTGATGGACTTGGTTGGGGCGCTTGCAAAGCTGGCTATATGGTGGCTGTGGCAATTTCTTCTTCCTCATCCTGGGGCAAGACTCTGGGTCCTCACTTTTCTCTCTTTTCTGCCTTTAGGGACCTCTTCATCTGGGTGCCCTCTGCCTTTAAGGCTTTTTTCCTCTTTTAGGCATTCACTGTACTGGCATCACCAAATTGGCTGTGGTGCATGCCTGTTTACAAGGATTTCTTAGCCACGCTGGCATTTCTTGATAATTAGTGGGCTATTGATACAGGAACTGATCAGGATGTGGAACACTCATGGATTGGTAGGCCTCCTTAAGTTTTTCTCTTCTATCTAAGTTACACCTCTCCTCTGCCTTCTAAGAATCGCTCTGACTTGGCTGATCTATTTGACAAACAACGTCTCAATGCATGTGGGTCTAACTCTTCTTCTACATTCTCTTGAATCCACTTTCAAGATTTTCTACCCCTTTCTTGAATCTATTTCTAGATTTTCTACCATACAATACAATATGGTTTGGGGTTTTGAGTTTTCTCCCACCCATTATGAGTTTCACAGAGACGTCACGCTTTCCATACAAACAAGGCAACACAAGGGAAAGGGAAGCCGGGCCGTGTGGTAAAGGGGTCCACACAGCTGACACAAAAAGGTATGGACAGACAAAACCTCTCTTTCACGGCCCTGTCTGTCTCCAGAACAGGGAACCTCGTTACCGGAGAGTCCCACTCGCATTAGGTTCCCCGCTAATCAGGTAGCCATTCCAATTCACAAATTCACACTCACACGCCACTCACACTTCCAACCCTTTTCTCTAGGGCCACGTCGGGGTAATAAGGTTCAAGCCAAAACCTTCCCCCGGCCCAACAGGATGGCTAAATTCCTGTTTCTCTATGGAGGCCTCCCTTTTCATACGTTACCTGCCGGCCGGCGTCTTGTTCTGGTTAAGAAAGAAAGAAAGAAAGAAACCCCGTCCTTTTTCACCCGTTCCTGGCTGCTGCACAGCTGGCCTCCAGCAGCCGGCGCTCAGTCCTCTCTCCGCAAAAATGCAGTTTGGCGCCATGAGGTATGATCATCGGCAACAGGAAGCCTCGCTTGTCACAGCTGAAGCCAATTGGGCAGGTAATTCACCAGAATGACCATCCGAGTCACGGCACCAGGATATGTTACCTGGAGTTACTTAAAATAAATCTCAGATAGTAAGGAGGGAGGTACAACTCAATTTTATTAATAGAAAGTCAGCGCGCTGAGTCGGAACCCTGTTGCCTCACGGCCAAAATACAGAGGAACCACCCCTAACCAACATAGACAAAGGTTTTTACTCTCTTAGCATGAAAAGAAACACCCCTCTTGTGACGTACGTGTCTAGAAACTTCTTTCAACTAAGAAATAGGGGAGGGGGAGAAGAAATAATGCTTCTATTGCAAGCAGTTACAGAAATGCAAAAAAAAGCAAGGTCAATCCTAACATTCCAGAGAAAAGATAGCCAGGAGGCCTCTCGGCTGGCAACAAAACAAAGCATCCTTTGAATTGCCAGCTCCTCTCATTAAGCTAACTACTTGTCACCTCGATATTGATCTATTGTCTGTAAATCACAGGTACTTGCCGATACTTAAGACCATCTGCCCTGTAAGGAATCCCTAAGATTTACATAAGATTTGTTTTACAGCTTGCTTGAACTCAATTTGGGGGTTTCAGGGCAAGGAGGCAAACATTAATTAATTTTTTTTTCTTCTTAATTTCATGTCACACTGCTGTAACAATCAATAAAGTAATAGGACAATAGACAAAAAACATGCTTTATAAACATACCAGTTTTTAGTGTACATTCAGAAATACACTGCGTAATTGCACCCCCAAGTTAATTTACATCAAATAATAGTACATATTTATCTATACAAATCATACCCATCTAATTATACATAATAGTGTTAGATATTGATAACCAAAGCATAGCCATCTTTGCTTATAGGCATAGAATGCTGGGAACCTTGCTTAAGGCTGAAAGAAAATTTAAAGTGCGTATGCAGCTGAAAAGGCCTAGCCACAAGACCGGTTTCATCTGGTTGTAGCAATTGTCCTAATGCAAGGCCGTCAGCGCACCTTATCAGAAGCTACAGAATGTACCCCAATAACAATGGATACATGCGCAGTAGCTTTCAACAGTGTGTCAAAGGGCAGTGACTCTCTTGTTGGAATGCAGGGGGTTTTGCTTGTGCTTGCGCTATATAAAGCCATGACGTAGATCTTATGCTGTATAGTATAAAAGAGGGGGCTTGCGTGCCCCTAGGTGTGGCTCTGGTAGGCTGGCAGCTTGCTAGAGTGCACCCGCTCAGCTGAATGTAATGAAAGTGCGTTGGACCAGATCTTTGGAATCTGTGCTTCTTAGGGGGAATTGGCATATCTCCTTGGAAAACGAACCTGTCACTTTTGTACAACAAAACTGGCGACAAATCCGCTGGGACTATCCTGGTAACTCCAAAAACCTAACGGCCCCCGTTCAAGGCTAAAGTTAATGACGTGCGCACCTGGTGCCTCTTTTGAGCACCTTCCGTTACTTGTGGAGCACGGGAGTGGGACAACTGGACTGGAGATTCTAGAGAAAGTCCCTTATAGACACAGACGATTTTGATCCACGCCCGGGTGCCAATCAAGTCGGACGCGACTGCTGCAGAAAACGGGTAAGAGCAATTCTTTATTTGGGGTTCTTGGAGGAGAAGTAAGGCCATGGGTTACTTCTAGCAGAGAACAATTAATCAAAGAAATGCCTCTGTGGTGTGTATTGGTGAAAGGCAGCTCTTGGAAAAGAGGCAAGGTCACCAGGGATGGTCTCTAGTAGAGAGCAAAGCTTTCAAAGCTTTCAAAGCTATGGGGATTATGATTTTAAACAGAGTAAATTCAAAAATGGAGAAATTCAGAAGTCCATTTTAATGTTTGGTGTTGAAGAGTTTGTGTTTTGTTATTGTCTGGGGGGAAAACCAGGAAAGAAAGTCCTGTAAGTGTGTGTGAAAGTGGGGAGAAGTCATGAAATCTGAAATCATGACTAAATTAGATATGAGAAGGCAACTGATTGGGAGAGTATATCCCAACAACATAATCAAGCAGGCAGAAAGGAGAGTGGATTTACTACCCCGACAGGCACTTCTAAAGGATCGGGAGCCTCAATGCATTCCCAGACTCACATGTGCTCTTACATACTCCAGTATGATCCATCCTATTATTAACATTATTAAGAGACACTGGCATGTGGTGGAAGATCTACCCGGTTGTAGCCACATACCTGTTTTCGGCCTCAAACGCACTAAGAAGCTTCGGGACGTCGTGGTCCACACGGACATTGATCCACCTCATACTATATCCAGTCCTGCTACTGGTCACTTTAAATGCTCAGGTTGTTCCATATGTCCATTACCATTGCAGACCAAGACTTTTGAACATCCAGGGGACCATCGTCCCTTCAAATTCCATCATTTTTCGAATTACGCTACCAAATGGGTGATTTACCTGATAATTTGCCCCTGTGGACTTCTTTATATTGGAAAGACTTCACGGAGCATTAGCACACGTATTTCTGAACCTTGTTCCAAATTGAAACATCATGCAATGGATGCACCTCTCGTGCAACATTTTACACAAAGGCCCATAGGTATGATGATTTTCGGGTTTTGGTTTTAGAAAGGCTTTACCCACATAAATACAACTGGAATAATCATGAGAATTTACTGCTCAGGAAAGAAGCGGAGTGGATCTTTAAATTGAATACAGTACAACCACAAGGATTGAATGTCAGCCTGGAGTTCTCTTCTTTCCTTGTTAGATAGTGATTAGCAATTAGTACAGCTCTTGTATTAGCCTGCCTGTTAGGGAAGACATCAGGTCTCTCTCGTTAGAGTCTACCTCAGGCTCCATTATATATTCAGCTGGAGCCAATGCATGCCATGAATTTGTCGTCAGATTGAAGCATACCTTTTCCTGCCGGGGAACAAGGTCTGTGAATGTTGTTTATATTTTGTAATCTTTCTAGGGGAAACTTTTCTGCCAAACCCAGTAATTAATCACAACAACTGTTTACATTATACAGTTTGTATAACTAGAGATGGAGGGCATTCCGCCAGATAATTATGAGACTTTCTTTCTTTTTTACACTCCCACGGTTGTTGCTCTTACATGGCGGTGAGTTTGTTATTCCGTTATATGAGATAATGTATCTGGGTTTTTGAAATAATACAGTTTAGGATTGTAAATATATTTTCTCTATACTTATGTTTATCCTTCAACAGACTCAAAAAATACTGCTGTATCTGATGAAGTGGACCTTCTCAAAATGGGACTTATCCTGGATTCCTGTCATTATGTATAATTAGATGGATATGATTTGTATATATGAATATGCACTATTATTTGATTTAATTTACTTGGGGTGCAATTACTCAGTGTATTTATGAATGTACACTAAAAACTGGTATGTTTAAAAAGCATGTTTTTAGTCTATTGTCCTATTACTTTATTGGTTGTTACAGCAGCAGGTGAATTCTAACTTCTACTTTAAATTTGGTTACCAGTGAGGCCATATGCTAGCAGACAAATTTGATTTCTATACTTGCATGTTATGACATGGTAAAAAAAGGTGTAAACAGATATAAAATACCTCTGTGAATTAACAGTTTAAACAATTTTAGTTCTTTAACTTGGAGTCTCTTGTATACACAGTGAGATAAATTAGTAGTGGTTTGAATTGATGCGGTTGTGTGCTTTGGCACTCTCTATTGTTTATCAGTACAACTGTGGCCTTATTTTCTGTGGTCTCCGTAGTAGGGACCAGCGGGCGGAAGTTGACGGCCCCGGCAGGTAAGTGGGGACCTCCTTCTCCCCCCACTTTCGCTCCTTATGTGCCGAGGCCGTCCGCTTCCGTCCACTGCTGTCCGCTTGTCCTTTCTCCTGAGAAACAGGCTTTGCAGCCTGCCTCTCTGTAGAGCGCTGGGTGATGACTTTACCCAGCGCTCTACTGAGAGGCAGGCCGTGAAGCCTGTTTCTCAGTAGAAGGGACCAGCCGGCAGCAATGGACAGAAGTGGACGGCCCCGGCAGGTAAGTGGGGACCCCCCTCCCCCTTCCCCCACTCATGCTCCTTACCTGCCAGCATCCCACACTGCCATCTGCTGCTTCCATACTACCGATATGCAGTCCTTGCGACCTGTTTATCAGTAGTATGGAAGCAACGGACGGCAGCACGGGACCCCAGCAGGTAACCAGGGACCCCCCACTCCATCCCCTCCCCCCACTCACGCTCCTTACCTGCTACCTCCTCGCTGCCGTCCACTGCTTCAGTACTACTGAGAAACAGGCCTTGCGGCCTGTTCCACAGTAGAGTGAGGGAGTGCCAAGTGATGACGTCTCCCGGCACTCTGGTGCTCTATTGTGGAACAGGCCTCAAGGCCTGTTTCAAAGTAGTGTGGAAGCAGTGGGCGGCAGCGGACGGCAGCAGGTAAGGAGCATGAGTGGGGGGAGAGGGGTGGAGGTCCGATCCTCCGATTTTTTCTGATCCTGATTGGGTCCTTTCTGATCAGATCAGATCATACGGTCCAGATGATCGGGATCGGGATTGGATAATTTCATCCGGTTTCGCCCTGATCGGGCCCGGATCGTGGATCGGACCCGATCCGCTGCACATCCTTATTTTTTACTCCATACTGTTAAATAACAGTGACTCATTTCCAATTAACATGCAATATTTGACATACGACCTGAAACAAAACTACCACTTAGCAATAATTTATATGTTTGTGTCATTATCAGCTCTCTATCCTCAGTAATGAATGTTTAGTGTAGCATTTTAAAGATGTATGTGCTCTAAGGAAAATAATCATTTGTACCTTCCTGACTTGGCATTTAAAACCTTTGATGGTTTAGAGATCTTCCAGTGTAGAAAATGCCTCCCAAATCAGGACTATTTCTATCTCTAGATTATAATTTAAAAAACAAAAAACTGGCAGATATTCTGCACTCATGACTGTAGTTAAAGCAAAATGCACACATGTGCAAACATTTTTTTAAAAATCCTTTCTTTCCTTTTTGTGGTGCAAGTTAATGCATAATATTCCTGGCTCAATTCCTCCTGTTTGATCATGGGGCATGTTTCCCCACATAAAACATGTGATTATGTAACCCAAACTCTCTCACTTGCAGTCATTGACTCTTATTTGCCTGTTACCTCAGTTTGCCTGTGTGTGAAACGAGCTTCTTCCTTTCCCACCTCCCTTTGCTTCAACAAGTGGGCTCTGCCACAAACTGCTTTCTCCGTGTTCTTCTGGGAGTGGAGTGATGTGACCCCCTTGGCTCTGCCTCCACTGAGCCCACTTTCTGCCCCAACAATTAGGGTTAGGTAATTGAGGTTTGGGGAGGGAAATTGCACCACACTTAAAACCACTGATGCCTAAACTTATCCTCAGCAGTTCTCCAAACTATACTCTGGCACCATCAGCCAGAGCCACTTGGAACACCTTTGGGAGAATTAATCTGCTTATTCCATGAAACTCTTCCTTTGTTTCTGAGGACAGTAGGCCAAGAAAAATGAGAAAGTAAGGAAAGAAATATCCTGTACCTTCTCTGTGTCTTTCTTTTTTATCCTTAGAGAATTAGGATAGGAATGGGGGGTGGGGAAGATTTAGACCTCATCTACACCAAACAGGATATTGCACTATGAAAGCAGTATATAAAAGTCAGGAGCCGCACCAAGCAGGATATAGTGGTATGAAAGTGGTATATGGTATGCGTCAATGGGCCTAACAGTTGTCAGTGCACTTCGGTACTGCTATAAAGCAATGGTGTGGCTCCTGCCTTTTATATACCGCTTTCAGACCACTCTTATAGTGCAATATCCTGCTTTATGTAGATGAGGCCTTACTCACAGTGCAAGCCTATGAATGTTTACTCATCAATTTATTCCACCATAGTCAATGCCTCTTACTTCTTTTATTCCAAATTACAAAGGTGATGGATTGCAATGAAAAATACCCAGCTTCATCAGGAGCATCACCTTCACAAACTTCATCCTTTGGATCTTTGGACTAGTACTTCACGTGCATTGGGTTCCCTAGGTGTAGGCTGACCATATGAAAAGGAGGACAGGACTCATGTAACTTTAACAGTTGCAGAGAAAAGGGAATTTCAGCCGGCGTCATTTGTACGCAATTAGTACCTGGTGAAATCACCTCTTCATCAAAGCAATTAAAGTTGCAGGCACTATACTAGAGTGACCAGATACAAAAGAAGGCAGGGCCCCTGCAACTTTAACTGTTGTGATGATGAAGAGGGAATTTCACCAGGAACTAATTGCATACAAATGACACTGACTGAAATTCCCTCTTCTCTACAACTGTTAAAGTTACATGAGCCCTGACCTCCTTTTCATATGGTCAGCCTACCTAGGTGTAATGGGGCCCAGGTGTCTCCGTGTGCTCTTTCCTTACCCTAAGAGTCTGCCTTTCAGGTTCTGCCTGCACTGGTTCAAAAGAAAGTGTTCTATTTAATCTGAACGTCAGGGAAATGCTTGTGTAGTGACTGTACCTTTTTTGAAAGCCTTTTTCTTTACAGTAATTTGAATCTGGCTAATACATGCTATTTGTTTTTTTTTAAAAAAAACCCTAAATTTATCAATATATGACTTATTTCAGAATATATGGTTAGGATGGCAGTTTTTGTGTGAGATATACCATTATTTTGGATTCAGAGGTCTTACATATGGGATACAGCATGCCCACCTAGAAATACACTCTGACCCTTCTGTACCCCCCCCAGAATTTTTTTTCTGGTGCCGCCACTGCAGATGTGCCCCATGATCAGTAAGGATGCTGTGCAACTTCACAAATTGTGTTCGCTTCGAACGTGCCTTCCGTGCACCCACACTTTTTCTGGATCTTTCAGGCCCAAATCCAGATGGGGAGGATGGAGCGCCTGGGACCAGCAAGATGACCCACGTTGTTCTGGCCCTGTATTAATGGAGGCACAGTCGTGCCTCCATTGTTAAGGGCCGTCAGTAAAAACACATGACCCACGTTGTTCTGGCTCTGTGTTGCCTTATGAAGCACCTGAGCCTAGCTACATTGCACGTGGAATCCTCCCGTGAGTTGACCCACGCCTCTTTGTTGCCCAGCACAGCCTCATGACTGTACTTGGGGCACGTCTGTTCTGGCATCAACCGAAGCTCAATGGAAATTTATAATTACGGTGTTCTGAAAAATAGGCTGACCATCTGAAAAGGAGGACAGGGCTCATGTAACTTTAACAGTTGTAGAGAAGAGGGAATTTCAGCCAGTGTCATTTGTATGCAATTAGTTCCTGGTGAAATCACCTCTTCATCAAAGCAATTAAAGTTGCAGGCACTATACTAGAGTGACCAGATACAAAAGAAGGCAGGGCCCCTGCACCTTTAACTGTTGTAATGAAGAGGGAATTTCACCAGGAACTAATTGCATACAAATGACACTGGTTGAAATTCCCTTTTCTCTACAACTGTTAAAGTTACATGAGCCCTGACCTGGATTTTATCTGGTCACCCTATGAAACAAGATGCTTTTTTTTAGGCTTGAGATCATAAAGAGACAAATATTCTACCTACAGTATTGGAAGCAGTATGTATTATTACTTTTTTAAAAAATGTAATTAGTAGGATGACCATATGAAAAGGAATACAGGGCTTTAACAGTGGAATAGAAAAGGGAATTTCAGCAGGTGTCATTTGTATCCATGCGGCACCTGGTGAAATTCCCTCTTCATCACAAAAGTTAAAATTGCAGGAGCTCTGCTCTCTTTTGTATCTGGTCACTCTAGTATAGCTCCTGCAGCTTTAACTGTCATATGGTCACCCTTGTTTCCCAACATACTGCTTCCAATACTGTAGGTAGAATATTTGCCTCTTTATGATCTCAAGCCTAAAAAAAAAAAACATTTGTACACACCAGTCTCCTGGTACTGGTCATCCTACTATTAATTAATTGTAGCTGAAAGGAAAGGGTTAAATCGTGGGAGCTGCAAGGAATTAAGAAAAAAGGAGAGGGGGTTTTGCCATTTTTTGAGCGCTCCTTAATTAGGGCTGCCCAAATGATAATGGACGGGTGGTGTGTGTGCGCGCGCGGGCGGCGGGCTTGGCAGCGTATCCTCCTGGCTGCCGAGGCCGGGTGTCTGGAGCGGACCACGCGCTGTCAGTTGGTGAGCGGAGGGGCCGTTGAACGCCCTCCCCATCATCCTCTTCATCCTCAACCTACCCCCGCGGCCCAGCGGAGCACAACAGCCCGCATTAGGCAAGCTCTTCAGGAGCCTCACAGCAGCCAGGCAGAGCCTCTGCTGCCCAGGAACCGGCCCGCACGCGAGGGCACCGGCGGGGCGCACACACAACGCCGGCGAGGGGGAGGAGAAGGGGAGGAACAAAGGATCAAAGAGATCGAGAGAGAGTGATCCTTCCTTGCACGCATGGCTGCAAAACTCAGCTAGGCTCAGCCGTTCTGCTTGAGTAAAAAGTGAAAGCAGACACGAGCCCTGTAATGGATACTAGCAACAGGATCAAAGGGATCGAGACGAGAGAGTGTTTCCTTTTCTTCGCGGGAAGCGGGAGGGGGAAGAGGGGAAGACCGGGCCTCTGTGGAAATTTTTTTGAAACATTTTATCTAAAAATTCCATAGCCATCAAATGCCTGGACCTATCATTCTGAAATTTCTGACACATATCTACCCCTAACCCATCTACAAAGTGAGCAATGTTCAGACTTCTAACTTTTAAAATAAAAAGGTTATAGGCGTTTCTTTCCTCATTGTTTCAAAAATTAATTGCCACACAAGGCAAGCTCCAATGTTTCTGAAATTTTACACACATATCAAGTGAAGTGTTCCCTGTAATGTGCCCATGTTTCCTGTTTGTATCTTAAAAAATAAAAAAATGGGAGGCGTAACTGTATTTACCCCACTACTACCCATTTTTCTAAAATTAATTGCCATACAAGGCAAGCACCTACGTTTTTGAAATTTCACACACATAGGTCCCAAGGTACCACCTACAATGTGGCAAAGTTTCATGTGTGTAACTTTAAAAATGACAAAGTTATAGGCATTCCTGCGTATTTATTAAAAAATTAATTGCCACAAAACGCATGCACCAATCTTTCTGAAATTTCTCACAGATAACTATCCCTAACCAGTCTACAATGTGCCCAAGTTTTCTGTTTGTATCTTCAAAAATAAAAATGTGGGAGGCATAACTGCATTTCTCAGTGGGAAAGTGCAATGCAATGATTCCCTATGGGAAAGTGCTTTCCAATGATTCCCTATGGGCAAGTACTCTCCAATGAATCCCTATGGGCAAGTGCTGTCCAATGAATCCCTCATTGTTTCAAAAATTAATTGCCACACCAGGCAAGCACCAATGTTTCTGAAATTTTACACATATATCAAGTGAAGTGTTCCCTGTAATGTGCCCAAGTTTCCTGTTTGTATCTTCAAAACTAAAAAAATGGGAGGCATAACTGTATTTACCCCACTACTACCCATTTTTCTAAAATTAATTGCCACACAAGGCAAGCACCTATGTTTCTGAAATTTCACACACATAGGTCCCAAGGTACCACCTACAATGTGGCAAAGTTTCATGTGTGTAACTTTAAAAATGACAAAGTTATAGGTGTTTCTTTCCTCATTGTTTCAAAACTTAATTGCCACACAAGGCAAGCTCCAATGTTTCTGAAATTTCACTCACATATCAAGGCAAGTGGTACCTGTAATGCTCCCAAGTTTCCTGTTTGTATCTTTAAAAATAAAAAAATGGGAGGCGTAACTGTATTTACCCCACTACTACCCATTTTTCTAAAATTAATTGCCACACAAGGCAAGCACCTATGTTTCTGAAATTTCACACACATAGGTCCCAAGGCACCTCCTACAATGTGGCAAAGTTTCATGTGTGTAACTTTAAAAATGACAAAGTTATAAGCATTCATGGGTATTTATTAAAAAATTAATTGCCACAAAACGCATGCACCAATCTTTCTGAAATTTCTCACAGATAACTATCCCTAACCAGTCTACAATGTGCCCAAGGTTCATCCTTCTATCTTTAAAAATGAAAAAGTTATAGGCGTTTTTGTAAAACAATACTTGGCTATGGGAAAAAGCATTCAAAATGGCGTCCGATCCGGATCGGACATCTGGTCCGATCCGATCCGATCCGATCCGACCCCCCAGGTCCGATTCCGATCCGCTATCCGATCCGATCCGGGGGGTCAGTTCACATCCCTAGTCATTTGTATGCAATTAGTTCCTGGTGAAATTCCCTCTTCATCACAACTGCTAAAGGTGCAGGCACTATACTAGAGTGACCATATACAAAAGAAGGCAGAGCTCTGCAACTTTAACTGTTGTGATGAAGAGGGAATATCACCAGGAACTAATTGCATACAAATGACACTGGCTGAAATTCCCTTTTCTCTACAACTGTTAAAGTTATATGATCCCTGTCCTCCTTTTCAGATGGTCAGCGTAGAAAAAACAAAAGTTAAACCGAAACTAACAAACAAACCACAAACAAATCAGTCACTGAGTAGATGTGTACCAATGACCTCATCCCTGTCTGTTCAAAACTGCAGCTCCTGGCTTACCTGGGGAGCAAGGTTGGGATGGTGCTTGTTCCCAGTGATGTGGAACAGAATAGTGGGAGAGGAAGGTGGCCATGTTGCCATGGGTTAGGGTGACCAGATAAAATCCAGGTCAGGGCTCATGTAACTTTAACAGTTGTAGAGAAAAGGGAATTTCAGCCAGTGTCATTTGTATGCAATTAGTTCCTGGTGAAATTCCCTCTTCATCACAACAGTTAAAGGTGCAGGCACTATTCTAGAGTAACCATATACCAAAGAAGGCAGGGCCCCTGCAACTTTAACTGTTGTGATGAAGAGGGAATTTCACCAGGAACTAATTTAATACAAATGACACTGGCTGAAATTCCCTTTTCTCTACAACTGTTAAAGTTACATGAGCCCTGACCTGGATTTTATCTGGTCACCCTACCATAGGTGAGCTGAGCACTGAGCTGCTTGGGAGGCCGGGAAGCTGCATGGGCTTGGGGTGGGGGGTTCACTGGAAGACTGGATGGAAAACTGTCTCCTCCTGGTCCACCAAGGGCCTATAAGAGCCAGGTTTCCTAAATGGCTTTGGCACTGTCGCCTCTGACTTCCCACCCACTCCAAGGTAACTAATTTCATGGGATGGAGTATGGTTAACCACCAGTTCTTGGGTATGGGAAGGATTTTCATCTGCACACAGACTGGCACCACGGTGTAGGGGTTCTACCTTCCTCATAGCAAAAATATTAACCTAGTGGGGTTATATAATAGATTTCCAAGGCTTGACGAGTACAAGTGCAGGGTTGTTACAAAATGTTTCATTCTTAGTTATGACTATGTACGCATGGAAGGCATTGGGCTGGATCCATTTGTAAGGGGAGTGGGATGGAAATCCCCTTTACTCCATTATGGGAGGGGGGTCTGTTTAAAGGACCTTTGTAGGTGGCATCAAGACTAAGATCAGTATGGGACTGCAATTCAGTCACACCCCAGGGTGGCAGAAAGGGTCTCACTTTACCAGTCCATGCTCTGATTTGTTCCCCAGCCCCCTGCCCCCCCACCAATGACTCTATTATGTGAGCTACGATGGAGGGATCGGATCGGACAGCAAGCAGGCGATTTGTTTGGTGGATTCATGCCCCATGCTCCCACCAATTTCTGAGCTGAAATTAATAAAAGCTGTGCCCAAATATTATATATTTTTGCATGTGCCAGGAGACTAGAAGCAAGCCTTAAATCCTGAATCTACTTGACACCTCCCATGTGGGGCCTCACCTGGTAGGACAGTGGCCCTCAAGTGAGTTTACAAACCATCATTCTTAGCCACACACTGGCTGAGCTGTTTCCAGAGATTCCATCTTGTGTGGGTGGGCTAGAGCAAGTTGTTGCGATCCTTCCCCAGCAAGTCACGAGCCAAGCTTTGGATACTAGGCAGTGTAGAAATGAAAGAAACCAACCAACCAACCACAAGGCAGGGCAGCAGGCATCTCAGCACCTCACACAGCACATTCTCCCCTCTCTGTCAAACTTAGCTGTTGCTCGAAGCAGAGCCCATGGCACCTGGTGCTTTTTAACACCTACATCTGTAACCACTGGCAGAGATCCTCCAGAGATATGGAGAGGGACTTTCATCAATATGCAGATGATGCCCAGCTCTGCAACTCCGTGTTCAGGACATCCCACCCAGGGGAGGTTGCTCAAAAGTGGTAATGCCTGGAGTCAGTGATGAGCCGGATGAGGTAAACACGTTCAGTCAGGACACAGGTGATACTGGTCAGGAGTCTTTCTGGTCCAGGGATTGGTATTTTAGCCTGTTCTGTGTGAAGTTGCATATCTTTTGAAACATCAGCCTCACCATTTGGGGAGTGCTCTTGGACATGGCGGTTTGTGGGGTGATTGATTGCTTAGGTGGAGGGTGCTGCATCTCAGAAGCAGCTTGAGCGTCAGCTAGAATCCCAGATGCACAGGACAGCAGGGCCCCTTCAAGAAGTATTTTTTCAGGATTGGTTCCCCCTTCCCTCTGATTCTCAAGCAACACAGTTTCTTAACTTACCGATTGCAAGTTTCAATTCACTGTTTTTTATGGCCCATGTGGCAAATTCATCTGCTAACTTCTGAGTTTCTTGTAGTATCTCCTCGTCTGAAAGATTTGCAACAGATTGTTTCAGTGGGATCATAAACAGCCATCAGAATATATATTGTTACAATTCCTTGACAACATCTTAGCCCATTCTAGAATGAAACAAGAAGAACAACTAAGACATGGGGCCATGCAGAAAGCCACCATCATAGTTCTCAATGGCTTGGACCTTCAGGGGAAGAAAGCAGGCTTAGTTCCCATCCCTTTGATGATTCCTATCAGGAAATACGGTTGCAGTGAATGTAAACTGTGTCCTTCTCCCCTGGCACTGTGTGGCTTTTGCCTCATAGCATCTTGAAAAGATGGTGGGGTATGTATCTCTGTGAGGAGGACACAGGGATAATACCTTGCATGCCACAAAGGGCCCTTGCACTGTACATGGCCAGCATTGCATGTGGCCCTTTGGAATTTCTTTGCCTTGCTGGGTCTCCCACATGGATGTTTTGTACTCAAGGACAACAATTTTCCCCCATGTGGCTCTTCTGGAACCCTGGATTCCCTTAGTTGACCTGGTCCCATTGCTGACACACTCATACTCCTTTCACGGTTTCCTGCTCCCCACCCTCCCTCCCTCCCTCCATAACGTTGGTGGTGTAGATCTCCTTTCTCCAACTTCTTTCTCATCTGAAGTTGTGATTTTATTAGGACGTACGCCGCTGGGGCAAGGAGTCGCTGTTTTATTGTTTTACCCTGTACACTGTCATGTGCTTTGCTGGCACTATCTAAACAAAGAAATAATTAAAAAGCATGTGCAAAGCAGCCCATTCTAATCCCACAAAGAATCCAGAAACAGATGCTCTGGTAATGGTGTAGGATAAAAGCATGGTGCAGAGAAGCCCAATATCTATATTCATTCGTTCATTCTTCCATTTTCATTTCTTCCATTTATAACCCACCTTTTTTCCTGCCTAAGGAACCCGAGGTAGCGTACATAATCCTCCTCCTCTCCATTTTATCCTCACACCAACAACTACCTTGTGAGGTAGATTGGAGCGAGAGTCTGTGACTGGCACAAAGTCACCCAGTGAGCTTCCACTGCAGAGTGGGGACTAGAACCCAGATCTCCTGATTGCCAGTCCAGCACTCCAGCCACTACACCACACTGGCTCCCAATATCTTATTGATCTGTATCCTATCATTTTGTTTGATTGAGACTCTGTGTTCATTATGGTATTGCTGTGTATATTGAATGTCACATACATAAGAACGTAAGAAGAGTCATGGTGGATCAGACCCATCTAGTCCAGCATTCTGTTCACACAGTGTCCAGCTGTGTTTCGGATGAATATTGTAAATTAGGTGGGAGGAGAGTGGAAGAACTTTTAGAAATGGCTGATTAACTCTTTCTCTTCCCCCAGTGCTATTCCACAGCAACCCACCTTCCAAGGGCTTTTCTTCCATGAAACAAGAAACATGTTCTGCTGCAGAGAAATGAACCCAGATAGGGTGGGAAGAAAGTTTTTCCTGAGCATAATGACTGTTAACTCCTTGCTTACCAGTCATAATGTCTAGCATTGGTTCCCTTTTGATCATGAAGTTCCTGATCTTCAAAACTGCTTCCGCGATCATGATTCTGTTTTCATATTCGTCCTTATCTAAAAGACCGGGGGGGGGGGGGATCAATGGTATTCTGCTACTCTGGTTTGATGCCAGGAGTGGGGGAAAGCATTTCTCTATTCCCACCCCCACCAAAGAAGGGCTGGACGTGATTTTGAATCAAGGCTCAGCGTGTCTTATTCTTAGAAGACAGCGCCTCATTCTTATTTATCTAGGGTCCTTCACATCCAGGCCCAATCTATACAGAGTCACTTTCTGAGATGATTCAGTTCAAAATTGGATGCTCATCATTTCAGATTTCCTCCTCCCATGGGGCATTTTGCAGGCTCGTGTAGCGTACACCTGGGGGCAGGTGTCAGCAGGAGAGACCACACTACTTTGTACATATGTGGGCAGAGACCTGCAACTGAATGACATTTCATCATCAAGTATCCGGCAAAGGAGAGAATTGGGAAGGCAGGGGGAAGAGAAGTAAATACAACTGACAACAATGTGATTTACTCCCAAGTAGACATGCTTTCCTGGCATTTCCATCTATGTTTCAGATTTTTAAAATTTAATACGTATTTATATATTGAAATGTTTTGATATTGCAACCTATTTAATTTTATTTTTAACTTTTGTATATTTCAATTTATAGCTTTTCACTGTATATGTTTTGTTTTTGTAGAGCCGCCTTGAGGCCCAGTATTGGGCAAAAGGTGGGATACAAATAATGATGATAGTAATAATAATAAGAATTATTATTATTATTATTATTATTATTATTATTCTCAGCTCATTCCACTGATCAGAGCCAGGTGAGATGTATGTGTTATTCACACATCCCCAAGTCCAATGCAGACAATGAGCAGAGGGAATGAGCAGAGTCACCCCGAAAGCGATTCCCCATTCCCCGCCCTTCTCTCCCAACTCCAGTGCTGAGTAAGGCTGCCTCTACAAGACAGGTTTAAAGCTCTTTCAAGGCTGATTAATTTTTTTACCTCTACAAGAGAGGAGCACAAATTGGGGGCTGAGGCACTTTAAACATCCGATTATGCGCATTATCGAATGCGCGTTACAGTGCGAGTTTTAATTTGTGGCGGCAGTTAAAGCGCCTTACCGCCATGTAAACATGCGATTCTCCGTATGTCAACAAGTTTAAAGCGTGTTTCGGTCATCCAGTAATGTGCTTCGCAGCCTCTCATACAGAGGTATTAGGAGTAAATGCGCTTCCGCGAATATGCGCATAATTGGGCAGCCAGACGCCAAAGCAAATCCTTCTAGAGGGGGTCAACATGCAATTGAAGACAATGTGGGGTTAACTTTTCTCCTCCGGAGGGTCCACACTTCACCGGATTCAATTGTCCTCCCCCCAGTGCCATTCCCCCAGGCAGCACTGAACTGCAAGTTTCAGACACACTGAGTCCCCAAATGCAGTAAATTTGGGGACTCAGTAAATTGTGCTAATGCTAGAAGCCCCTGAGCCAAGATGGGGTAAAATATGGCCTCCAAACCAAAGCGGAGGATGCTGTTTGTCTTTGCAGAAACATGATTGCACAAGCATCATGGGCAACTACTGGATATAACGGCTGTGACTTCCCAACAGATCTGGGATTCCCAACAGATCTGGGATTCACCAAAGTAGCCACTGATAGTCTTCTCCTCCAGGAAGTCCTCCAACCCCCTTTTGAAGCCATCCAAATTTGTGGCCATCACTACATCTTGTAGTAGCCAATTCCATAGTGTAACTTTGTGCTGTGTGAAGAAGTCCTTCTTTTTCTCTGTCCTGGACCTCCCAACAATTAGCTTCTTGGGATGACCCTGGATTGTCGTATTATGAGGGAGGAAAAAAATAGAGAGGAATCATATAGAAAGTACGTCTGACACTTTAAGAGAAGGAAGCACTTGCCCAGAAAATGGAAAGGAACAGGAGTTGCAGTCTAGGGCCATTTCTACACCAGGGTTTTTTGCTGGGATGGTCCCCGGCTGGTCCCTGTGCACCAATGGTGTGCATTAGGTACTTCCGGGATCGCCTCCCTCCCTCTACACCCCTTTAGTGTAGAAAGGGCCTAGAGCGTGACATAAGTTGGATGATCATGCCCTCATTTCCCTCCCCCCCCACTCCCATTCTTCAGATTGAAGTAAAGCCAGCCAGGATCATTTTGTGGTCTTATCTTTGCTAGACGAGTTGAACTTACAATGTAAATATGTCACAATTACAGCGGTCAACAGTAATATGCACACCAGTACTCCAATAGCCAATGAAGTGCCAGTTCGCATGAAAGCTTTTATCTCAGTGAATAATGAACTTTCTGGAGGGACAAAAAGAAAGAAAGAAACTGCTTAAGTCCTTGGCAGCTGTCATCACATTCATAAATGTCTCATGAAGGTACATCTAGAGAAATATGCTTTAAAAGAGTGAGCAAGTCTATAAACCAGGAGGGATTATCTGACTTAAAACAAGACCATGTAATAAACTACTGAGATATTCCAAATATCGGAGAACACTCGGTATCCTTCTGCCAGTAAACTCAATGTAAGACACAAACTTCTTCCTACTGACTCTTTTCTGTTCTTTAACCAATTGCTGATCCATAAGAGGGCTTCTCTTCTTATTCCGTGACTGCTAAGTGGCTGCTCAGGGCTTTTGTTGGGCTTATAGAAGCTTCTGGGCACAGGTAGCATTGCAGGCTTTCCTCCCCCCTCCCCCCATCATGGTTCCAGACTCTTCCTGTCTTTCCATCAACACTTTCTTACTATGCATTCCTCATCTTTACTACTTAAGCAGGTGCAGTATACAGACCCTGAGCTCGGGGTCCTCTTCCTGCTGGTTTACGGGCCATTTTTGATGTGGAGCTGATTTCCTTTCTCACATACTGTTGCCCTGTAAGATCACAACATATATTTGCAATCAACATCACAATCAATATAAAGCAATAATCAATCAGACTTAGCCTACATTAAAAAGAGATGTACATAAGAAAATTCTTTCTAAATATTATAAAAATATCCAGAGGGTAGTCATGGGACAATTGGAAGAAAGTTCAGTTTGAGATAATTGTCATGTTGTTTATTTTTTCATTCAATTTCATTCGAGTTCTATGCAGCCCAGTAATCAAAGCTCTCTGGAAAGTTCACAATAAATTGCAAACAACAACAACAATCCACAACAGTTTACAACATTAATCGATACAATGTTATAATACAACACAGTCCAAGATGTGTTAAAGTACAAAATGTGTGATAAATCAAAGAGCTAAAAACAATTTGAGTAAACCATTTCCATAATACACCTGCTCGAAACAGCTGATATAAGCGCCCAGTCATATGCCTGGGAGAAGCAGGCAGTCTCATCCTGGCCCTGCAAAGATGACCCCGTTGGCGCCAGGCGGGCCATAGAGTTCTAGTAATCAAGAGAAGTGCAACTGGCTCCTCCACAGGCTCATTGGGAGCAGGAACACCACACTCAAAAAGCAACATGCTACGCAAACTGTGGAGAGTGATCTTGAGATGGAGAGAGAAATCCAGGAGACGCCCAAAGAAGAACGTGGCATATTAATGGGTGACTGCATCAATGCAAGTTCAGGTCACAAGAAAGATGAAATGAATTTGATAGATATCTTGAATCTTTCTGTTTCAGGAGAGTTGGACTTGGAAATGACCAGATTTTCAGATATGGCGTTCTGTACCAGATGTGATGAGAAGGGCCACCAAACTGCTAACATCTATAGACGTAATGGAACATTACTAAGAAGCACACATGACTTCAAAAGAGAAAGCTTCTCTAAAATGAGGGGACTACTACAAATTGGAAAGGGAAAACCAAGAGCTTCACATGTCTCCCGAACATTTGGAGGTTATTTAAAAGCACAACAACAGAAGCACAACCAGAATGTATGCCTGCAAATTAACAAATTAGGAAAGGTGTCATTAAGTCCATGAGGATTTATTTATTTTATTTATTTATTGCATTTTTATACCGCCCTATAGCCGAAGCTATAGTTAGATGCCTGGCATAGTTAGAAACTTTAGTCAAGGAAGCCATTACAATATCTCACCCCATCAGAGGGCTCATCTTCTTGATCACATCAGGAGTGCTCTGCCCTGGCAGCTCCCACGTTGCGTGGGTGAATCGGCACCTCTTACTTGTAAGTGTTCCAATAGTGACTTTTCCTGATGCTGGCCGCGCTGCCTTTCATGGTTCGGCACGGCACCAGCTGCAGGGGTGGCTGGGAGCATAGGCTCCCCTACTGTCCAGAAAGTGATTTCAAAAACATACAGAATGTTGAGGGGAGAACAGCGGAGGCGGTGCAGCGAGCTTATGGCTCACTGCACCACCCCCTTTCCCTGGACTGCCTGGTCCAACTTTAAAAAGGTCGCACTAAATGGTGATTTTTTAAAAGACTCAGCAAAGGCATTTGCTTCGATATGTCTTCGCATTGGCGGCTTTGGCATGTAAACAAAGATGAGTCCAGTGCAAAGTCATATTGACCGCTCGTTTAGAGGGTTCCCCTTCAGCGCACAGTCAAGGAGGCGGAAACCTCTTGTTTAGAGGCTCCCAGAGTGAGAGTGAGGGGTTTATTGCTGATACTGCCGGATCACTGCCCCTTCTTGAAGAATTTCCTTCTATTATTCCTGTGCCCTCAAGAATACCCACTAACTGGGCTGGGCTGCTGCAAAATCTCTCAGCCTTGCAAATAAAAACAAGGGAATTGAATTTGTCCAAACTGCACTGGGTAGACAGCAACATATTGAAGTCTTTGCTGAAATAACAGTAAGGACTTTTTAATCATTCTTCACTAAGTCCACCAAGCCAAGAAAGAATCAAAGCAAAATGGGCAAAACACAACCCTCTCATTCATGGCAGGTAAGCTCCCTATTTTCCCTTCCCTTAAAAGTCACAGACCTTAGTGTCAATTACACACACACACATACCATATCTTGCCTCACTTTCCTAGAATGTCTTCCTTTCTCTTCAACCACCAGCTTCCGACCGTTCCCCTCCAGCTGTTCAACTGCTCTCAGAACCCAACTAGCCAATCCCATTTCAGAAAAGAAGCCCAATCATATTGACGTTCTATCATCTCCATGGCCAATCGGAACAGTACGTTGCTTCCCTTCTTCTTTCCTAATACTCAAGGTACAACTTGCAATACATTTATCCTGAAGACATGACTATGAGAGGCTAGGAGACTTGGGTCAGATCTACACCACACAGGATATGACACTTTGAAAACTGTTTGAAAACTGTATAAGCAGTGTGTCTTGGGCCCCAACAGTTGTCAATACTGTTATAAAACATTTGAAAGCAATAGTGTGGATCCTGCCCTGGCTAGGAGATGTATTCTGTGATATTCCGAGCCCAATTCAAGGTGCTGGTTCTAACTTTACATGGCTCGGGAACCACAATACCTGACAAAACACCTTTCCCGACACTACACTCAACATCTAATGTCATCCTCTGGTCGCCTACACGAAGGCTCAGAAAATGGTAACAAGGGAGAGGGGCTTTTCTGTGGTGACCCCCTCAATGATGAAATGATCTCCCTGACGAGGCCTGTCTGGCACCAACATTACTATCTTTTCGGTGCCAGGTCAAGACTTTTCTCTTTTCCCAGGCATATAGCCGTATGTGATGAGCTTAACTGATCCCGGATCAGTTTTCAGGTTTGGCTGACAGCTCATAGCTGTTAATAGTTGATTTTAGATGTATGTTTTTGTATATGCTGTCTGTTTTTATGGTTTTAAATTTTGTATATCATTTTTTATTTTTTTTTAAATCTCTTTTAAACCTCCCAAAGAGCTTCAGCAATGGGGCCATATAGAAATGAAAATCAAATTAATAATAATTATTTATATGCCACATTTTCTCAATATTATTATCGTTGGTTATCGTTGGTGGTCGTTGGTTGGCTGGGAGTGCTGTGCTGTTGGCTGAGCCTGAAGAAGTGTTTGTTTGCCCCACCCATCTCCACAGGTATTTCAGCCTTCAGGCTGCTGAAGGCGCGAGCCTGTGGGCGCGAGCCGAAGGGCGGCCGTGGGAGCGACGCCGTGGAACCAAACCTGCAGCCATCAATGAAGAGCACAAGAGAGGAGAGCCACCTACATCTACACCCCACCCTTCCTTCCAGCTGTCCACAATGTGTAGGGGAGTGGCAATTTCTGTTGTGCTGTGCAAAGGGAGATATGGCGTTGGCAGGGCGATGTGCCGTTACAGGGGAAGGAGAGATAGTTATCTAACACCCATCTTACCTTCCAATTGCTCTGCTATACCGGGGAACTTGGAGAATGAACCAGGCCACCCACAGAACCTCTCCTTGCTCCTATGTAATGCCAGGTCAGTTAAAAATAAAACACATGTCATCCATGACCTTCTTTCGGATGAGGAGGCTGACCTGGCATGCTTCACTGAGACCTGGTTGGGAGATGATAGTGGACCGACATGGGCGCAGGCCCTCCCAGCTGGGTACTGTGTTAGTGAGCAGGTGAGGGAAAGTGGGCGGGGGGGGCGGAGTAGCTGTGGTCTACAGGGATAATCTTAACCTGACCAGACTTCCTGTTCGTGAACTGAATTACATCGAGTGTGTGTACCTGAGTCTGAAGACCAGGGATAGTCTAGGGATTCTGTTGGTGTACCGGCCACCCCGCTGCCTATCAGACTCCCTGGCTGAGCTCACGGAACTGGTCTTGGAGCTGGTGTTGGATTCGCCCAGGCTCTTGGTCCTGGGCGATTTCAACATCCCATTTGAGACTGGTTTGTCAGGTGGAGCTTGGGAGTTTGTGGCATCCATGACAACCATGGGCCTATCCCAATTGGTCTCTGGACCCACACATTCAGCGGGTCATACCCTCGATGCTGTTTTAAGTTCCGAACAGACGGATCTGTGGGCGGAGGTAACGAATACCTCCGTGTTGTCATGGACAGACCATTTTCTGGTTAGGGTTAGTATCACGGCTACCACCCGCCCCTGCAGGGGTGGTGGACCTATTAAGATGGTCCACCCTCGAAGGCTGATGGATCCTGCTGGATTCCAGAAAGCCTTGGAGGGTTTTATGGCTGGTATCGTCGACGATCCTGTAGAAGCCCTGGTTGATAGATGGAATCGAGACCTAACTAGGGCTATCGACATGATCGCCCCCAAACGTCCTCTCCGACCCGCTTCTAACAGGGCACCCTGGTATACGGAAGACCTCAGGGAGTTGAAGCGGAAAGGATGACGACTGGAGCGCCGATGGTGGAAAACTCGACTTCTATCCGACAAGACACGGCATAGAGAACATCTTCATTCCTATGGGGTGGCAATGCGTGCAGCGAAGAAAGCTTTCTTCTCTGTGCGCATTGCGTCTGCGAATTCGCGTCCAGCGGAACTGTTCAGGGTGGTGAGGGGTCTAACCCAGGCACCTTCCCCCCTGAATCCGATTTTAGAGCCTTTGGCGGTTCGCTGCGATGCCTTTAATGATCATTTCACAGATAAAATCTCTCGGATAAGAGCCGACTTAGATGCCGTCGTTATAGCAGAGGCTGACGATGGAGTGTCCAGTGACTCCGCGAGTAGAATTATACTGGATCGGTTTCAGTTGGTGAGTACCGAGGACGTGGACAAGCTGCTTGGACGAGTGAGGGGGATGACTTGCCCTCTCGATCCCTGTCCTTCATGGCTGGTCATCCAGGGAGGAGATGTGGTTAGATCGCAATTACAATATATTATTAATGCATCTCTCAGGGAGGGGAGTTTTCCATCATGTTTAAAAGAAGCGGTGGTACGGCCGCTTCTAAAGAAGCCCTCCCTGGATCCCCTTGACTTTAATAACTACAGACCGGTATCAAACCTTCCATTCTTGGGCAAGGTGATCGAGAGGGCGGTTGCCTTTCAACTCCAGGTAGTCTTGGATGACATTGATTTTCTAGACCCATTTCAAACTGGCTTCAGGGCGGGATACGGAGTTGAGACTGCTATGGTCGCCTTAGCGGATGATCTACGCCTTAGTATTGACAGGGGGAGTGTGTCCCTGTTGGTACTTTTGGACCTCTCAGCAGCATTCGATACCATCGACCATGGTATCCTTCTGGAACGCCTGAGGGGATTGGGAATTGGGGGCACTGCTTCAGTGGTTCCGGCCCTACCTCTCGGGCAGGTTCCAGATGGTGATGCTTGGGGATAGCTGCTCTGCAAAGAAGGAGCTGCTGTGTGGCGTACCGCAAGGTGCCATCCTTTCCCCAATGCTGTTTAACATTTATATGAAACCGTTGGGAGAGATCATCTGGAGGCATGGGGCGGGGTGCTATCAGTATGCTGATGACACCCAAATATATTTCTCTATGCCTTCGACAACATCGTCAGCTAAGGATAGTGTGTCTCCTCTGAATGAATGCTTGGAGGCGGTAATGGGCTGGATGAGGAAAAACAAACTGAAGCTGAATCCAGACAAGACGGAGGTGCTTGCTGTCAAAGGCCGCAACCTGGGTTTGGAGGTGTGTCAACCGGTTCTGGATGGGGTTACACTCCCCCTGAAAGGCTGTGTTCGCAGCTTGGGGGTGCTCCTGGATCCGTCGCTCAAAATGACAGCCCAGATAGATGCGACGGCCAGGAGTGCCTACTATCAGCTTCGGCTGATACGCCAGCTGCGCCCCTTCCTAGAGTTGGAAGACCTAAAGATGGTAGTGCACGCGCTGGTAACTTTGAGGCTTGACTTCTGCAATGCGCTGTACACAGGGCTACCTTTGTGCCTAGTCCGGAAACTTCAACTAGTTCAAAATATGGCAGCCAGGTTGGTCACCGGTACATCTAGGAGTGACCATATTACGCCAGCTTTAAAATCGCTCCACTGGCTGCCAATTAGTTTCCGGGCGAAGTATAAAGTGTTGGTCATTATCTTTAAAGCCCTACATGGTTTGGGTCCAGGTTACCTGTGGGATCACCTTCTCCCGTACAATCCGCCCCACACGCTCAGGTCCTCTGGGAAGAACTTACTGCGGTCGGCCAAGACTAGGCTGAAAACTGTTACTCAGAGGACCTTCTCTTCTGCTGCTCCCAGACTGTGGAATGACCTGCCGGAGGAGACTCATCAATTTAACAGTCTTTTAGAATTTAAGAAAGCTATAAAGACTGTTCTCTTCTGGCAGGCATATCCAGTGTAATTTTTAGAATGTTTTTAGGATGTTTTAGGATGTTTTAATGCAGTTTTAATAATATTTGTCATGTTTTAATTAGTTCTATGTATTTTATCATGTTGTTGTTCCCCGCCTCGATCTAGACGGAGAGGCAGGTAAGAAATAAATCGTTATTATTATTATTATTATTATTATTATTAATAATAATAATAATACACACATACCTCATGGACATAGCAATACCAAATGAAAAAAAATGTACTGGGACAGAACTATTCCTACTGACAAAACAGTACCCTGCAACTGACCAGACATAACGGTCATAGACAAAAAAGAAAAAAACACATACCTCATCAACATAGCAATACCGAATGGAAAAAAAAAACGTTGTTGAAAAGAGAAGAAGAAAAGAGAGACAAATATACACCACTGGCCATGGAAGTCAAAGAACTATGGCAACAGGAAAAGGTCACAGTTATTCCATTAGTCACCTCAGTCACTGGCATCACATCAAAAATTATACAGAAAACCTCCAGAAACTGAGCCTACCAGAATACATCCACACCAACATCCAGAAAGCAGTCATACTTAAAACATGCTCAATTGTCAGGAAATTCCTGAATCTTCAAAAGACAGCATGACTTGGCAAAACCCATCATGTCCATCTAGAAAAACCGCCACGAGCGAGAAAGAGATGAAGAAGAAGAAGAATGATAAATTCATACATGATTAGCCACAATCTTCTTTATTTACACTTTACTCACCAAGGACAAACATTTCACGCCATCCAATGAAATTGATTGGCAAGAGAGTCAAGACATACAAAAGGAAGCTCTTCACCCAATACAGAACAACGGTATGGATTTGCTGCCAAAGCTGTAGTGAGGGGCCGCTTGTTTCGATGGCTTCAACAGTGGATTCTTTGTTTATTTATTGCAGTTCTGTACAGCCTTCCTGGAGTCAACCAAGGTGCATAAGCATGTACACAGGGTGTGCTGGGTGTGCCTAGGCACACCCTAATTTCCCAGGGCCGCCTCCACTCTCTTGCCCCCGCCTCGAATTGGGGCTTTTAAAAGGAAGGGAAAGCCTCCAGAAAGCTGCCATTAGCATGCATGGGGGAACTTCACACTTTCCAGAGGCACTGGAAAGTCTGCTCTCTCACCCTCGCCCCCCACTACTGCATTCATTTTCAAAAGCAACTTAAAAACCATTATCCTTTTAGAAACCAAATGATAGAACTGTGTCTTGGACTCCTTCCTGGAGGAAGAAGGCCAATTGTAATCACAGAGAGAATGTGTTCCAGAGTTTGGAAGCAACCCAGCAGGTAAGCCCTTTCCTCTGGGCCCACACACTTGATGGACTTGCTGATATTAGTAACTGAGTGTGTCCATACTGAGATAGATGGTTGCTCAGAAGAGAATTTGCGATGAAGAGAAAATAACAGCAGAAACAACTTACCTCCCCAAGATGATAGGCTATCTTGCGACTTAACGTCTCAGTCAGATTGGTCTCTCATGCCATCCTATATTCAGATTATACAAAAACAAAGGCAGCAGTTGACAGACTAAACAATTGGTATAATGCACAAGGCACACAACTGCGAAAACAATAAAAATATTTTCCAAAAGTTGAGGGAAATACTTTTTTTATCCACTTACTGCTATGAGAAACACTACATATAAGTTTTGCTTATAAAAAGCTACACAATTCAATGAAAAATGATACCAAACTGCAGTCAATATTATACAAACAAACTATTTACAATGTTGCTGTTACAAAGGAAGTTTTCCAAAACAAACTGTACTGTTTTACATTATTCTATTTTATATTGCTATTACTTGCCATTGAGAGATATGGTTTACAAAAACAAACTGTTTGTTTGCTTTTCTATGTTGGTATGACCACTAGAAAAGTAAAAGTAAGAATCTGCGAGCACAAAAGCTGTATCAGGAACAAAAGACTGCAGGCACCTTTGGTGAAACATTTTATTGAAATGGGACACTCTGAAAAGGATTTGAAGTTCTGGACTTTGGAAAGACAGACTGGTTCCGGACAACAACTGGAAAAAAGACTGAAAAAACAAGAACTCTTTTGGATTTTCACACTCAGAACAGTTATGCCAAATGGACTCAATGAGGATTGTAATTGGTCATGTATTCTGTAAACTATAATTTGTTTGACTTGACAGCATTCAGCTGAGATTGGTTTCTCATCGTGTGTGTTTATTATCATGTTGTCTGTTACAGATGGAGGGAGTAATTCCTAGCTTTTTCTAAAAGCTGTTAACACAGCTGTTATATATAATGAGCCTACTAAATGGGTATATAATGAAAGCCGGGCGGTTAAGGGTTTATCTGGGCAGTAGCATATTATTTGCATGCAGCAAAGCCAGTGAATTTCACGTGTGAGTATCTTTTGTCTTATTTTTGGTGGAAATGGATGTACATGCCTGTGGAGTTAAAGTTCAATTGGGCATTTAATTATTTTTTGTATATATTTCTTCCAGGGTGTTCTATACACACCAATGTGGGGAGTGACACAATCCCATCATCTGGGAAATATCTAAATCAGCCCCGTTGAAAAAAACCTTTGCCTGGTACTCAAACCATTTAGGTGGGTTGTTTATTTTAAAAAAACCTTATATATTGAAAAGACTACAATTTTTCCTCCATCTGGGGCACTACTTAAATGTTTTATTATCTTTGTTGTTTATTTTCAGTGATTGGGCCACTGAAGAAGACACTTTTGTCGAAACGCGTTTGGCCAGAATCATAAGAGCCTTGTTTTTACTTTGTTACTATACATATATATTTCAAATAGTTTTCTTTGGTGATAAATACATTATTTTATTAAGTATTAAAATTCATTACATATTTTCCCCTTAACTTTCTTTTTTTTGTTTTGTTTGCTACTGTTAACACAAGAAATACAGAAAATATTGCAGGTTTCCGGTATCCACCCATTTTGCGTGAAACCAAGCTTGCTCAGACAAACTCTTATGTTGTAGCTGAAAATTAATAAACTAATACATTTTAAAATTTGAATTTTTAACATTACCCCAATAGGAGGTTGCACATTCAATCTTATATAGTTCTGTATAATGTCCAATTATAAAAATCTTAGTGAACTCACCACCGACTACGAGGCTATTGCCGTGGAAATAAGGAGTCGTCCTTCATGATAATTGATGAGAATATTCAATAAAATACTGGACAAGTGGTGCTTCAAGAACATGGTGATTCAATTTTGAACAATGTTCAATAATCCTGGTCCTAATGCAGTGTGTAGTTTTCCCAACATAAATCAAATTGGACAGACAAATAATGATATAAATAACCCATTTGGTCAAGCAGTTTGAAAAATGCCGTAAAGTGAATACTCGATTGTCAATAGGATGTTGAAATTCCTTCGTTTGAATTGTTAAAGCACAGACCGATCATCCACCACATCTAAAGTGTCCTCTAATTTCCTCCTGTAATTTAAATGGTGGGTCAATATCAGAATGTATCAATTTATCACATAAATTCTTGCTTCTTCTAAGTCCTACTTGTGCTGTGCTGGTGCATCCAGGGACATGAGTCACCACCTGCCAGTGTCTCCAGCATTTTATTGAATATCCTTATCTAGGCTGACCAGATAAAATCCAGGTCAGGGCTCATGTAACTTTAACAGTTGTAGAGAAAAGGGAATTTCAGCCAGTGTCATTTGTATGCAATTAGTTCCTGGTGAAATTCCCTCTTCATCACAACAGTTAAAGGTGCAGGCACTATACTAGAGTGACCATATACAAAAGAAGGCAGGGCCCCTGCAACTTTAACTGTTGTGATGAAGAGGGAATTTCACCAGGAACTGATTGTATACGAATGACACTGGCTGAAATTCCCTTTTCTCTGCAACTGTTAAAGTTACATGAGCCCTGACCTGGATTTTATCTGGTCACCCTATTCTTATCATCTTGATGATTTCAAATTCCTGGTAATGGATAGGATTCATAAGCACAATTACAATTCGTGTGATTATGATAATCTGTTGCTATGAAGAGAAGATGAATGGATTTTCAGATTGAATTCCACACAGCCTAACACCCTAAATGTTACTATTGAATACTCACCATATTTGGGATAGTCTACAGCTGTTTTCACCTAAGTAATCAGCCTCACTGATAAAGCTATTGTTACTGGCTAATCAGCAAACAGCTGCATTCTGCTCACCACTTCAGAGGTTTTGTTATGCCGGGACTGCAAGGTTTGACTTTTTGGCATTCTTTTTCTTTGGAGTTAACAGTCTATCGTAGAGCTTTTACAAAAACATGTATGTGTTTCTACAGACTAATCTCTTCAATTATCATGAAGGATGACTCCTTATTTCCATGGCAATAGCCTCGTAGTAGGTGGTGAGTTCACTAAGATTTTTAGAATTGGACATAATATAGAACTATATAAGACTGAATATGGAACCTCCTATTGGGGTAATGTTAAAAATTCAAATTTTAAAATGTATTTGTTTATTACTTTTCAGCTATAACATAAGAGTTTATCTGAAAAAGCTTGGCTTCACGCAAAATGGGTGGATACCGGAAACCTACAATATTTTCTGCATTTCTTGTGTTAATAGTAGCAAACAAACAGTTTGTTTTTGTAAACCATATCTCTCAATGGCAAGTAATAGCAATATAAAATAGAATCACTTAATAAAATAATCACAATAAAATAATCACTTTTCATTGAATTGTGTAGCTTTTTATAAGCAAAAATTATATATATAGTGTCCTCATAGCAGTCAGTTGATAAAAAAAGTATTTCCCTCAACTTTTGGAAAAAATATTTTATTGTTTTTGCAGTTGTGTGCCTTGTGCATTATACCAATTGTTTATCCTATATTAAGAATCATAGAATAGTGAACACAGCTGAGATACTTTACGCAATGTCTTTAGACAAACGTAGCATCAGTCAGTTGCTGATGGGTTCTCAAGTTCTTCTGTTTCTTCCTAATGGTGTTCCTTCCTTCAGCAGTTCCCACTGCCAATCCCTTTGCTGTAGAGCATTCCAGAACATCTCCCATTATACCATTAGGCTGGGTCCCATGCCTAAGCAGTGTTCCATGTGTAGCATAAGCCCAGGAAAGTATTTATGTTAGGTGCTATCTATCTATCATCTATTTATCTATCTATCTAGATCATGGTCACATAGAGAGACAGACTTTGAGATCAGCAACACTATGGGCCAGAAAGAACAGTGAGGGGTCTGTGAACAAAGACTGAATAGCAACTGCACACCTTTGATACCCCTCTTGCTGACCCATCCAGAGGAGAGGAGAGGAGAGGAGAGGGGTCAAGCTAAATGTTGACTGAAAACTTCCTCTGATTTCAGTAGATCCTTCCCCCACCATTGTGAAAGTGGGAGTAGATTTTCCCCTGGTATGGGAGATCAGGCAAAGTTCCATGAAATTTATGTGTGTATGTCTGCCTCTGAATGAAAGAGGGGGCAGAAATTAGTGAGCAGAAGCAACGTGAAAGCTCTGGGGAAAAAGGATGGAATAGCATCTGAAGAGGAAAGGAGCCAAGCTAAACACTGAGTTTGGGGTTATCCCGGGAAGCTGATTGGTGGGAGATTCAGGACAGATAAAAGAAAGTACTGCTTCACACAATGCATAGTTGGACTATGGAATTCGCTACCACAAGATGTAGTGTTCAGTTCTGATTCAAGTGAGGCCTGTCCCTCTTGTACAGACTTGGCTTGTCTTAAAACGTTCCAGTGCTTAACAAATGTGAACCCCTCATCTCTACAGCACCATGTGAACCGCACATGGAGACTCCTTAGCTTTGCCTGTCTAGCTGACCTTACACATAAAATAGGTAGCATTTTAGAGGAAGCTTTCTTGGTTATCATGGATTTCAGCCTCCTACCTTGTAATCTAATTTCTGGGACCTCACAACTTTATTTCCTCATGTCATTGGTACCAACATGGACCATGACCTCTGATTCCACCTCAACACGATCTATAAGCTATCTATATGAGTGAATGCAAACAAATGTTGTCCTGAGTCCTTGAACACACCTCACCTACAGGATTTGGGCCAAACCAGGGCTATTTGAGGAAGGCATGCCTGAATATCTCATACCAGGGCCCATGGAATTTTAGCCTTGGGTTTTTACCCTTACAGGTGTTTGGACAGGAGCCAATTAATGATAATGATATGATAGAAAAACCTCTGATAAATATCCAATCCTATAATTGTCAGTCCAATTATTTTGGGGGCGTTTCGGATTATTGAACCAACATATAAATAAACCTATAACTTCTGTGTTTTCAAAGTTAGAGACTTGAAACTTGGTCACAGTGCTTATGGGGTATGCCTAAGTAGGTGTATGAAATTTCAGAACGAAACCTCCTACCGTTTATTTTATATGATTTCTTAAAATATCTTTTAATTTCTGACAGCTCAGAATGACAGCTCGCCTCGTGCTTTCAGAGATCTGTCAAAAAAGTGCACGATGTTTCAAAAGTTCATAAAAAATACAAGGGTGGAGGGATTGTTCTGAAAATTCATACATGCACCATATAAGCACTGTGACCAAGTTTCAAGTCTCTAACAAAGAGGACTGCAAGTTTTAGTAACATGTGTTAGTTGGACTGGTGTTCGATACCATCTCTGCAGTATTTTCAAAGAGATTTCCCAAGTTGAAGGTGATACTGATCTCAATGGTCTATTGTTCCATGTTTTATTCCATGTAGCATCATCTATTTCTCTTTCAAAATCTCCTTCCCACGCTTTTCTCAAGCCCTCCATTGGGCCCATCTGGGTTTCTATTAATATAGCATAAACTGAAGATACTATACCCTCCCATCCTGCCCCTACCATTAACATCACTCACTCTAGTGCTGTTAAATTTCCAAGTGCATGTATCTTCATGTTCGTGTCCCTAAGAAAATGGGATAATTGAGCTTCTTGTAACCAACCCAGGTTTAGTTCTCCCAGATCAACTCTCAGATGCTCTATTGTTTTTGGGTTTTCCTGGGCGTAGAAATCTTTCAATCGAAAATATCCTTTCCCCCCCCCCCCCATTCAGAGACTTTAGTAAACATGGTTGCCTCTAACTTACCTGGGTATGATTGTATTGGGGTAAGAGGGGACCATACTGGAGACAGGTTAGACTACCACTTTTTCCAAATTCCAATCAATAGCAACCTCCAGTATGGTTGTTATTATTGATTGTGTGCCTTTCTTGTCATCATCCCAGAGCATTGGCAGGCTGAGTTTGTTCCTGACTTTGAGACTTTCCTCTGCCTGGACTCAAGCAGTGTGGAGGACCAAGGCAAACTTTTTGGCATGGAACTCTCTGCTTGTGTAGACTTACTCTTGGACTTCATAGGCCTCACCCATATAGTGCAGAGGTTCTGGGTTGGATGAAGTCTCTGAGTATGTGAATTCCTGGGGCCTTTGCCAGAACTCCTGCAATTGACTGCCTGGAAAGGATGACCCCAGGAATCCTGAGTCCCTTCCCCTGTGTTTTGAGCCAGAGATTTCAATAGGAAAACACACCGTCCAGCACTCTGTTCACACAGTGGCCAACCAGCTGTCGACCAGGGACCAACAAAGCAGAACATGGTGCAACAGCTCCCTTCCACTCATTTTCCCCAGAAACTGGTGCACACTGGCTTTCTGCCTCAGATACTGGAGGTAGCACATAACCATCAGAGCGAGTAGCCATTGATAGCCTTCTCCTCCAGGAATTCATCCAACCCCCTTTTAAAGTCATCCAAATTGGTGGCCATCACTACATCTTGTGATAGTGAATTCCACAAACTATGTGCTGTGTGAAGAAGGACTTCCTTTTATTTGTCCTGAAGCTCCCACCAATCAGTTTCATGGGATAATTAATAATAATAATAATAATAATAATAATAATAATAATAATTTATTTCTTACCCGCCTCTCCATCTGGATCGAGGCGGGGAACAACAACATGATAAAATACATAAAACTGATTAAAACATGACACATATTATTAAAACTGCATTAAAACATCCTAAAACATCCTTAAAACATTCTATGATGACTCTGGGTTCTAGTATTTTGAGAGAGAGAGAGGAAAATGTCTCCCTCTCCACTTTCTCCAAACCAGTCATCATTTCATCCACATCTATCATGTCTCCCCTCAGCCTCCTTTTGTCCAAGCTGTTGGAATCCCAGCTGTTGTAACCTTTCTTCATAAGGGAGAGATGCTCCAGCCCCTTAGGCATTTTAGTTGCCCTTTTCTGCACTTTTTTCCAGCTCTATGATATATATTTTTAGCGGTAGAGACCAGAACTGTACACAGTATTCTAAGTCTAGTCACACCACAGTTTTATATAAAGTCAATATGATACTGGCAGTTTTACTCTCAATTCCTTTTCTAATAATGCTTAACATGCAATTTGTCTTATGTACAGCTGCCGCACACTGGGCTGACGTTTTCATCGAGCTGTCCACTACAACCCCAAGGTCTCTTGTTCGGTCACCGCCAGCTCAGATCCCATCAGCTTATACTTAAAGTTGTTGATTTTGCCCCAATGTGCATCACCTTACACTTGCTGACATTGAACCACATCTGCCATTTGGATGCCCACTTTCTCCCAGCTTGGAGGGGCCCTTTCGGAGCTCCTCACAATCCCTTTGTGTTTTAACAATCATAAATAATTTGGTGTCATCGGCAAACTTGGTCACCTGTTGTTAATGAGCTCTTCAGGGTCACTTTTACTCATGGCTGGCTGATGAAGAGTGGACCAGAAAGCAGTCCAAACATCATGCCAGGAAAGTGCCAGCATGTTATCTAAGCAAGGGTTAGGCAAAGGCAGAGTCAGGATCAGAGACTGAATCTGCTGTCTCTGCTTCCTTCTTCATCGCTCTCGTGAGCTGTTTTAATTTTTTAAGGCTGCCTTGAGGCCCAGCGTTGGTCAAAAGGGGGATATAAATAAAGATGATAATAATAATAATAGAACTAGTAATAATAATAATAATAATAATAATAATAATAATAATAATAGCTTTCAATCTTCAAGTGAACAACAAGTTGAGCATATTGCTGGTGGAGATCATGTGGTCAGTGCACTCATCCTGGCACCTGACCAGAAAGTGAATTTTCCTGGGATGCAACCATTTACCCTACCATTAAAAATGCATAAATTCAGACTTCTGGTGAATGCAATGGCTGGTCGGTGCCGCGAGCTATGAGCTCTTGGCTTGGCTGCTGTCTGGGGGTTCCCAGATGGAGTTTATTTCCCCAGATTAAAGGGGAATGCAAAGAGCATGCCATTAAGTATCACCTAAACCCTTTGATGCAAAGTCGAAATGGAAATTTCATCGGAGAGACAACAGAAGAGGGAGGAGATGCAGGCATCCATTGCTCACGAACCATTCCTGACCTGAGAAGGCATAATATTGGCCAGGCATCCATTCCCCAAGAAGGGTAACATCTAGCTGAGAAGAGGTACTTCTACTGCAGCAAAATTAATTAAAATAACAACTGACTTGCCGGAAATAAAGAAAATGAAACCTCTTGGTAATCTTGTGGGTCAGTCATCTTACCTTTTGTGTAAAAAAGACTTTCTTTAAAAAAAAAAAAGCTTTGAATCTACGAAGGGAATCGCAGATGGATATCTTTGGTTCAAGAATTTACAGATGAACTTTTTAAAAAGTGACGAGAAAGAGAGGTGGGGAAATAGATAATCAATTGCCTCTTCCCTTTTGAGAGAAACTCTTGTGAAAGCGGCGGGGAGTTATACAGCATAGAGAAAAAAGGCTTTCGTAATGGGAAACATCAGAAGAAAATTGAATGAGTGTGCAGGAGTAATCTAGGAATTACAATTATTTATGGAAAATTGTTTTCAACAACTATGTGACAAATTGGATCACATTGCAACGAGATAGGATTGTAAAAATAAGATGGAAGTACGGGGGACAAAGATGGCAGATGAAGACATAGAACCAGAATGAGAAAAGGCTCAAGAAAGGAAAAACTTGGACATTACCATAAAACAAGGGTCTGATGAGCTTAAAGTCTTTTTGGATAACAAAGAAAAAGGATTTCAAAGGGTGATTTCGAAAGAATTCTGTGTTGGAGCCGTCCCAGCGATAAGAAGCAAGCAAAGGACGTCTAAAGAACCGGGAGATATGGGGAGAGGAGAAATGAGGGAAAGAAACTAGGCATGTTAATAATGAAATAAAGAGTGGAATATCTGGGGATTCAAACAAAAAGTTCATTTAAAAGAAAGAGGAGAGGGGAAATATATGAAAAAAGAAAAGAAAATTTAGTTGCTGTATTTTTAGCAAGATGGGGGAAAGGGGGAATATTTTTTGTGAATAAAAATTTCTGCAAAAGAAAGCGTGGCTTTTATATTATTCTTGTGGAGAAGGTAGGGGGTCCATTTTAAATGTTGTGCGTCTTTGTAAGTTTTATCTTTGTTTGAAAAATTAAAAAAAATAAATTGGAAAAAAAATGCATAAATCCAGTTGATATACCATTTGGGCCAGGCAGATCCTGGCATTGTTGCAGCTGTAATCTTCAGCGCATCCTTGAATTTAAAGGGAGGTAGTAAAAGGCTTTCCGGTGGACAGATGTGGAAGTGCGCATAGAGGGCAAGTATTCTTCAGCACCAGTCTGGCAAATCACCCCAATAAGCAGTTCTGTGGCTAGTAACTGTTTGGAGATATTATTATCTTTTTTTCTCACTCGTGGTATTTTTTCTAGACAGGGGTCACTAAGCAGAACAAAAGAATCAAAAGGTACCAGTGATAGATGAGAAAAGTATTGTGTTAAGTGACAACTGTTTATGACACAATGGACAATTACTGTGAACATATCAATAATTACAATGAAACTGGAGAGAGCCTTTTCAGTGGTGGCCCCCCAACTGTGTTCGTCTGGTGCCAACAGTGTTATCTTTTTGGCACTAGGTTAAGACTTTTCTCTTCAACCAGGCATTTAACAGCATATGGAGTTTTTTTAACTGACCCCTAGATAGTTGAAATCATATGGAGTTTGTTTTTAGGTTTTTACGGTTTAAAATTTTGTATACTGGTTTTTAAATGTTCAATGTTTTTAATTTTTGTAAACTGCCCAGAGAGCTTCAGCTATGGGGCGGTATATAGATGATGATGATGATGATGATGATGATGATGATAATGATAATAAACAGCCAAACAGTCAAAGTGGTGTACACAATGGTGTAAGATATCACAGTTAACCTGGATATTTACAGCTGTTTCGTATCATTCTTAACACTTTAATTGCAGGCAGCTGGTCTTGAACATCCACTGGGTGATGATCTTCCTTGAAATGGGAAGAACTCAGTAATGTAGTATCAATGTGTTAAACAAATTATTTTATATTATTTTATAGAACTGAAATGTATAAATACCTTCAGTTAGGGGAAACAACAGTATAATGTAGTGGCTAAAGTGTTAGACTGGGAATTGGGAGATCCAGGTTCTAGTCCCCACTCCGCCATGGAAACCCGCTGGGTGACTATGGGTCAGTTACAGACTCTCAGCCCATCCTACCTGACAGGGTTCTTGTTGTGAGGATAAAATGGAGAGCAGGAAGGCTATGTACGCTGCCTTTGGTTCCTTGGAGGAAAAACAGTGGGATATAAATGCAATTAAAAAATTAAAAAAAATTAAAAAATTGTGCAAACACTGATTTGTGTATTCCCTCTAATGAACATCTGTAAAAATGCAACAATTTGTAAATTTTAATTCCTGCTTCTTACTTATTTATTTTTTATTGCCATTACTAATTATTGAAGGGAACTGTTCTAAAGTTCAATCCAGAGAAGACTGAGATGCTGTTAGTGGGGGGTTCCTCTGATCAGATGGAGGGTGTTCAACCTGTTCTTGATAGGGTTGCACTCCCCCTGAAGGAGCAGGTTCGTAGCTTGGGGGTTCTCCTAGAACCATCTCTGTCACTTGAGGCTCAGGTGGCCTTGGTGGCATGGAGTGCCTTCTACCAGCTTCGGTTGGTGGCCCAACTATGCCCCTATCTGGACAGAGATAACCTGGCTTCAATTGTCTACGCTCTAGTAACCCTCAAGTTAGATTACTGCAATATGCTCTACGTGGGGCTGCCTTTGAAGATGGTTTGGAAGCTGCAGCTTGTGCAGAATGCAGCAGCCAGTTTAATAACAGGGACCAGAAGGTCTTAGCATATAAGTCCCACTCTGGCCCGCTTGCATTGGCTGCCTGTATGTTTCCAAGCCTGATTCAAGGTGCTGGTTTTAACTTATGAAACCTTACATGGTTTGGGACCAAAATACCTGATGGAACACCTTTCCCGACATGAACCTAACCGTACACTACGCACAACATCAAAGGTCCTCCTCCGGGTGCCTACTCCGAGGAAAGCTCGGAGGATGGCAACAAGGGCGAGGGCCTTCTCTGTGGTGGCCCCCCAATTTTGGAATGATCTCCCCGATGAGGCCCACCTGGCGCCAACACTGTTATCTTTTCGGCACCAGGTCAAAACTTTTATTTTCTCCCAGGCATTTTAACAGCTTAAGTTGAGGTTTAACTGACTTTGTGGCCAGATTAAAAAGTTTAAAATGTTTAAAATATCAGCTGTTTTACGTTTTATGGTTTTAAATTTTGTATATTGACTTTTTAGTGTTCAATCTTTTAATTTTTGTAAACCGCCCAGAGAGCTTCAGCAATGGAGCGTTATAATAAGAATAATAATAAGAATAATAATAAGAATATAAAAAGTTAAGTATATAACTGTCTGTTAAAGGATGCCCATATAGTTATCTCAAAGGGCTGCAATCTAAAAGTACCAGTCGTTATAGGCCCTACTTGCTGTCAAAATTATGCAAATGAGGTCACGTGACCGGAAGTAAACAAAGCCATGCTGCCGGAAGTGACGTCACCAACTGTCAAAACAAAACCACGTGACCGGAAGTAAACAAACATCACGTGACCGGAAATGACGTCATCGCCTGTCAAAACAAACCCACGTGACCGGAAGTGACGAATGTAAACAAACGCCATGTGGCCGGAACCGGAAGTGACGTAGGTATGCAACCCCCTCTTGTGGCCAGACCCGGAAGTGACATAGGTAAACAAACACCATGTGGTCGGAACCGGTAGTGCCAAATGTAAACAAAACCCAGGTGGCCGGAAACGGTTCAACAGTAACACGGGCCCCTCTGGGTGACACGTCTGCAGGAACATGCCCAGGCATGTCTCCCCACAGCCCTTCAGCGGTTGGCTAAGGAATAGCTCGTGACCTGCCCCCCCAGCCAATAGGAAGAGGTTTCAGAGCCCCCAACACTAGGACAGGGCGTGCTGTGCTTTTCAGACAGCCGGGGCAAGCCGTCGGTCACAGTTGCTGATTTTTGGAAGAACATGGAATCCCCCAGCACCCCGATGAGGCCTACGGAATTTTCTACCCCGATGGCGCCAGGCAGGCCTAAACCCAGAAAGCGGTATATCAGTACCAGCTCTGACGATGAACAGTTCCCACCAACAAAGACCCCAGAGGAGGAAGAGAAAGATATCGCGAATATATGGCAAAGCTTATTGGATTCAATTTCCTTAGAAAACTCTATAATGCAGGTAAAACAGCTTTTTACACCTTTTTCTGGGGGCTATTTGTGTGGGAAACCGCTTGTAAGGTTTAAAGAAGATTACAAGTCTTCTTAACTTTCCAGGAGCCAGCTTGCAGATACTGGAGCAGCTCAAGAATCTGAAAAGTCTGGCAGCACTAATGCACAACCGTCACCTACAGAACTCTGGAACGTGGCTTCTGCAGGCAACATTCACATTCAGGTGTGTGTGTGTGTGAGTCTGTGTGTCTGTGTGTCTGTGTCCTGTATAAAAAGTTTTCCCAAAAAATAATGTTAATAATTTTAAAATATCTTTTAGGCTCCTGAAGCGTTGGCAACCAACCAGCCTGCTCATCTCACACTGAAAAATCTTCTTGGACTACAAATTGATGAAGCACAGTATATTTTACCAAGACAGCGACGCGGAGCTATGTGTGGCATTGTCAGAGCCACCATTTATGGCATTTTGAAACACTGCCTAAACCAGTATCTGTATGAGAGCTGTATCGGATGTACTATTCAAGCACCCAGGCAGAGCTCTCACGAATGTACAACATGGACAGAAATGGACATTTCCCAGAAATTACGCATTCTTTGTGCAAAACTGTGGTTTCAGCCTGTGTTGCATATTGTTATCCTCATTGCTTATTCTCTAAAATGTCTTGCTTTGACCTCAGAGAACGTGGACCAGGTCTTAATTCTGACTACAGAGATTAGTAGATCTGTAAATTCACGTACTCAGCTTGAAAAAATTATAAAGCCATCTGACCATACCTATCTTCAACATGTAGAACGGGTAATCAAAAATCGGCACTATAAGTCATTTCTTACCACTGTAAATGCAGTTTTTAGAAATTCTGTATAAATTCCTTCATTGTTAAAGTGTTTTGCATCATTGGGAATAAAAAAATAAAGAAAAGCAGAGCTGTTTGCAAGCAAAGGGATGATTATATTTTTTTCCACCACACATAATCCTATTACCATTGGGTGGGGTGGGGCGGCAGGGTCTATGACCCGGGGCATTTTTCCAAGACATAATACCACCAGGGCTGGGCGAGGTGTCAGGAGTTAAACAATGAAGGGTTTGGCTATGGTAGCACCTGGGACATTTTTCCAGGCCCCTAGGACACAATCCTATCACTGTTGTGTGGGGTGCCAGGATCTGACAATTAAGGGGGGGCAATGGAGTCATTTTCATTACAAAGGCTTACACCTTGAGGGCCCTGAAGATGGTGAATATTTTAAATCAGCCAATGAGGGACTAGAAAGCCTAGGCAGAGGGGCTGCATCCTGAGCTGAAGCTTTATAAAGACACAGAGCACAAGGGGCTAGCCGCCGTTGGTTTCTGGAGGAATCAGAAGTTATCCTGCATGAAAAATGGTGAGTGGTTTTGTCTATTGCTTCAACTGACTTTTTTAAAAAAATTGTTTCTGCTTATTTATCACAGTTAAATATCCTAAATACAAGCTTGTTTTAATTTTGATTGGGTTGACAGTGCTTTGATTTGGGGGTAGAAACTCGTTCTTTTACATGATAAAAAGAATTGGTCCAAGCAGATGACTGGGATGATTGATGACTGGGGTGTATTCAAGAGAATGTAGATACTTTTACTTAAATATAAGGTGTTTTACGTTTATCACTATGAATCTTTTAAAATTGGGGCTATAAACTGGGTTATAAATTGGTGCTATAAGCAAGCTGCCACTTTAATTAAAACCCAAGTTCCTCACTTTTTTGTTTTAAGGTAATTCACAACCCCAGTGGTTTTACCATGCAGCGGCCTTTTTGGTACAGTTCAACACATTTTCGTTACATTGAATAAAGTAGTGATTAAACAAACCCAAAATATGTATTTTAATACACAGACACAGCAGTAAAAAATAGCCATTTCAGAGTGCAACATGTAACAAAAACAGCCAGGCATTTTGCACTCATCCGATAGGGTGGTTTCTTGATCTTAAGCGTGCTTAAAAAACCATTTTCCTGTGATAAAGAGAATAAAACAGTTTTGGTTAAGAAGTACAGCATTAGCACAGTTTGTCTTTCACACAATTTCACAAAGGAGACATACCCAGCCTCCATTTTCATTGATCCACTGTGCCTTGGTGTTGAGTATATATTCTGTCATGAATTTAGCCATCTTCCTGGTGTTTTCATGAGTCATAGGAATTCCGCGAGTTTGTAGTTTCTTTACGAGAATGCCCCCAAACAGAAAAATGGTTAAAATACGTCCCCAATTTATTTCTCCATCAGCAAATTCCCCTTCCATCACAAGATTGAAAATTCTACAGGCATCATCCACAGAATTAAGTTCAAGAGTGTCCGTAAGTGACCATAGCTCCTTGTCAGCAAAATCGTGATTTGTTGAGGTAAGTTTCTGTAAAATCAGGGGTGTTCTGTGTTGAGATGTTTGTCCAGAAGTACAGTTCAAATAATTTTCAAAGCATTTGTAAATATAATCAAACGATACAGGAGCCATTGCCCTTGGCGGTATAGTGAAAAATGATCAAGGAATTGCCCACTCTTTGTATTGTATCTGGTCTCATGCGGGCAGGTCTCAACATGCCCCCCAAGGGGGACTGGCCACAGTTGCATACTCAAAATACTTGTGTTTTACAGATCGTGAAATGTCTTCCCCAAAGAAAAATGTTCTACCGGTGAGCCAGAGAACCATACCGGGGGCTTCCCACACTGAAAATCAGGGTAAAGATAAGCATGCTAAAGTGGTACTTCTGGACAAACGTGGCCGTGACTGACAGCCCGCCCGCCACGTTGCCCGCCCACCAACCACCGCTAGTCCTCCCAGAGGTATGCCAGTACACACCGTGGCCAAAAAGTGATGGGCGCTGCCACTGAACCTGCAGGAGGACACGCCTCTCCAACACCACTGGATGCTCACAGGCACTGGGGGGAACACACCAGCCCCGGGCGGAGAAGCAAACAGGAGGAGCGGCCACACCAACAGACCGGCCGCCCCACATCCCCGGCACAGCACCCCAACCATTGGCACCATAGGCGTGGGCAGCACATTTCATTAGGTGATGCCCCTAAGGAATTTTGTTTTAAGGTAATCATTGATTGAATATACAGTCCTAAAGGAGGTTTTTTTCATTCATCAAACTAAATAAACTAAAACTTAACTAAACTGTATTTTTTAATTAACAACTAATCTGTACTTTAAAAATACAAATTTTAAAAATGAGACCCTGAATTCTAATTTTTTGGCTGTAGTGATATAACCAGGCATATATAAACTTTGTAAACTGGATACTTGATTGCTGGTTGCTTATTGTGGTAACGTGTCATCTGAAAAGCACTGGGTTGAGGGAGGATGTCCTCAAAGAAAAGGGGAGGGTTACATTGCCTAGGTATCAGTTTGGGCACTTTTGGGAATGGTCACCAAACATGATGCGGTGGAGGCTGGTGGCTCTGATGTCAATGGGGGTGATGAATCCTCTAGGTTTCAGAACCAGTTAGAAATTTAAAGGAGTCTTCCTAGGTGCACCTTTAGAATTCTCATTGGTTCTGATTGAAACCTGTGGCAGATTCATTGTCCCACTGACATCGGAGCCACCAGCCTCCACTGAAGAGATAGGAAATGAAGGCCTTAGTGGAGGGAGGTCAAAGAGGCAAATATGAGTGGTGATGAACCAGAGGCATTGCAATTAGGGATGTGCACGGACCCCACAGATCTGATTGGGACAAGGATCGGGACCTCCAATTTTGTTCCAAATCGGATCGGAACAAAATCAAAAGTTCCCTGGATCGGATCAGACCCAATCCCGATCCCTATGGGAAAAAATGGCGGTGGGGGGGTGAGTAGGGGCCTAACTCTCCCCTCTGTGTCCCTCCCCCCTCACGCTTTTTACCTGCCCGGGTCATCCGCTGCTATCCGCTAGCGCCTGCCGGCGCCAGCAGACAGCAGCGGACAGCCCCGGCAGGTAAATGCCCCCCCTCCTTCCTCCTCCCTCATGCTTTTCCTTACCTGCTGGGCCTGTCTCCTGCCATCCGCTGCCACCCGGGCGGCAGCGGATGGCAGCGGATGGGCCCGGCAGGTAAGCCCTCCACCACGCCCCCTTCTTACCTGCCAGGCCCATCTGCTGCCTTTACCTGCTCAAATCTACTGCCCTAATTCTCATCACCTGGCACTCTACTGAGGACTGGGCCGCAAAGCCTAGTTCACAGTAGATTCGAGCAGGTGAAGGCAGCAGACGGCCCCTCTCACACTCCTTCTTACCTGCCAGGCCCGTCTGCTGCCATCCACTGCCACCCGGGTGGCAACGGATGGCAGAGGATGGCCCCAGCAGGTAAGTGGGGGCCCCCTCCTTCCTTCTTATCTGCCGGACCCGTCTGCTGCCTTCACCTGCTCAATTCGAGCAGTTGAAGGCAGCGGATGCCCCGGCAGGTAAGTAGGGCCTCCTCCCTCCTCCCCCCTCATGCTCCTTACTTGCTGGGGACATCCGCTGGAGCCCACTGGCACCCACGGATGGCAGCTGATGGCCCCAGCTGGTTATCCCCCCCTTGTGCTCCTCCTTACCTGCCGGGGCATCCAGTGCCGGCACATCTTCACCCGTTTCCCATAACATCTGTAGCTGGCCGTCCAGCGTGTTGTGGAGGTGGGGCGCCCATGGGCACCCTTTGCCTTGGCATTCTCCGTGTCTTGGGGATGGCCATAGCCAGTGCGTACTGTCCGGCTGTGTTGGGTGGGTGAAGGGGGGGCTCAGTGAGCGCCACTTCCCTGGGCCGCCTGCTTCCGGGTGAGGCGATGGGCATGGGGCGATGTTGCCTCGGTTGCTGTGCTCCCTGATGGGTGGGTGGGGGTGCCCCTTGTTCCTGGCTGACTGGAGGCACTTGGGGGTGGTGCATGTCCCATGGCCTCCCCCGTCCTTTGCCCTAAATTTCCTTTTGGCAGCATTGCTTTTCTGTTTGGGACCTTCACACACTCTACAGCTTTTTGTTTGTTGTGGGGACACAAAGTAAGGGGGTTGTTCAGAAGGGGCAGGAAGGTGGAAAAAGTGGACAGACAGTCTAACCTAAACCTTTTTGTATGCAGTCCGAGGCCGTGTCTTTCCAGGCACATGCAGAGAAAACATCCACCACAATCTGGAGAGATGCCTTCTGTGTTCCAAAGCCCCTTTGTCTGCCCAGCAGAACTTCTGAACTGTGTGCTTTGACCCCTAAGCTATATCAGAAAATCCCTTTGAAACTTCTCAGAGCATCAAACATGGTTTGCTGTGCTAATATCTGGAAATACATCAGCTGGGTACATGGCACTCATTGATAATAGATAAAATATTGGGTCAGTGCAGATATAACACTGATTGATCTCCTAACCATGGTTAAGAGATTGGGAGCACCCCCTGAACTTGTGGGCTCCTCCCTCCCTTCCTTCTTCTCCTCCTTCTCCTCCTTACCTGCATGGACATTCCTCCCTCTCTTTCCTGTTTTAGAGCTTACGGTGGCTAGGGTGATGCCTCCTCTGGCATTCCTGATAACCATTGCAAATGCCAAATCATAGTTTGTAGCCATGGTTAGAAGTGGGTTTGCAAACAGTGGTTTGGGTTAACTAGGGTGAGCAGATATGCCAATGTAGAGGAGCAAGGGAGGAGGGCTGCCCTTGCTCAAGCATGGTGGCTCCAGCCCTTTCACATGCACAGGATGTGACAGTGCCACGTGCCTACAAAGTGGCCATGTGTGGGACATTCACGCATTTGGGGTGGAGCCAGTGGGAATGATCTTGCTCTGCACTCCATGCATGTAGAGAGTCCTGGACTAAATCAGAAAAAGATGGGGAGTGGGTGCCATCACAGAGCACAAAGGCTAAAGTTTAGTGGTGTTGGAAGAAAAGATGCAAAACTGTGTGTTTGCTTCCTTTTAATGAAAGGAAAACAAATATACCAAGGAGGAAAGAGAAGCTAATGGAGGCACACCTGGCTTGGAAGGAAATAATAGACACAGTGGAATGGAAAGAACAGGATAGAGAATGCTCTAGTGATGGGGCCAATATTAAAATATGGTCCTTTTAATCAATCAGTTGTTCATCCCCTACAGTTCAGTTTGGCAGAACAAATCCTGTATGTGTTTCCTCAGAAGCAAGGCTCACTGTGGTCAATGGGGCTTTCTCTCTAGTAAACGTGCTTAGGATTGCAAGCTGAGAATTATTTTTCTAGACCAGCCTTTCCCAACTTGGATCCCTCTGGATGCTTTGGACTACAACCCCCATCTACCCCAGCCAACAGGGTCATGGATAAAAGTATATTGTTCTTACAAGAACCAAACACTTTAATGGGTTTTGGCCCAGCCTATCCAAAAGTCAGCATGCCCTGCCATACGAGGCTTAGCAAAGAACACCTCCTTACTCCCACCAGCCATGTACCAAAACCAGTCAGCCAAAAGGCCCTGTACCAAGGCACTGGGTGGCTGCCTTGTCAATCTGGGAGTCCTTTTCCCCACTGCAGGTTCATCAAAGTATAAGCATCTCTCACGAGCGTTAAGTATCATGTAGCCTTCTGCCAAAAAAAAAAATGGATTTGTTGATTTTAAAGCTGATTTTAAGTGTTTATTTTCTGTGATTTGTTACCTGTTCTGAGGATTTGGAGTGGGGTAAATTAAAAATCGAAATGAATTAATAAAGAAAGAAATCAGCTCTTCCTCTCTCTCCATCTCTCTTTTTTTTTTTGCATTTTTCAGAAGGCTCTCTTAAAAAGTGTTCAGCGGTTGTTCCTACATTGGAACATTGAAAGTATTGATTTGTATCCCAGAGGAGTTCAGCAATAAAAAGATAATGAAGTTGCATTGATGGGAAAGCAAGGTCATTTGGGGATTATCAGTGTTACCAGTCATCAGTAGTTGGAGAAGCCCTTTCATTTCCCCAGTTCATTAATATGATGTAATATATGAGGCAGAGTTCCACAGCTGGTTGAGCAGAGCGGAAAATGCAGACCATTCTTTTAGGAACTGCTCTCTGTCACTCACGTGAGAGCTTCAAGCCCTCTTGCATCTGACTTGATGCTCACAAACCTTCTATTCCCATCTGATTTTTCTTAAAACAAGATCCACTGTGATCCAATCAGCCTCCCAGGCTGGTGCCTTCCAGATGCTTTGGACTACAACCCCTATCATCTCTGACCATGTGCCCTGCTGACTGGGGCTGATGGAAGATGTAGTCCAAAACCAGCAGGGAATGCTCCAAGTTGGGGAAGACTGCAAGTATTTATTTATTTATTTATTTATTTTATTCCATTTATATACCGCCCCATAGCCGAAGCTCTCTGGATGGTTTACAAAAATTAAAAACAATGAACAATTAAAACACCAATATACAAAATTTAAAAGCATAATGCATAAAAACAAGTTAAAATTACAATATCCTTCTGGGTCAAAGCACAACAACAACACAACAACACAAAAACCCTCAGCATATGTTGTTAAATGCCTGGGAGAAAAGGAAAATCTTGACCTGACACCAAAAAGTTAACAATGTTGGTGCCAGGCGAGCCTTGTCAGTGAGATCATTCCATAATTGGGGGGCCACCACTGAAAAGGCCCTTTCCCTTGCTGCTACCCTCCGTGCCTCCCTTGGAGTAGGCAACCGGAGGAGGACCTTAGATGTGGATCATAGTGTACGGGTAGGTTTGTGTTGGGAGAGGCGTTCCATCAGGTATTGTGGTCCCAAGCCTTGTAAGGCTTTATAGGTTGAAACCAGCACCTTGAAGTGGGCTTGGAAATGTTTAGGCAGCCAATGCAAGCGGGCCAGAATAGGTCTTATATGCTTGAACCTTCTTGTTCATGTTATCACTCTGGCCGCTGCATTTTGCACAAGCTGCAGCTTCTGAACCACCTTCAAAGGCAGCCCCATGTAGAGTGCATTGCAGTAATCTAACTTGGAGGTTACCAGAGCATGGACAACTGAAGCCAGGTTATCCCTGTCCAGATAGTGACGTAGCTGGGCCACCAACCGAAGTCGGTAGAAGGCACTCCATGCCACTGAGGCCACCTGCGCCTCAAGTGACAGAGATGGTTCAAGGAGAACCCCCAAGCTACGAACCCACTCTCTCAGGGGGAGTGCAACCCCATCCAGAACAGGTTGAACACCCTCCATCTGGTCAGCAGAACCACCCACTAACAGCATCTCAATCTTGTCTGGATTGAGTTTCAGTTTGTTAGCCCTCATCCAGTCCATTGTCACAGCCAGGCACTGGTTTAGCACATCCACAGCCTCACCTGCTAAACATGAGAAGGAGAAATAGAGTTGTGTGTCATCAGCGTACTAATGACAATGCACCCCAAAACTCTGGTTGACCACTCCCAACGGTTTCATGTAGATGTTGAACAGCATGAGGGAGAAGACTGACCCCTGAGCAACCCCATACTGGAGAATCCACAGGGCTGAGCCATGTCCCCCAAGCACCATCTTCTGGAACCGCCCTGCCAAGTAGGAACGGAACTACTGCAGTGCAGTGCCTCCCACTCCCAACTCAGCCATGTCAAGTTTTTCTTTGGTTTAATGTACAGTAAAAGGTTTTTTTTTCTGTAACTAAGTAAGAAAGAAAGAACCATTTGAGACTGCTATCTAAAGTGTTCTGTACAGTTGCCAAATGGAGTGCAGCTGGTCAGCTCTAAGACCAAAGTCATTTGATTTTCTTCCTTCTGTACTGTAAAGCATAGCAACACATAGGGAGATATGCAGTCAACACTGTGATAGGTTCACAGTGCTATAAAGGTACAGCATGTGATGAAACAGTTGTTGGAAAGTTGGAGATTCTGGGAGATGAATGAGATGTTGGATGATGTTTTTCTTCTCTGTAAATACTTGTACAGTAAACTTAGTCTAGTAGTTTGAAACACTACTGTGTCTGAGTATTTTTTGCTACCAGGACATCTGCCTGCTACCAGTGTCCTCTGTTGTTTTTCCGCTGCTGTATGCTTGCACTCCATGCATGCTCAGAGAGTGCAGTACATCACAAACCCTGACAGGTTATGGGCCCAGACTGCCCAGACTGCCTAGAGGACTCCCTGTGTGGTGGCAGAGTGTTGTGAGAATCCTGGAAGTGAAGAGTGACTTCTCAAATCTGCAGTTTGGTGAGTGTCGTTGCTGTATGCCTTGGAGGGGCTAAGAGCTGAAAAGCAAGCAAGACATCTGTGTGCAGTTATTTGAGATGGCAGCAAGTATGTCGATGGGTGGTTTACCCCTGAGTCATTTGAATGAACACAACTATCTGGCTTGGAGTATTAAAATGGAACAATATCTAAGGAAGGAAAATTTATGGACGGTTGTCAGTGATCCTCCTGCCCAGCGAGATGAAGAGGAACAGAGAAGCATAGAGAAAGCCCTGGCCAGCATTATCTTGTGTTTAGAAGATAACCAACTTGTTTATGTGAGAAGGCTGGTGTCTGCGCAAGAATGTTGGAAAACTCTCAGAGAGATTTATGTGAGAGGAACGGCAGCCAGCAAAGTTATGCTAACAAGAAAATTGTACAGAGCACAACTTGAACCGGGAGCCCGTGTAGCTGCACACGTCAACATGATGAGGCAGTTGTTTGTGAACCTGGAGGAGCATAGCATGTCTTTCACTGAATCTCACAAAGTATACATCATTCTCAGCTCTCTGGATGATTTGTGGGATAGCCTTGTCTTGAGTCTGAAGGCTATGCAAGAAGCTGAGCTGACGCTTCATTTTCTGACTGGCTGGCTGCTGGAGGAAGAACAAAAAAGGCTGGAGAGGCAGACTGCCAAGCCGAGAGATATTCCTGTTAAACAAGCAGCTTGCGAAGATAAAGAGAAAGTGTTTGCAGTTCAGCACTGTTTTCGTTGTGGTTTGCCTGGGCATCTGCGGAGGAATTGTCCAAACCAAACGAAGGAGAAAACAGCGACAAGCAAAAAGAAACCTGCAAGACCAAAGGTCTCTGTAGTTAAAGCTGCAGAGAACAACCCAGAGTGTACCTGGTTGATGGACAGTGGTTCCAGTCAGCATATTGTGAACAACTGGGGATTGTTTACAAGTCTACATTCTACTAGCCGGGACCATGTCATGTTAGCGGATGGCAAGTCTTCAGCTGTCACTGGAGAAAGTTCTGTTTATGTACCGTGTATTAGTGAGACTGTAAACAAAGTTCTTTGTGTGCCAAGTCTGGAGCACAATCTGTTGAGTGTGTCCTGTTTGGACAAGGAAGGATATTGTATATCGTTCTTTAACAACAAATGTGAAGTGATCAAACAAAACAATGTTATAGCCCTAGGTGTGCTTAGGAACAATCTTTATGAGACGTTGCCTAAAGGTCTGGAAGAATCTAGAAATGTAAATTCTGTTATGAACAACACATCTTTGCATAATAATTGTGTGCATTTGCTTCACAGAAGATTAGCGCATGTGGGGTTCAAAATACTCAAAAAAATGCCTGATATGTGTGTAGGACTAAATGTAAAAGCCTGTAACAAATATTTAGACTGTACTGCTTGTAAGGTGGCCAAATCCAAGGTTGCTCCTATCTGTAAAAAAAAGTAGCAGAGTTGCTACGGAAGCGTTTGAGCTAATACATGCAGATTTGGTTGGTCCTATGAATGCAACATTAGGAGGGGCGAAGTATGCTTTAATTTTGGTGGATGACTACAGTAGATATGGTTTTTGTTATGTTCTGAAAAACAAAAGCGAAACGTTTACTGTTTTCAAAGATTGGATGAGCTGGGTGGAGCATAAATTCTCTACCAAAGTGAAGCAGTTGCAAACAGATAGAGGGGTGGAGTTCATGGCTGAAACATTCCAAAAGTGGCTCAGACAGAAAGGAATTTCAGCGAGACGGACTGCCCCACATTCACCATGGCAGAATGGTGTTGCAGAGAGGAGAAATGGAGTTCTGCAAACTATGAAAGATGCCATGTTGACAGATTCTGGGTTGCATGCTCATTTTTGGGGAGAAGCAATGCTCACAGCCAATTACATTGCAAATAGGCTTTGGAGCTCCGCAATTGATACCACTCCGTACTTCCTTATGTTTGGGAAGAAGCCATCACTGGCTCATCTCAGAGTTTTTGGAAGTGATGCTTGGGTGCATATTCCCAAAGTGGCTAGGAGAAAAGGTCAGCCAAAAGCCAGGAAAATGAAATTCCTAGGCTATGCACCAGGTTCAAAAGCATACAGATTCTATGCAGGCAATGGAAATATAGTTATTTCTAGATCAGCAAATTTTCAAGAACAGTGTGACTGGGAGCGTTTGCATGGCAGTGAAGTATGTTTACCTATGCAGGAAAACATAGATAGAACACCACAGCCAACAGAGAAACAAACCATTAGTTCCACTAGCCAAGCTCTTTCAAGTCCAAAGAAGGAGGAGGAAGAGGAGGAGGAGGAAGAGAACAGAAATGTTTTTATTCCCAGACGTTCAGAGAGAAGTACAAAGGGAATACCTCCTGATAGATACACAGCTAGTGAAATAAGAGTGTGTCAAATATCTTATGAGCCAGAGAATTTTTTAGATGTTCAAAAGTTGTCACAACCAGAGAAAGAACTATGGTGTAAAGCCATGGATGAGGAAATGAAAGCTATGGCAAAATACAATGTTTTTACCCCTACAATGCTACCAAAAGATGAAAAAGCTGTTGGTTGAAGATGGGTATTCAAAAAGAAACTGCTTATGTCAGGAGAGACAATATATAAAGCAAGACTTGTGGCAAAAGGGTTCACACAGGAAAAGAATGTGCATTATGATGAAACCTTTGCACCCACTGTAAAGGCTGAGTCTATGAGAGTGATGTTAACTCTAGCTGCAAAATATGATTGTCAAGTAAATCATTTTGACATAAAATCAGCATATTTAAATGCACCATTACAGGAGAATATTTATATGGCTCAAATTCCTGGCTATGAGTCACATGTGCCAGGATCTGTGTATAAATTAAAGAGAGCTATTTATGGATTGAAGCAATCAGCGAGAAACTGGAATCAGTGTTTGCATGAAGCACTGGAGTCAATTGGATTCAAAAATGGAATAGCAGACCCATGTTTGTATACAAAAGGTGTCAACAATGAACAAATGTGGTTGTTATCATTTGTAGATGACATTTGTTTAATTGCAAGAACAAAAACTCAGGTTAAAGAGTTTGCAGAACAACTGGGTAAACATTTTGAATTAAAGGACTTGAGCCCAATACATGATTATCTTGGAGTGGAAGTCACAAAGCAAGAAGGGGCTTATGTACTAAGTCAGAAACAGAAAATTAAAAATCTGCTAGCAAAATTCCACATGGAAGAATGCAAAAGTGTAAAAACGCCCATGGTGGCTGGTTTTCAGTGTAATAGCAGTAACACAGAATTTTATGACAGAGACATATACCAGTCTGCAATAGGAAGTTTACTTTATCTAGCTCAATGGTCTAGGCCAGATTTGGCTAACACAGTTGGTATATTGAGCAGATTTGTATCCAAACCAACAAATAGTGCCTGGCAAGCAGTTAAAAGAGTACTCAGGTACTTAAAAGGCACTATCAATGTATCTTTGGTGTTAAAACCATTAGACACGTTGTCTTTGGAGTGTTACACAGACAGTGACTGGGCTGGTGACAATCAAGACAGGAAATCCACTTCAGGGATTGCAATAAAACTGGGTAACAGTTTAGTGGGATGGAAATTCAGAAAACAGCGTTTAATAGCCCTGTCTACCTCAGAAGCTGAGTTCTCAGCATTGTCTGAAGCTTGCACGGAGGTAATTTGGTTCATCCAATTGCTGAAGGACATGAAGTTACAAGTAAAGACTCCAATCAAAGTCTTTGAGAATAATCAAACTTGTATTCATATGGCAAAGTCTGAAAGGGTGAACACAAGGAATAAACATGTGGATACCCGATACTGTAATGTAAGACAAGCTGTGCAAGATAAGTTAATTGAGCTTATTTATTGCAACACAGAGTTAAATGTTGCTAATGTACTGACAAAACCCCTGAATGTACAGAAGCATGAACAATTAACAAAACAGCTTGGAATGCTATGTCAAGCAGAATGAAAAATGTTTCTAGTTACAGAAAAAAGGAGGGGTGTCAAGTTTTTATTTGGTTCAATGTACAGTAAAAGGTTTTTTTTTCTGTAATTGAGAGCCGATCTACACAGCACGTTTATGACGTTGTATTTGGGTTTTCATGACGCTGTAGGTCACATGACGTTACATTGGGTCGTGTTATATTCCCCTGATATGTTTTCGTAACGTAATTATTTCTAATGTTTTATTGACAGTATATGTCGTATTATAGGGTATGGTGTGTTCCGTCTTACCGTGGTAATTCCTGCAGTTTGAAAACTGTATCCTCCAATTGGATGTTAGGTTTCTTCTTTGAATTTTAAGTTTCCGTTTTGGGACGGCGTTGACGTTACTTTCATTTTTGGATTAACATCCGGGCACAGGTGACACGCCGTACGTTGCTTCAAACGAAGTAAGTGCTATATTGGTTAAAAACCTCTTCACTTGTAACTCTTAAATTTGATTACAAAATTGGAATGTCTGCAGCAGTATGTTAACATACGTTCCTTCTTTTCCGTGAATGCATTACAAATACACTTCCTTCTCTGCAATGACTCAAACTAATGTTACCTATCTATATTTTCCTAGTAATGTTTAAATTCGAAATGAGTTTACTTTTTACCTAATATCCTTGTTTTACGAGGTCCATAGATCGTTAAATGCGGTGATCAGGTCCAACATTGGGGCGGGGGTGTGTGTTAACTGTGGAAAATGTCACCTTCCCTCTCAAAGAGAAGTGCCCTCGTTGCTCCCTATTTACAAGGCTCTCCATCGAAATTTTTGATTATCGGTATAAACTGTCAAGCAATTCATTATAGATCGCATAATGTTATTGAAAATACAGGTTTTGAACACCGATTAGTCAAATAAGAATGCACAATAACGCTGAGCAATCGTTTCCAGGTTGAGCAAGGGAAATGGGGAGAAACAAGGGCATTTTGAAAGTGCGTAGTCCTCCTCCTTGTGATGCTAGTCATGGTGAGGATCCTCGCACATATCCTGGGGGTGAACCAGCAATCCACTGAAGTTATTGGGACATAAGGAGACGTAGCGGATCTTGAGATCGTGGGTGCAGCAGCAGTACACGATAGGTGCAAATCACGTTTCATGGGGGCGATTTGATGCAATGTGCCTTTAGTTATGGGTGGAATTGGGTGTCTGCTTCTAGATTGCCTGTAGGGTTGCCTACTCACATAAATGAAATGAGTAGTGGGTCTGCAATGGTTGGGTGGCCATTATGAACAGAGTTAATCCTACATAAAATCCTTAGCAGATTGCTTGATATCATACACTGAATAAAATCATTCTGAATTTTATTTCATTATAAAAAAGAGGAGTAAACACTAACCATTATGCTCTAATTTCATTAATTGGAAAGAATCTTAGTACCTATTCTTAAAAACATACATATCAATACTATGTTCTTTCACAAGTTAAACCAATAATTTTAAAGTCATCCTAACTAGCAATTTTTCATTACTAATGTGAGCAAAACATCTATTCTTCAACAATCAAAATTAATTATACCAAATAACATTGATAACACAGCTACAAAGAGACATATATTGACAGATATATGATGTACCTCAACAACAGAAACAATGAACTGAAAAACATAATAACTCATAATGTAATGTTCAAGTCTAATTTTGATTTATGACATTATTCTATTCTGTTAGAAACATACTGCATTACGGAGAATCAATCTATTACTTTACAAATCAGAGAAGATCCAATTTCTACTACAAACATTACAAAACTGGATAATGCCATACATATCCATACCTTCTGTATAACCATTTTTTGAACAAAACCAAACGTATAGCACACCTCGTAAACACAAAGTGGAAATTACTATTTACAATATTTATAGAAATGAGACTAAAGGAAGACATTAAAATTGTACTATCACTTGCTAAAAATATCAATGCACAATGCATAACCACACCATTTCCCCCCCTTTTTTCCCCACTAGGCATTCTACAGAGTACTACTTCTACCTAACAACACATATCACTGTGTTGGTCTAAGGAAAACACTTAACAACAATGACATCCTCAAAGGGAAGAGGAACATCGTGGAGACACAAGGAGATTCTGGACTTATTAGACATATGGGGAGAAGAAAAAGTGCAAGAACAACTTTAAAAAAAAATCACAGAAATATTGATTCTTTCCAAACAATTTCTAAAAAAATGCAAGACAGAGGACATAATAGAACGGCGGTTGAATGCAGATCAAAAACAAAGTCTATGCGTTATGAGTACCGAAAAGTTGTAAACCATAATGCTAAGTCTGGAAACAACACTGCTACGTGTCCATTCTATGATGAATTACACAGCATTCTACGTGGGGATGCGACAATTAGGCCGAAACGTATATGCACCAGCTTACTAATCACAAGGAAAACATGGAGCAAGAACTCACAACCAGACTCATTTTCTGATTCTTCTGAAAGTAGCATATCAGAACAGATGAAAACATCCTGTCGAAATACATACTGTAATGACGATGAAATACTACAGATCAACCAATGTGGTAACTAAAACTACAAATCTGTATAAATGAAATATACGCAACCTTTACATTTCCAACATTAATGGTCTAGAAGATGATTAATACATAAGCTTATCATAAGTATACTACACACAAATAGCAAAATCACATCAATACCTACATGGCAGTGCAGTACAGGACAAAAAGGTCCACCTTTGGAAATTCATTATAATTTGGACACACAGTGATGTTAAACAAATATCTATTACTACATACTCTATAGAATACTTCATACATTATCTTTTACTATGTTTCAGATTCCAATTCTGATTCAGATATAACAACCATGCAAGAGTCCAATCCACTCACAGAAAGCAATGAAACAGAAAGTAACTACAGCACAGGTAATCAAAAAGTCTACGCCACAAATGCATTGATAACAGCATTAGATTAACCAGACTTTTCTTAACACATAGTACAGCTGTAATATTGTTATGACATAGTACATTCTTGTTTAAAAATAAATCACGTTTAACAATTACAATCTCATTTTCATTAATAATACTACAGAACTGTGGTGCGATGGGGAACTTCCACAAGAATATGAAAGCAATAGTCCCTCAACAGATGAGTCGTATAAAGAACCAGCTACTGGTTAGTACATTTTCCATTATTTAAATTGTATAATTTTTAGAAAAAAACAAGGAAAAAAGTCATCACCTCCTTTGTAAATTACACAGCAACCAATGTGTAATACTGGTCAGAGATTAATGAAATAAACATGATTGAACACAATGACTGCAAACATTTAGGCACATATACAAAGATAAATGCTAGAATCTTACAGGACTCCACATGCAAGCAGTAATGGGAAAATCAACACTACAAAGTTGGTTGAATGAGTCCCTATGACTTACTTACATGTACAACTAAAACTCCCATTTCTCACATAATAGAAGTCTACATAGAACGTCTACACATAACTTACAACTGCTGTGCAATTCCTCTATTTCAATAGAAGTGATACATACTGGCCATTTCTTATGTAACATACATATTTGGACAACATGATATTGTCACAAATTCCATAGTCTAGACTGTACTTGAATTACATACGGCCCATCGCATGCCCAAATGTGGTACGCTTCTCTACAATAATACCCTAAACTTATCATCCTCCCCATCCCAAACCTTTACAACATATCTGCTGCTTTACACACCTACCTTCCACTATGTATAGAAGGAAAGTAGACATATTTCAATATCATGTGACGTTTTTACTTTGGATGAAAGTACCAAAAAAACAACAATATCTGCATGGAGAAAACAAAACATGCCATGGATGCAATTGCACATCATTTTCTACATTTAAAGAGAGCAATCTCAGATACTATCAACCAGTACATGTTTGGACAATATGTGGGAGGGTGGATTTCCTTATTTGACCTACATGTGTTCTCCGTGCCATAAAATTTAATCTATGTAAATGAAAAGTAATTACTTAGGTTAAGTAATCCCTATATCACTATGTTCAGAACAATGACAAGAAATAGCTAAGTGTTACAATTTCACGGATGTAAGGAGGACACAAGACATAAAGCAGACCTATAACTATAAGAACTTGCATAAAGACTTCTAGTTAAGGGATTTTTGCTTGGTTTATATTCAGTGCTAGCAACAATTCATACACACATTCCTTGATATGCCATTTTTCCTAGACCATTCCTACTTAAAAAGCTAATGCAGAAATAAATGTTTCAAATACTAAAGGAATTATTAACACTTTAATTTTCTATACATTCCTTAGGAATTATTCAAAATTTCAATGCAACACTGTCCCCGGCAAGCAGAATGGCATTGATACGTAACCGCAAATCTCAAAGAGCAGGTAATGCCTTAGCAGATAAAATAATGAAGCACTGCTCAGCAGAAAATAGTAGGATTATTTCTGTCATGAGTACAGATTCTGAAATTTTCAGAAAGTTTATGGAAAACTCAAAGAAGGAGGATGAAATTATGAGATAGGACAGACAGTGCCTCTTAAAATGCATTCAGAAAACTACTTTTGTTCTTCAGCTGATTGCTTCTAAAATGCCCAGTAATAACAACCATGTTATTACAAATGAACATGTCGATGTGGATACCATTGATACCTCGGTACCAGCATTGTCTTCCTCTGACGATGATGATGGAGAGATATTGATGGCCAGCGAAGATAAGCAGCAAACAACATGCAATACTGCTGTCAGAAATTCAGATTCAACCATCAGACCAAAGAAACATCTCAGGAAACCACTCATTTTTTCTCCATGACTGTTAGGTGTCAGCATAGGTTACAGAACCACTACATTTCTATAGTTTATATTCTGTGTTAATTGTTAGACTGTCAAACCGATAACTGTATCTCCAGTTTGGATACTGTGCTATGTTTCCAAAACATTCAATATGTATTTTCATGTAAATCTATTATCAATAGGGTTTAATACATGTTTTGTTACATAAAACCTAAACGTAGGCTTTCTTACTGCAATAACATAAAAACTGATCACAAATCTGAAGGACCCAAAGTTAAGGTAGGTCGGGCTCTGCATACTATGTTATTGTGTTATTATTTGTCAAACCAAAGAAAAATATTACCATTAAAGTCTTAGACTTTACTTAGTATAATATTATTGAATATTATCCAATATTAAGTGGTCTGTTTATATGTCAAAAATGTTCCAGTTTAAAATGAGAAGATGATTTGTTGTAATATTACAAATAAAGTCAATAACAACTTTGAAAAATAAATTGCAATAACGACATGGTTTTATTTCCACTCATATCATACATATTGCAACTACAACAGAAATATCTTGAAAATTCTGTAACCGCAGCACCTTAAAGGTCCATTTCAAATATCAAATTCAAATATTGAGTACCGCAGAAAATTTAACATAGCAATGAAATGTTCTTTGCCATAGACAAAACATTAAATGCTGTTTACACATTTATGCACCAAACACAAAACATAGCACTTACAGAAAAAATACATATCCACTAGGTTGTCGAAAGTAGTTAGGCTTACTGATTTAGCTTTACAGATGTGCACAACCAATTACATAACGTGCTGTACACATTCCATCTTCTCTACAATGTAGGTGTTTAAAATTCAAAGTTCAATCTATGAAGACAAAAGGCCAAACGGTTTTCAACGTTACGCAGTCTTCATGACTGTCCAGGCCTTGGAGCCTCCAGTCAATGCAGATATGGCTATGGTAACACATGTTACGTAGGGGACACGGGTGCTTCCTGACAATTCCCTGAAAACAGGATGAATGGAATCACTCCCCTACACCATGACAGAGTAGAGCAAGTGCTTCCCCAATTATCTTGACCTCCCTTTCCCAAAGGGAGATGTCGCTGTTCGACATTGGGAAAGGGTGGACAGGATAATTGGGGAAGCACTTGCTGTACTCTGTCATGCTGTAGTGGACTGATTCCATTCATCCTGCTTTCAAGGTATTGTCAGGAAGGACCTGTGTCCCCAACGTAACATCTGGAACCATTGCCATTTCTGCATTGCCTGCAGCCTCCAAGGCCTGCACAGTCATGAAGACTCTGTAACGCTGAAAACCGTTGAGCCTTCTGCTATCATTGTTTGAACATTGAATTTTAAAGACCTACATTGTAGAGAAGAAGGAATGTGTAGAGCTATTAGTGATATTGGTCTTGCTTACAGTTGTTACATTGATCTTTAAAGAAAATTATTAACCCAATCCTTTTTCAAAATTCGTTGTTGTCATTGTAGTTAATTAGTACTTTCATTGCAAGGTTTTTTGGCATTACAACATTTATTTAAACACTAGTAATTCACATGCTGTAAGATCGCTATGTATGACTCTGTTCTTACATTACTCTGTGTTGACGTTAATAACATATGTTTTAGTTTTAAAACCACGAACAGCAACATTTGGCATACAATAAACTACACCCAAATTTTAATGTAGAGTACTATTTCCTGTATTACAATTTGGATATTCATTGTGGAGTTCCACCTCTAAGGAGGTTCTCTTCAGTTCTGCATTTCTCCAAATCTGTAAACGTTCCATGCGTAGAACTGGAAAAGATATAATAACAATCCAAAATTATATAAATCTTTGTGCAATCATTAATCGCCTCAGTTGTACTAATAACCAGGTGGTTATAAAAAGAGTGTCATATAAAACCCTAGGAAGCGTAACAGCATCTATGTGGAATTATTATGCTAGGTTGTTCCGTGCATTTGCAGAAGCAGTTTCTCCTGTGTACACCCCCCCCCCCCCGGAAGTATTAGAAAGACAGTAAACTGCCTCCTCCAGCCCCAAAGAACACCCTTCTCCCCCCGCCCAAAAACCCAAACAGAAAGCCAAACAGCTCACACAGCCCACAATCTCTTCCTGCTGTGCTAAACTTCAGCCTAGAGCCAACTGGGGATCCAAAGCAGCAGGAGGAGGACATTCTCAGCATCGTTTCCTGCACTAAAGCCACTATCCGTTGCAGGGACACTTCAAACAGACCACAGAAGTCATCACCAATGGTCGACAGTTGGGAGGGGAAGGGAAGAGAAGGGCCCTGCAAGTCCAACTCCGAACTGTCAACTCAACCCTCCCCCGTCACCTTGATTTCCACAGACCAGCCCTTGGAAGGCTTTGTGACGGGTAGGAAGCCCATATGTATACATATTGGCAGTGATATCTTCCTCTTTCCCACTACTTATCCCTTCCTAGCCTCAGGAAAAAATTCTCCAGTGTAGTTTGGAGGTAGGACTTGAAATGGGGTACTGCTAGTTGCTTTGTCCTTTGGCTCCCCCTCCCCACTAACTGCCATGGCTGTTGTCTGTCCTTGCTACATTCTCCCCTTCTCCACATCACTGACACCACTCGTCTCCGTCTGTCAACCTTTTTTAACTGGTTTCTCTGGAAGGCGCATTTGCAAGGTCGAGGGGAACGTTCACAGCGCAAGCAGCCGTGGCAAGGTAAGACTGAAGGGTTCACTTCCGTAGCCCTAAAGTTTAACCTTTCCATACACGACTCATCAGTGATGCTGCTTTTGACATTGCTAACATGCGTTGCTGTGAACGCTCTCATAGTTCATAGAAACGTCACCTTCAGAGGCCATGGTGAGTGATGTCGGTGATGCAGAGCAGTGGCAAGGTGTGGTGACAGAGGTGACTTTGGAGGGCAAATGGTTCTCTGACATAACGTGATGTTCCAAACTATGGTGTTTCAGAACCAAGGATCATTGTTAATTGCACTTATGATTAATTTCTCCACTGCAAATTGTTTGTTAAAAATATACAAACTAGTGTATACTGCAAGTGAACAGGCGTATTATTAATCATGACAAACCCTGATGATTACATGGTTATATTAACCATTAGAAATCAGAACACTCACATCCATTTTCTAAGTCAGAACGTAACATCTTCAGCATTGCTAGTACTTGCTCATTGCACCCAGATGTTGGCATGACCCTGGAGGTGCTGCTTGAAACGCAGTGGCAGGTATGCTTCTCAGGTTGTAGTGCAGATGAGCCTTCTCCTGTATATTGTGAATAGTAATATTTAAATGAAATGATAGTGGAGATCAATGTAACAGATAAGACGTACATTACTTTTAAAAAAGAAATGTTTGACAAGAACTCAAGACCTTTGGATTAGCCTGGCTGAATTAGTACAAAAATACAATCATTGTTGGATTTATAAATCCTAACAGTAACCCTTTGGAGCAATGAACAAAAGAAATTTTAAATTAACATTGTAAAGTGTTCTTGATTTGGATCAGCAGCGAGTTCAGTATGACAGACTTATATGAACACAAATGTTTTGTTCTGTAATTACTGTATCTGATTAGTTTATTTGTTAAAATATTATTTAACAATATTGCAAACCAGACTCTGTCATGTTACTTATGTGAATGACAGTGCAATGAAAGGTGTATAGTATAACACCTTCAAATGTAAATGATATATAATATTTAGTAATTTTTTTATCAGAATAATAATGACAATGATTTCTCTGAGAAGGTAAGTATAAAATGTCAGAACATAATCTATATATTGCAATTAAGTATACCTGCTGGGTTCTGGTTGTTCTGCTCCATGTCTGAAATGTTTTTTAAATTATTATTATTGTTGTCATCAGCTGTGGTACTTTGCCTAGCAAAGAAGGTGGTGACCTCAGAGTAAATGAAAAAGTCATGCTCAACTTTGCAACTACTTCAAGAAAGAGGAAGAAGTAGAAGAAAAAGACGTGCCTGTGTGTGAAGTGAAGCGAGATGAAGGGGGAAATATTGGAGCTAAAACTTTGGAGCTGAAACCAGAAATTTTCTAAGCACTTCGAAGTATAAGACAAATTTATTTGAATATAAACTAACTAAATCCCTGTACCTTTAAGAATCATCGCACAGCAAGCTCGAGAGAGTCATCTAATTGTGACATCCACTTAGGTGCTTGAAGCCAGCTGGCAGAACTTGCCTCTATTTCTTCTGATAAAATATCATTGTTTTGCTGCTAATTAAGGCTCCTTAGTGGAGAGTCTTCCTCAGCTGCCCGGTTGGTCACGACAGACTTGCAAGGGAAGTAACCCGACACCAACATCCTGGCTGAACTGCTTGGTGAGTACTACACTTGAAAAAGGGACTGACAAAGCTGGAGCCAGCTGGACCCAAAGGAAGAGTTTTCAACTGTGCTACTCTGAGTGCGACGGGGGCGAGAGAAAAGATCAATCGTGCCGTGGAACATTTTGGGGTTACGTGAAAATTTTCTCTGCCTAGAGTAAGGTTAGCTGAGAGACAATAGAGAAGAATTTGTACCTTATGGTCGGTATTGCTGGACTGAAATTGGGGAAACAGAACTAATCCCTAACAATGGAAGAATCTTTCGAATTGTAGGCATAAGGGAAAACCTCATAATACTGATATCTGGCTGGAATTTGTAAAAGCTCCTAAACAAAAGGTGTGGAGTAGTAGAATGTTAGTGTTGCTGAGTGGTCTTCTTGTCTTGCAAGCCTGGGTGAGAAAGGGGTGGCAAAAATGGTGTTAACTAGGAGAGGCTGTAAATCCCAGGGAATTCTCTCACCACCAGTAGTGGAGCTCCCTGCTAGAAAGAGACAAACTAAGATACCAGCCTTTTTCAAAGCTAAAAATGAGCTAGATAAGAAGAATGAGGCAAAGTTGGAGGCACCTACTTTAAACTTGCTAGATTGGTCATGGGACAACTTAAGATACAATTCGGAAAATGTGGTAGAGAAGGGAGAATCAAGTCCACTGGGTGATTCAGAGCAGGGGGAAAGATTTTTTAAGAAGGTGGGAGAGGATGGGCAAGATAGGTGGCTGAAGCGAATTGGAAATGAGATACTGGAAGAAGGTTGGGGGGGGTCAATATGTTGGTAGTTCTGAGGATTTGTCGTGGCTAGACGGAGCAATAGATTGTGGGGAATGTTCACAGGAGGATTTTATTTTGCCTCGGGTCAAATGTCCAAATGATGTAGGAATAGTGACAGAGGAAAAAACTGAAATAGGGTGGAATGAAAATAAGGAAATGCCGCTCACTGAGGGAATAAGCACCGATGGAGAAAGTCCAGTTGAGCTTCTCTCTAAATATTGTTTTTTGAATGGGGAGTCTTTTTCCAAAATTTTTCAAGAAATAAATATTATAAAACAAGATATCCTGGGAGTAAAGGCCCAATTCGGTGTGTTAGCGGAATTGATTAACACAGAAATCCGATCTAAGAAAATGGTTCCCAGCCATAGGGAAAATGAGGGGGAATATTTTAATAAGGAAATTTTAATAGATAAAGAGAGGTCGTGTTTAAAAGAAATTTCTCCACTTCTTCCACATTTGAAATTTTTAGCTGAGGAATTAGAGGTACAGGTGGCAAATTCAGTAGCGAGAGCTGAGAAGGGGGAGGGGGAGGATAAGAGGCGGAAGGGCAAACGGGGACAAAGTGTAAAGCGAAACATTACTAAAAAGGGTGGGAAAAAGAAAAAGAACCAAGGGGCAATCCCGGTGAAGGTTATGAGGAGCAGCAAGACAAATAGAGGAAAAGTTGGGAAGAAAGTTAAGGGACTGAATTATGCACTGCTATTCAAAATACTGGCGGACAAGCTAGAAGAAAATGGGAATAACAAAGAAATCTGTCAGAGAAAGGTCTTAGGGAAAAATGAAAAGAAGACTGGAGCACAAAAGAATATAGAAAATAATATATGTGTAGCTCAGTCGGAACACTTAAAGGTTGAAAATAGAACAAAGCAAGTAGATAACAAGACGACGGGGAGGCAAAAAATAGAGCAATATTCTCTAATTCTAATGAAGGAAAAATTAGTTTTCACAAATCTCCCCTATATTAGTGTATGGCAGCCATTTGCAAATAAAGCTAAATACCTCATATATGTGCTCCACCAATTGGGGCTGGAATGGATTAGACCGAGCGATGTAATAGAGATCGAATACATAGAAGTACATCGGGAAGGCATACAGGCACTAGTAACTTTTGCAGACAAGTGCAGTATTGACTATTTGTTAAGGAAAAAAAACCTGTTAGAGATCCAGGGGATTGGCCTCACCAGGTATTTTAGACAGACTAATATAGGCCCGCTGTTAAGAAACCCACGGGGGACTAAGCTGTTTCAACCAAAGGGTGGGAAGTTAAGGTCAAGCATTGGTAGTGACTCTATCCCCCGTATTGTTGAGAATGAAAAGAAACAGACAGTTCCCCAAGGGGGTGTATACGGGGATGAAAAGTGTGGCACAAGAAATGGCAGTGAGATAGAGGTACAAGAAGAGGAGGTATTAGAGCTAGTGAACCATTTCCAAAACCTGCAGCCAAAGGATCAAGATGAAATGGTGTTTAATCTAAGTATCCTCCAGGAAATAGTAAGGGCATTGCATAGGATGAAGGGGGTAAATGGTCAGGAGAAGGGGGAGGTGAGCTCAAGACTCCCAGAAGAACATGCTGCACTATTGGCCCAGATGCCTAAAGAAGAAGAAGTAAAAATAACTGACTTTGATTAGATGAGTTATTAAGTACAAGAAAACATCATAGGGAAATTAGATCACCTGGAGGAAACTCTGTTTTCCCTAATGAAGCGGACGTCAAGCCCCTCTTGTGAGAATAGAGTGCCGCAAGCAAATGCCAATATCTTCCCGAGGGGGGGTCCTCCAAATAGCTCCATGGAAAAAGAGAAGAAAAGAGAGAAGAAATGGGAGGCAGCACAGAGGAAATGACTAAGTGAGGCAAGAGATGGTTGCGGGAGAGAGTTGCTGAACATTAGGGGTGTGCACGGACCCCCCGGATCGGATCGGGACCCGGATCAGGACCTCCAATTTTGTCACGGATTGGTTCGGACAAAATCAGAGGCCCCCCGGACCGGATCGAGTACGATCCCGATCCAAAAATCGGAAATTTTTGGATCGGCCGCCATTTTTTCCCCATAGACTTGCATTGCAATGCAAGTCTATGAGGAAAAAATGGCGGCGGGTGGGTGAGGGGGGCCTAACTCCCTCCCCCCCGGGGCCGTCCGCTGTGGACGGCCCCGGCAGGTAAGCCCCCTTCCCCGTGCTCCCTACCCCCCCTGGGGCCGTCCGCTTCCATCCGCGGGCGCCCGCGGATAGAAGCGGACGGCTCCGGGGGGTGTAAGCCCCCTTTCCCGCCACTGCTTACCTTTTAGAGCTGTTCGCTCCCGTCCGGCGCCGGCGGCTACCGCCAGCCGGTTTTGCGGCTTGCTCTCGAGTAGCGCGCCGGGTGATCACCCGGCGCGCCACCCTGGAGCAGGCCACGGAGCCCGCTGGTAGTAGCCGCCGGGGCCGGACGGGAACGGACAGGCCGGGAAGGTAAGGGCCCCCCTCCCCCCTCCCCCCCTCCGCGCGCCCCCTCCTCCCTCCACGCACCCCCTGCTTACCTTCCCGGCCCGTCCGCTCCCGTCCGGCGCCGGCGGCTACTACCAGCGGGCTCCGCGGCCTGCTCTAGAGTAGCGCGCCGGGTGATGACATCACCCGGCGCGCCACCCTGGAGTAGGCCGCGGAGCCTGCTGGTAGTAGCCGCCGGCGCCGGACGGGAACGGACGGGCCGGGAAAGTAAGGGCCCCCCTCCCCCCCTCCGTGCGCCCCCTCCTCCCTCCACGCGCCCCCTGCTTACCTTCCCGGCCCGTCCGCTCCCGTCCGGCGCCGGCGGCTACTACCAGCGGGCTCCGCGGCCTGCTCTAGAGTAGCGCGCCGGGTGATGACATCACCCAGCGCGCCACCCTGGAGTAGGCCGCGGAGCCTGCTGGTAGTAGCCGCTGGCGCCGGACGGGAACGGACGGGCCGGGAAGGTAAGGGCCCCCTCCTCCCCTCCGTGCGCCCCCTCCTCCCCCCCGCGTGCCCCCTGCTTACCTTCCCGGCCCGTCCGCAGCCGGCGGCTACTACCAACGGGCTCCACGGCCTGCTCTAGAGTAGCGCGCCGGGTGATGACATCACCCGGCGCGCCACCCTGGAGTAGGCCGCGGAGCCCGCTGGTAGTAGCCGCCGGCCCTGGACGGGAGCGGCCGGGCCGGGAAGGTAAGGGCCCCCCTCCTCCTGCCCCCTCCTCCCCCCCCGCTGTCCACTTTCATCGGCGGGCGCCCGCTGGCGCCCGCCAATGGAAGTGGCGGTGGGCGCCAGTGGGCGCCCGCCGATCCGCCGATCTGCCAATCCGCCGAACCGGTTCGGAGCCTTTTCGGACCGGTTCGGATTGGATCGGCCGATCCAGCTGTCAGATCGGAAATCGGATAATTTATCCGATTTCCCACTGGACCGGACTCGGATCGTGGATCGGGTCCAATCCAGTGCACATCCCTACTGAACATAATCTCATGGAATATAGCTGGATGGGCAGGGAAATTAGTGGATAGGGAGTTCAAAGAATATTTACAACAATTCTCAGTAATTTTTTTACAGGAGACCTGGGTGGAGGAGGACTCACTGTTGCAATTACAAGGTTTTAGAATTTTTGTTAAACCAGCAAAAAGACAGCTAAAGTTTGGAAGGGCAAGTGGGGGCCTTGCCATATTGGTGTCGGCGGAATTAGGTAATGTGGAACAGATGGCAGAAATTCAGGCCGGCAAAGGTATACTCACAGTTAGGATTATATTCTCCAATGGTACATCTTTGTGCTGTATCAACACATATATATCGCCTGTCAAAACGGGGGACTCCCTAGTCTGGGCGGCCCTGGAGACAGTCCTAGAAGAAATAGCGGGGTATAATGAGAGTCCCCAAATAATCCTGGGGGGCGATTTAAATGCAAGCATGGGACAGACAAACAATGTTTTGCAAAGATGGGTGCCAGCTAATCTGGAGGAGGGAGAGATGTTGGAGAGGTTTTCTCGTGATAAAAAAATAAACAAGAATGGGAAGAAATTGGCTCTGCTAGTATATAGGCACTTGCTGATGATAATGAATGGAAGTATAGTGGATAAGACTATGGGACAATTCACATATTTTTCAACAAGAGGGGCCAGTGTGGTGGATTATTTTGTAATCTCCCCCAATTTACTGGAAAAGGTAAGATCCTTCACAGTAGAGTGTAGGCCAGAGAGCGATCACTACCCGATTAAACTGGATATGCAATTGGAGTGTTTGAGGGGGAAGGGAAAAAAATCATTATACCAAATTGAACCAGCCCCTAGTGGGGGTAGAAGAGTCAAATGGTCAGAAGTACAAAGCGCAAAGCTGTCAGACTTACTGAATGGACCAACTCTGAGGGAAATTAAAGATAAAGTTATCAAAGGGACAACAGAAAGTTTGGAGGGTTATCAGGAAATTGTGAAGTTATTAAAACCTCATCTGACTCAGACCAGCATAGTGGAAAAGTACAGAAACAGGAGCGCGGGCTGGTTCGATAGAGAATGTAGGCAAGTAAAGAAAGAACTAATGAGGCTTAGTAGGAAGGTAAGGAGTAACAACTTTAATACCCTAGGTAGGCTATTAATTGAGAAAAGAGCGTCATACAGAGCACTACTGAAGAAGAAAAAGGTAGAATATATGGGGGGGGGGAAAATGGGAGGAATTAGCACAGGCAGTCAAACAAAGGAAAGAGGTGCAATTCTGGAACATAGTAAAGGCAGGATTGAAAGATGCAAATATGTATCTGGAAATGCAAATCCCAGCAAAATCTTGGCAAGCCCATTTTGGGAGTATTTTTGATGGCACAGAATCTTGGGAGGAGGGCCAAGTAAATATTGATCTGCCAGATTGGCCAGAAGTAACAGCTCAAGAAGTTAGGGGATTAATAAACTCTTTAAAAAACGGCAAGGCGCCAGGAGAAGATATGCTCCTCCCAGAACTGTTCAAAGATAATGCTGATTGGTGGGCCCCAATATTGGCAAAACTGTTTACCCAAATCAACTCGACAGGAAAAATCCCAGAAGGTTGGAAGACCAGTATTATTGTTCCAATATACAAAAAAGGAAAGAAAACTGACCCCAAAAGCTACAGGCCTATTAGTCTCCTAGATATAACATCTAAATTATACAGCAGACACCTCCTGGATAAGCTTTTGCTGTGGGAGGAGGATTCTAACATCTTAGCAAAGGAACAGGCGGGTTTCAGGAGCGGGATGAGTACGGTAAACCAATGCTATGTGTTACAGCATTTGATCGAAAAATACCGTAGCACTGTGGGAGGGAGACTGTATGTGGCCTTTGTTGATTTTGCCGCAGCTTTTGACAGCATGGACAGAGACCGCCTCTGGAACAAACTTGCGCAGACAAGTATAGATTGGAGATTACTAATGTTAATACAAAAACTATACTCCCACACTGATGCAAGGGTGAGAATTGGATTAGGGGGAGTACTGTCAGAAAAAATCAACATAAAAAGGGGCGTCAGACAGGGATGCCTACTAGCGCCTTTCCTATTTAACTTCTATATTAACAACCTAGTAGAGGATCTTACTGCAATGGATTGCTTCCCCCCTACAGTAGGTCATAAAAAGTTACAAATGCTGCTTTATGCAGATGACATGGCCCTATTATCCTATACACAAGTGGGACTGAGAAGACTCCTAAGGAAATTGGGGGAAATATGCAAAGAAGAGAAGTTAATGATTAACTATGCAAAAACAAAGGTGGTGGTGTTTGCAAAGAAAAAGTGTTATCATACTTGGAGGGTGGACGGTCAACAAATTGAACAGTGTGATAGCTTTAAATATTTAGGGGTACATTTTGCGTATAATGGGAGCTGGAAAACTCAGGTCAATGCGGCTAAATTGTCAGCAGGAAGAATGGCAAGAGCAATCCTTGATTATGGTAGGCAGAAAGGTGGCCTACTGGTTGAACCTATATTGAAACTGTTCACAGCAAAGGTACTCCCGCAACTGCTCTATGGGGCAGAACTGTGGGGTGCAGGGAAGTCTGATGAATTGGAAAGGATACAAAATAAATTCCTGAAAGAACTGCTGGCTCTTCCCAAGGGAGTCCCTGCAGCCCTATTGAGAATGGAAGTGGATCTTCCCTCCATCAAGGCCTGCCTACATAAGGCTTTTTTACTATACAGGAAAAAAATAATGAGCATGAAGGAAGACAGTCTCCCTAGTTTATGTTTTAAGGAACAGCATAGGAAGGGAGGGTGGGCACAAAGTTTCCTGGAATTGGCGCATTTCTATTTTAATGACTCTCAAGGATTGGTCTGCCAAAACAGTGTGAGTATTAGAAACAGAATTTATGAGCTAGACACGTTTTGTAATGTCCAAGCAAGTCAACGACAGCGTTTCTCACCCTTGTACAGCTTGGTAAAAGGGGAGCAATATCGCTCATACTACTTGCGAGAGTTAACATTTCCAAGACTGAGAAAAGCATTTACGGCCCTCCGTTTTCAAACAACAGTGACAGCTTGCCTGGAGGGGAAATACAACGGGATCCCATATGCACAAAGAAAATGTATCTGTGGTGCAGAGGAGGTTGAAGACCTAGTACATTACCTCCTCTATTGCCCATTGTATCAAGGTATCAGGGTGCGTTTTCTAAAAGAAATTCTGGAAAAAAGGGAGGGCTTATCAAATAGAGATCTTACTTTGAAACTTCTGGCCGACTATGACAAGGCAATTTCAAGAAAGGTGGCAAAATTCGCTGTAGCTGCACAAAAGATCAGACAAAACTTTTTATTGCAAGAAGGGGTTGATTGCAATGGGGATAATTTTATTTAAATAGTGGTTCATATAGAGTATTTTTAATTGGCATTGAAATGTGGAAGGATGGGGCAACCCTCGGGTATGTTTGGGGTGACCCATGGAGGTTGTGTATGTATTGATTGTAAAGGCCATTGTGCCATATGCAAATAAACTTTGACTACTTGACTATCTTGTCCTATCGATTTAGTTTCTGAAAGATCAATACCAAAGCAATTATGAGAACATTATTATTCATGTCGTAGATGTTAATGTGCTTTATTTTAGGTAGTAATATTTGAAATACAGAACTATTCATTTTGGTATTGGACTTACCGTCAGTGTCTGTACAAGTAGATAGATTTCTAATTTCTTTGCTCTCTGGAGATACCTAATATTAAGAAGAAGCATTGGTAAGTTATGATATGCATATGTTCTAACCAACTCTGTATGTTATGATTCTCTGTTCAAACTTTAAAACAGTATGATTTACAAAAAAAATAAAGGTTTACATACATCTTATATATTACACATGGGGGTTCTCCAACAACCATCTCTGTCACTTCTGGCACAGGTGGCCTCATTGGCACGGAGTGCCTCCTACCTATGGACGTTTGTGGTCCACCTACGTGCCTATCTGGACAGGCATAACCTGGCTTCAGTTGTCCATGCTCTGTTAACCTCCTTGTTACATTTCTCCCAATGCACTCTATGTGGGGCTGCCTTTGATGGTGGTTGGGAAGATGCATCTTGTGCAAAATGAAGCTAACAGAATTATAACTTCAACCATTAGGGTCCAACATGTTAGACCTCCTGTTGCCCGCTTCCATTGGCTGCCTGTATGTTTCCAAGCCAGGTTCCAGGTGGACATTGTAACGTATCAAGGATGACAGGGCTTCGGACCAAAAATTAAGAAAGGAACTTCTGTCCCGACATGAAATTCCCTGAAAACTAAGTTTCACATCTCAGGCCCTCCTCCGAGTGCCTCCTCCGACGGAAGCTCGAAGGTCACAAACAACATAGACGGGCTTTTCTGTGGTGGCTCCCCAATTGTGGAACAATCTCCCCGACAAGGGGCACATGGAGCCAACAATTAAATTTTTTGGGGGACAGGTGAAGACATTTATATTCTATGTGTCATTGTCCAATAATGACGGCCACGTTTTATTTTTATTTTTTTTTGTTTTGGAATTTTCACCTTTGGAATTTAAAAAGTGGTTACATGATGTACATTTTGTCTGTAGCTAGCATGTTTTTGAAGTTTTAATTTATTTGTACAGATTTCAATGGATGTTAATCCAATGTAAAGCGCCAAGATAGCTTCGGCTATGGCACGTTATAGAAAAGTTAAAAATGCATAAATAATTTATAATACAGATGTAAAGGTGTTTTGCTATAATGAATTAAAATATTACATACATATTATTGTGGAAGATCCGTTACTAGTACTGTTACTTCTGATTTCTATGACTGCTGAAGACGATGAATCTTAAAGAAAAAAAATGAATTATGAACGTTATATCACCTGTCATATGTGGAACAATCCATTCACATATAATGTTGAATATTTTTCACAGGAAAGTAACAGTCCTTGACAAAATCTGATAACATATACATCTAAATGTAAATGTTCGCTTTGGAAAACAACATTAGACCACTGCAAACTGTAAGAGGGTAATCACAGGATGAAAATGTCCTCTAAAAATGTTGGTTTGTTTTGAACTTTACAAATACTACATGGTTCTTTGTAACCAAGAAATTATCACAGTTAGCATTGCTTTTTGTCTTTGGGAAGGTTCATGTTGGGCATGTGTTCAAGGCTGTGTTTCAGCACAAACACATTGTCACCTGATGATGGTGAAAAGGAGAAATACAGATGTGTGACAGCAGCGTTTTGATTACTATGCACTGAATGTGGGAAGATTGGACTCCAAGTGTTGTAGTATATGTGAAACACCATGGTTAACCACAGTGAACCCTGTGGAATGCCCTGAAGTGGTATCCCTTTCTCACAGCAGTGTTCCAATTACAAAGAGTAATTCCACACCCAAAACTAATGTGTGTGTTGTCACTTCAACGCTTCACCTCACACTCTCAACTGTGGCTGTGTGACCTCAATCCAACCATGGTATATGGTTTAGAAAGGCAAGGAGAGATCAAGGTAGAATGTGGGGACTCACAATCCCCCAGACTTAATGAAAGCATAAGTCATCATGCTGGCCAACCATGGCTATTTGCGCTGTTAATCCATGCCTGAATACCTTTCTCAATGCATTGTGCTATTTGGTTTAACACAAAAGTGCCTAATGTTGTCTCACAAGCACCCGCTTTTGGACCTTGGCCACGGAAGTAATGTGTGCTTATGGTCTGTAGATATTAGTTTCAACATTTGTGATTTAAAAGGTATTGAGGAGGTATCCCTCTGGATCGTTGTTTTGTATCCATGGCATAACTCCTTTCTGCTATTACGCATTATTAAGTTCCCTGTGCCAGGCAGGTGTGCCTGCAATTATACATTGTATTGTCTGTTACTGCTACAGTATCATTGTGGTAGTGCTTGCAGTACGCTGTACCAGCACTTTGTACAATCAAACATGCTAGACATGCATAAACAAATCCTTGTTAAATGTTGATGCCAGTACCCTTGGTGAAATATTATATTAACCTGCTATATCAGATCACTTACTCCTAGCGTCACTGAAGTATTCCTTTACGGAACTTTACAGCACAGTCATTCCACAGGGCCAATCGTGTCATTACGATGTCCTTTGAGGCTGTTTTTAAATTTTTTGTAACATATCTGTCATTACTTGTGAAGACATATTTGTTTTTACTCTAGATCAGAAATTATAGTCTTAAGTGTGATGTATGGAAATAATAGCATTCTGAGTTATTTTATCTATTAAGAATTTTTTTGTTTCAAAAAATCCTACATTAATGGATATCATCACACTCCTGTTTAATAACTTATATTTCTCGCATTATCAATGCATAGGTCAGTATGTGTTGCTTTTATTTATTTTAAACTAATCTTCTAAGATATTCACTCCTGTACCTCATTTGTATTGGTCAATGAGATTATTCTACATTTTTTTAGACTTAAATGAATTACTTTGAAAATTATTTATTGGGGGAAGCATAACAGCAAAGATATGATTCCTCATTAATTCTGAATGAGGAATTAAAAAATGTTGGCGTGACCTTAAAAAAAAATTAACATAGTAATGTCAAAGTAATTTCATGTGAAAATACAGTGGTGGCAGTTCAGATGTTGTATTGATATTTGCTGAACAGATAATAATCAGGGATGATGACCTGTATGTTTAACAGTTGTAGAGATAAGGTAATTAAAGCCAGGGGAATTTGTATTGAAATTGTTCCTGCTGATATTCCCTCTTAATCACAACAGTGAAAGGTGGATGCACTAAATTACAGTGACCATATACACGATACGTTGGGGGGGGGGACCGTCCACTAGCCTCAGTTTTGATTAAGAAGGATTTTTTTATTCTAATAACTCCTTAGATATGTTAATGTGTGAAAGTCTTACTTCTCTGTACATGCAACAGTTACATTAGCCCTTACCAGGATTTTTTAACGGAAATGTAGTATTTGTAATTTATTTTTTTCCCACAAGATTAACAAAGGTAGTTGTTATCCTCATGCTTGTTTGATTTCCTGTTATTAATTTTAGTTTTTTAGAAACTACGTTATTCAGAACCCATTACAGCAACATGTTTCCAAGTTTACTGTGTTTTGTTTTTTAAGGAAATTTGACTTACCATTGTGTGAAAAGAGGTTGGTGTTATCCAAGTCTTGCACAGGGATCGTTTTTGTGATATTAAGGGGGTTTTGTTTGTTTGTTCTGTGAAGGTAACAGAAAAAGTTAAATAAATTTCTTACAGTTAGTCATTTATGAGCATTCATTCCATGTTTATGTTCATTCACACATTCCCAAAGAATTATGTAAATGTAATGTGAAAGCATACCTACTTCATGCCTTCTTGAAATCATGGGCTTTCCCGCCGCTACCCAAAATCTGTAAAGTTCTTCAAAAAAGGGTGTTCTATGGCTTTCTGGTGGATTTTCACCATAAGTTTGTAAACATTCAAAAAACATTTTTTTAAAAGAATAATTTTTTTTAACATCTCCCTTTTCCTTCGAAAAATTCCTCTTTTTAACAAGTCTTTCTGAATGAGATATAAAAATTCAGAATTTGCTATGCTATTGCTTTTCATTAAGAAATCAACTAGTGGTGACAATCTAATCACATCAAGAAGTTCCAAAACTTCCAGGTTCGTCCACAGCATCTCCACGCGGAACATGATTCACAACGACGCCACAGAGAGGAAGCGAAAGTAATAGCGAAATGTTGCTGTACGGCTTTTCCTCATCCCAGTAGTCTTACGTGATCACGTTGTAGAGTGCACTTTGCCTGTTATATCTGTACCGTAAAGCATGATGTTTGTAGACGTAAAAATTGGCAATGTGTGAAACAGTGCAGCGTAGTAATGCTGTGAGTTTATTAACTTTATTTCTATAGCTCACACATACAGAAATCTATCAATGTATTCATCATTGAATTGGTTGCAAAAATGAAATTATATGATCAATGCAGTACTATTGGTGGTATTTATATCAGTATATTTTTGTATAAAAACATTACATATTGTTTGTGAGTGAACACTCCGTAATAAGGATTACGTATTGAAATTTTTTTTCAAGGAACTACCATTCTTTAAGTTACACTACGTTCCATTGTGTTAACTCTGTTGTGAGTTCGAATATGGATGAAATTGAATAAGTGATTACATTTAAGACTGTGGTAGCTGTTTTATCATGTTGTTCCTCTTTATGTTTTCCACTGTAGTGAATATATAGAGCACAGATGCCTTTGTTTTATTTTTAGGGTGGTTGCAACCCCCCCCCCCCAAACTGGCTGCTGTTAATGCACTAGCGAGGCAATCAACATCTGAAAATGGTACCGCTGAGCCACCACTGAGACCTCTCTCTGCTGAAGGTATTATTAAGCTCCGCACACATCAGCCCCATGACCGATTTTAAAGCAAATGTTGGTGGGGGTGCTCCCTGCTTCCTTAGGAATTTTATATTGTTGGCAAAGGACAATGTCCATGTTGGTGAGAGGCTGTGGAAAGCAGGGGTTAGAAGTAACATTACATATTGATATATTTGTATTAATTTTGGCGCCCTATGGTTTCTATTGTTTATTGGAGGTTTGTAGAAACATATATTTGTTAATCCTGCTTCATTAATGGGTCCCAAAAATCCAAGTAAAACACATTGACGCACCTTGTAATTTTCTCTCTTTTGCTTCTGTGTTCTCCCGCCGTGTCAATGACTGTTCCGTTCTCTGCCGTCAATGCCCCTCGTTGGCTTCTCCGTCATAAGTATGCTGAGGAAACTTGCAGATTGCAGCTACAGGTTTTGAAGGACTTTTCTCTTGCGTGTTAAGTAGGCTGTCCAATGGAGAAGGAGGTCAGGGGTCACGTATGTTATAGAAGTGTGGACAGAAGGGAATTTCAAACACTGTAATTAGTAGGGATGTGCACTGGATCGGACCCGATCCACGATCCGAGTCCGGTCCAGTGGGAAATCGGATAAATTATCCGATTTCCGATCCCGCAGCTGGATCGGCCGATCCAATCCGAACCGGTCCGAAAAAGCTCCGAACCGGTTCGGCGGATCGGCGGATCGGCGGGCGCCCACTGGCGCCCACCGCCGCTTCCATTGGCGGGCGCCAGCGGGCGCCCGCCGATGAAAGTGGACAGCGGGGGGGGGGGGAGGAGGGGGGCACTTACCTTCTCGGCCCGGTGGCTCCCGTCCGGCGCCGGCGCCTACTACTACTAGCAGGCTCCGCGGCCTGCTCTAGGGTGGCGCGCCGGGTGATGTCATCACCCGGCGCGCTACTCTAGAGCAGGCCGCGGAGCCTGCTGGTAGTAGTAGGCGCCGGCGCCGGACGGGAGCCACCGGGCCGGGAAGGTAAGGAGGGGGTGCGTGGAGGGGAGGAGGGGGCGCGCGGAGGGGGGAGGGGGGAGGGGGGCCCTTACCTTTCCGGCCCGGCGGCTCCCGTCCGGCGCCGGCGCCTACTATTCCCAGCAGGCTCCGCGGCCTGCTCTAGGATGGCGCGCCGGGTGATGTCATCACCCGGCGCGCTACTCTAGAGCAGGCCGCGGAGCCTGCTGGAAGTAGTAGGCGCCGGCGCCGGACGGGAGCCGCCGGGCCGGAAAGGTAAGGAGGGGGTGCGTGGAGGGGAGGAGGGGGCGCGCGGAGGGGGGAGGGGGGAGGAGGGGGCGCGCGGAGGGGGGAGGGGGGAGGGGGGCCCTTACCTGCCCGGCCCGGCGGCTCCCGTCCGGCGCCGGCGCCTACTACTACCAGCAGGCTCCGCGGCCTGCTCCAGGGTGGCGCGCCGGGTGATGTTATCACCCGGCGCGCTACTCGAGAGTAGGCCGCGGAGCCCGCTGGTAGTAGCCGCCGGCGCCGGACGTGCCGAGAAGGTAAGTGGCGGGGAAGGGGGCTTACCCCCCCCCCGGAGCCGTCCGCTTCTATCCGCTGGCGCCCGCGGGCGCCAGCGGATGGAAGCAGGAGGCCCCAGGGGGGGTAGGGAGCGCGGGGGAGGGGGTTTACCTGCCGGGGCCGTCCACAGCGGACGGCCCCGGGGGGGGGAGGGAGTTAGGCCCCCCCTTACCCACCCGCCGCCATTTTTTCCTCATAGACTTGCATTGCAATGCAAGTCTATGGGGAAAAAAATGGCGGCCGATCCAAAAATTTCCGATTTTTGGATCGGGATCGGACTCGATCCGGTCCGGGGGGCCTCCGATTTTGTCCGAACCGGTCCGGGACAAAATTGGAGGTCCCGATCCGGGTCCCGATCCGATCCGGGGGGTCCGTGCACACCCCTAGTAATTAGTATGTAATGTGTACCTGGTGAAATACCCTCCTCATCTTCACATTCCAAGTGGAAGGGGCCCTGCCAAATTTTCTACCTGGTCATTCTGATGTAGTGTCTACACCTGTTACTATAGTCTTGTATTGGGAATTTCACCATGGGCTCCTTCCATGTTAATAACACAGTCTGATGTTTCCTTATCCCTTTCACTTTTTAAGTATCATGAGGCCAGTCCTCCTACTCATGTGGTGATCCTAGTGGTTATGTTAATACTGTGTTCTATTCCTTAGTCTTATGTTTCTTCCTTATGTATTATAAATCTACTATTTCATAGTATTATTGTTACTTGCTAATAGATGTTTAAATCCATTTCATACTAACATTTCAAGCTAACATTTAGGAAATGTTCTTAGTAATATCATTTTATGTCTGTCAAGTAATTGTTATTATCAATGAATTGCTTGTTAATGTATTGTGAAATAAGTAGTTCTGCTTTAAGCTCTGCTAATACATGTGGAACGCATACATTGAAATTAAGATAATGTGTTTGGTATTAACTAGCTGTTTTTTCAGTATGAATTAATAAATGAAATATACAGATTTATCTACAAAAATATTGAAACGCTGTGTGTAGAAATTACTTCCTGTATGTGGTTTACTGTTGTAATTTTTACTCTGAGTAATAATTTAATTATAGAGTTTTCTTTGAAAATGATAAGTTTTTAACTCTTACAATGTTGTGCATGTTTCATGTGCTCTTGAATGATTTTGTTTTGAAATGGAGTTTCTTAAATTTATTGTGCTATGATTTTTTAACAATGATTTGCTATTTCCAATTTGTTATTGTATTGTTTTTTGATGTATGTGTCATGGTGGGTTTGCTAACCAAGTTTGAGTGTAATGTAGACTCAAAGATGTGTGTCTTTTAATAATCTTCATTGTTGTTTATGTGAGTCTTTTAAAAGTTTTAATAGTTAAAAGTGAACGTTCCCTTAAATGTTGAGTTTTGTTTTGTAGCATATGTTCAGAGAGCTATGGAATGTATGTCATTCCTTTCGGAATAGGTTGTTGTCACATCCTTTTAACAAATGTTTGGACTGTCAATGTTTGTTATTTAAAGAAGGTATTTATCATACCCATTGTAAGATTGGTTTGTTATGGTTTCATTTATTACACATTACACTTTGAATTTTCCTGTTGAAAGTTAAAGCCATGTATGTTACATGTAAACGACCTTGTGCTGTGGAACAACATTTTTATTTTTCATTCAAGGTAATGTTGAACACATGTAACAGCAATGTAACAGCAATACGTCCTTAATTCCTAGTTTAAACATGGTATATTCTATAAATAATGCATATTAATTTCTGTATATACATGTTAGAGGAGGTTTGTATAGTATTCCCATTATGTATAGACTGTAAAGTCAACGTTTCTTTGTTAATAATCATGTAAAGAAAAACATAAATTGTGCTGCTAATATAAATCATTCTTGTTTAAAGCGATGTTATTTAGCAGTGCTGCTTACAAGTCATGTATAGAGAAGATTAAACAGTTTCATGAATCCAATGTATGCATGGTTATCCTTTAGCTGTGATGTTATTTATGATTTTAATTAGAATTTGTCATACATTTCAAAGTGTTGCTTAACTTTTAAGAAGTACATAGATTATGTATTACATGAAATTATTTACAAAATCAGGTTATTAATATTAATGATATGACCGTCTTGAAGGCATATTCAACAAATATAGTTTTCCAAGAACAGTGGTAAAATAGAAGAAATTATTGTAATGTTGGTCTTTGTACTTCTTCAAAAATAAACAGAAATGTTTCATTTTCATCCACGGTTATGCCACAGGAAGTTAGCAATTTCATCTCTCATTGAGTTTCCAGCTTCAGTTTGACTGCTGTTTGTATTCTCATGTTGTATTCCTAGGGTAGTTACCTCTATACTGTTGTATAATTCTCCCTCATAGTGTAACGCTTCTCCTTTCGTTTCACAGATGTTATGTAATATGACACAAGCAGATATTACTGAAGCTACATTTTCCTCTGCCACATTAAGTCTAAAGCATAGACATTGCCAGCGCATATTTAAGCGCCCAAAAGCTCGCTCCACCACATTCCTTGCTCTACTGAGGTTGTAGTTGAAATATGCCTGTTTTCCCTCTACAGATCCTCCATAAGGTTTCATAAGCCATGGTTTTATGGGATATGCACTATCAGCAATAAGTACTGGTTTATACGTTGTGTTACCCATTGTCCATGTCACATTAGGTGGAATAAATGCACCAGCCTCCATGGCTTCAAATAAAGCAGAGTTGGAAAAAACATAGGCATCATGATTGCGTCCGCTCCATCCAATTTCAACATTTATGAAACAGCCGGTATGATCAGTTGTACCTTGTAAAAGCATAGAGTAGTATTTTTTCCTGTTAATAAAATCCTTTCCTTGTCACACGGGAGAGCAGATCGAAATATGGCTCCCATCAATAACTCCACAGCATCCAGGAAATCCTAATTTTTCAAATCCTGCAATAATCTGTGAAAATAAAGATGTCAAAAATGAAATTGAGCTATTAATCAAGTTTTTATACGTATTTCATAATGGGTTGAATTAATTATTAGGCATTTTTAATGTTTCTAGGAGTGCTCCATCCATCCATTAAAAGTAATCTGAAATGAAGGGACTATGTATTCTGGATGTCCTTTAGATATCTATTGGAGGTACATTTTATCTGATGAGATGTACTGGCAGTTATATTAGGACATATGTAGATATTAAGCAGACCTTTGTTATCAAACCAACATCAGGTATGTGCAATATGATGTACTGTTTGACATTGCTGAAATGAAGGATTGCATTTCAGGTAATTGTTTTTTAACTGGTGACAATGTGGAAAGTTAGTCAGCCATACTCAGCATGGTTACACAACCTACATACATTCCATTTGAAAGTACAGAAACAAATTTGGTTAACATACCTTTTTAGCGTCTCCAACACAAACTGTTCTTCTTAAGAGTGTTTTCTCTACAGCTAGGCAAAACTCCACGAATACCACAGCAACTGTAGAACGACCAACCCCAAATTGGGTAGCTGTTGTTTTATAATTTCCAGGATTAACTAATTTCCAGATTGAAATAGCCACACGTTTTCCACCGTAATTGGTTGTCTCATTGAAGTACTCTGCCTTTGTAGGTATGGTGTCACTATAGCCACAAGTTCAAATACAGTTGCACGAGGCATCCGGAAAAACTCTATCCATTGGGCATCACTCCAAACTTTAAAAACAAAATTTTCCCACCAGTCCTTGCTACATGGTCTTACCCAGTATCTTCGTAACACCGTGGGCATCCTTATGCACCTGTAGCTGCTGTATAGTGATCTAACATTGCTTTCTAATCTCGCGGTTAACAGGTTTTTTTACGTCTGTAGAAATTACTCATAAGTAGACGTTTTCTTCTTAAACGTAAAACACTGCAATCAAGTAATGCTAGAGCATGAAGACAATGGGCTAAAGCACATGTTATTTTGGAAATAAATTCCACATACATTTTGTACAAAGTGAAGAGCCAAAACTCAATCTGATACCATTTGAATGATTCACAAAAGCACTTGAATCTACCTTTATCCTATGTTTGGTTGCCCGCCAAAACCCAGACAAATTCAGAAGCATACGTTTCAATGGTGGGTTAAGCCTAGAGAGGACAGGAAATGAAGAACAGGAAGGGACGACGTAGGTGTTGTACGTTTAATGCCTTGAACACAAGCGACATGGGAGGAACACAGAAGCGGCTACGTGTGACCCCACTAAATGTTCCTTTTCAGTAAGTAACAATTCATTATAGCGTCACATGCTGTAATGTGTTCTATTACGTTATACAACGGAGTAATATAAAACGATTTCAAACAAAATTTAAAACGTTTTAAAGGGGTGTGTAGATCAGCTCTAAGTAAGAAAGAAAGAACCATTTGAGACTGCTATCTAAAGTGTTCTGTACAGTTGCCAAATGGAGTGCAGCTGGTCAGCTCTAAGACCAAGGTCATTTGGTTTTCTTCCTTCTGTACTGTAAAGCATAGCAACACATAGGGAGATATGCAGTCAACACTGTGATAGGTTCACAGTGCTATAAAGGTCCAGCATGTGATGAAACAGTTGTTGGAAAGTTGGAGATTCTGGGAGACGAATGAGATGTTGGATGATGTTTTTCTTCTCTGTAAATACTTGTACAGTAAACTTAGTCTAGTAGTTTGAAACACTACTGTGTCTGAGTATTTTTTGCTACCAGGACATCTGCCTGCTATCAGTGACCTCTGTTGTTTTTCCGCTGCTGTATGCTTGCACTCCATGCATGCTCAGAGAGTGCAGTGCATCACAAACCCTGACAAGCCAGTCGTCCCAGAAGGATACCATGGTCGATGGTATCGAAAGCTCCTGAAAGATCAAGGAGAATCAATACAGTCACACTCCCCCTGTCTTTCTCCCGACATAGTTCATCATACAGGGCGACCAAGGCTGTTTCCATGCTAAAACCAGGCCTGAAGCCGAACTGAAATGGATCCAGATAATCAGTCTCATCCAAGAGTGTCTGGAGCTGGCTCACAACCACTCGCTCAAGGACCTTGCCCAGGAATGGAATATTTGCTACAGGTCTATAGTTATTAAGTTTTTCGGGATCTAGGGAAGATTTCTTCAGAAGTGGTCTCACTACCGCCTCCTTCAAGTGGCCTGGGACCACTCCCTCTTGTAGAGAGGCATTAATCACTTCCCTGGCCCAGCTGGCTGTTCCTCCCTGCTAGCTTTTATTAGCCAAGAGGGGCAAGGATCCAATACAGAGGTGGCTGCACGAACCTGTCCAAGCACCTTGTCGGAGAAAAAATGGAGAGCAAAGCTCTGGTGCTCTGTAAAAATATATTTTTCTTTATTTCTTTTATCTTATCTTCTGTATGCACAACGCGTTTCGGTTACAGGAGCTACACAAAACTAAAATACAAACATAAAATCATTAAAAATGTCTTAAGCAAGCACAAAAACAACACCCCTAACAAACTAAAGTATATCTTTGTATACATTCCTTTGCTATCACAGAAAAACACTGAAAGTATTCCACATTTGCACATTCATGTGAGGATTTTTTTAGAAAACACTAACCTGGAGCACTTCTTTACACTTCGTGGTAATTTATTATAACAGAATGCAGTTCAAAGTTTTTTGCTCATCTATTATCCCGATATGCTCACTCGTCTCGAGATTCAGTTGGAAAGCAATTTCAATCATTTAGCTCTACAGCTGGCAGCCTTAATTGCCCTGTGACTCAATGATCCTGTCAACACTCTGGTAGCAGTTTGGGAAAGTTTCCATCAATCTGCTGATTTTTCTGCTTGAACCTTACTGCAAAGCCTTACTATTGTTTATATGAGGATAAATCTAACGAGTCATTTAATCCACTGGGTTCCAGGCTTTTCAAGGATAAAATCCAGGAAAGTTCTCTTTTACTGAGTGCTGTCTCACCCCCTCTTACCTTTTCTATCCCCCCAAAAACCAAAGAAACTGGCCCATGTTTTTTATCTGTGAAATGCTTGACCAAAGGTGCCCCCTGTCTTTGATGTCTTAAATTACACAGATGCTCACCTATCCTAATCTTCAGTGGTCTTGTTGTCTTTCCTACATAGACCTTATTACATGGACAGATAATCATATACACAACCCCTGCAGTGCTGCAGTTCAAAAAGTCTACAATTTGTATTGCTTTGCGACAGATGGGATGGCTAAAAGAGTGCCAATGTCCACATGGGTGGTGTCCTTGAGGTCTGGGTAGGTTTAATACAGTCTGCTGGACCATGGTTTTTTTATGATCATATTTGGTATGATCAGTGTGGATTAGCCAATCTTTTAAATTTCTTGTTCTTTTAAATGTCACCATTGGTGTCATAGACAGACCTGGCAGAACCTGAAGCAGATGCCAATTTGAGCGAATATGCTTTTGTAGATCTTTTGTGACAGGGTCAAAAGGTAAAATGCATGAGATCTTATTATTGGCCATCCTTGTTTTTGATTGCAGTAGATGTTCTCGGTTAGATTGGCTCGCCTTGAGTCTGGCTGCTTCGATTATTTTCTTCGGGTATCCTCTACTCTGGAAGTGTTGCGTCATAATCTGAGACTCATGACAAAAGTCCTGATGTTCCGAGCAGTTGCGTTTTATTCTCAGGAATTGACTGTATGGTAAATTATTCTTGAGGGTCACTGGATGATGGCTGTCATACTTCAGCATGGTGTTCCTGTCTGTAGGTTTCTTAAACATTGTTGTAACTAAAGTGTGATCTTGTTTTTTAACAGTAATATCAAGAAAATTTACCTGTTGTGTATCACACATGCTCTCAAAACTTAAATTGGGATCTCTGATGTTGACCCATTCGATGAACTCATTCAACCTTTCCTTCATCCCTCTCCACATGAAAAATATGTCATCTATGAACCTCAACCATATGATCATATGGTGGTTGTAGTCATTTTTGGAAAAGATATATTTTTGTTCGAAGTTCTGCATATACAGATTGGCAATTTCTGAGTGTACCCATGGATGCAAAAACCTCACAAAAAGGTCATGTTTGCACAACATCACATTGCCTCTCCAGAGCATACAGATTGGGAGTCTTCTATTGGAGATCGAAGTGATTCTTCGTCCAGTTCCACATGGACCCGTCCTTTTCGGGAACCTCCAAGAAGAACAAGCTGACTCAAAGCTGGCCAACAGAGACAACCAGAGGAATTTTTCACCAGACAGCCCAGAAGGGGGAAACGTTGATTGTCAACCTGTCTGATGTGGCTCTATCCAACATAGAAGAACACATACTTAACAAGGGTCTCTCTTTTGTCCCTACCCCTAAACACAACATCGTGCAGACAAGGCTGGGTCTCTTTAGATATTTCCACAATATCAAACTACGACATTACTTCCAGAGTCTAGGTGTGGCTTTGACTAGAGCACCATCTTATTTCAGATCTCCATCTAATTTTATGCCACCATGACCAGTAGATCCTGCCATTCAACTGTATGAACGAAGGGTGTTACAGCCATGCCTCCATTGTTAAGGGCCGTCAGTGAAAAACACATTCCGCCATGTTAAAGTGATAATTGGGGAGGGGTCATTCTAACAGCCATAAAATTGAAAATGTTTCATCAATCTTTCTGAAATTTACAGGTGCCAGAAATAAATGTTTGTTTTACATTACCTGAAAATTTCAAGAAGATTTGTGAAAGATTGAGGGAAGGAGAGCAGTTTAAGGTAGAAAAGGAATACAAACCTGTCTCCCTGCTTTTGTAAAATTTACTTCCGGGTTGCTACTTTTTGTGCTCACAATTTGCATAATTTCTAGAGCCTTATTAAGTAATCCAGTGGTGGGGTCTTGTTCCTCCTTGACTGTAGTTGATGGAAAGCTTTTCATTTTTAAAAAAATCCCTTCGGTTGACTTTTAAGGACTATTTTAACCTCTCATTCAAGTCAATGAGGCGGCCATCTTCCCTCATAATGTGACACACTCTCCCCCCTCCCTCCTGCCTTAGAATGTGGGGTGGGTGAGTGAAATGGCCGCTGCCTCTAGCACAGACCTTTTGAGTGAAGAAGAAGAAGAAGAAGAAGAGTTTCTCTTTTCTCTTCTGGAACATGCATTCCTTTGGCTCTGAGAGTACTTGGGGCTATCTTCATAAGGCCAGTTTGCTCTTTTGCTCCATGGTGAAGCAGGGTGTGGCTCCTCTGGATCCATGACAACCTGATCTTCAGGTCTCTCCTGGGAATAGGTGGCTATACCTTTCTTTCTATCCCCCCACCCCACTCAAACACAGTGCTCCTTCCCTCTTTTCTAAGAGTTTGGTCCATACTGCTATAAAGTTGAAAGCTTCAAACACTTCATTTAATTAGTTTGGGCTGATGTTAAGTTTTAAGTACAACATTGAAACCTTTCAAAGTGCTTCTGGGCCTACAACGCTGGTTTCGGCCTAGTCACCCTGTTTTTCTAATAAGGTTTAGAAACAGTTGAGCTGTCATTTATTTTGCATAGTGTACACACATGGATTTTCTTTCTAATCCTTGCAGTCTACACTGGCTCCCTCCTTGATGTGTTTTTAGATGCAGACAAACCTTTTTTTGTTCCAGCAGGCCTTTGGCAAATAATCTGGACCTCTGCCTATACCTATGACTTTTAAATTGTTATGTATTTAAAATGTTTAAAATGCTTTAAAATTGAAAAGTATTTAATTATATTTTTAACTTTTGTATATTTAGGCTGACCATATGAAAAGGAGGACAGGGCACATGTAACTTTAACAGTTGTAGAGAAAAGGGAATTTCAGCCAGTGTCATTTGTATGCAATTAGTCCCTGGTGAAATTCCCTCTTCATCACAACAGTTAAAGTTGCAGGCACTATACTAGAGTGACCATATACAAAAGAAGGCAGGGCTCCTGCAACTTTAACTGTTGTGATGAAGAGGGAATTTCACCAGGAACTAATTGCATACAAATGACACTGGCTGAAATCCCCTTTTCTCTACAGCTGTTAAAGTTACATGACCCCTGTCCTCCTTTTCATATAGGGCCGATCTACACAGTCCTTTGGAACATTTTAAAAAGTATTTTAAAACGTTCCAAATAGGTGCGTTCTAAAACGTCTTAGGCCACATTACTGAGTACTCACGTTACAGGAGAACAGTCTTCAGTCTTTAAAGCGGTGTGTGCGGTCACACGCTGTTCTGTCCTGTCTCTTTCTCTTTTGTTTTTTCAGTGAGTTTAGGGCTAGGCATTGTGGGTGTTGTAGTTCACTTCCTCTTTCTTCCCCACCAATCAACTGCTAAGCATTTGGGTGCTGGTCAAGGAAGCACTGCCCCCAGGAATCACAAACGGTAAGGAAGGACACATTATTTTACTTAAAACGATTTATTAAAAGTGAAACCGTTGTATATAACTGAAGGGAGTTTTAAAAAACTTCAGATATACAATGTTATAGGGAGTGCGTCATGTGGCCCAAAGAGTTTTCATAACCCTTATAAAACGTCAAAAACCTCGTATGTAGATCGGCCCATAGTCAGCCTAGTATATTCCTATTTATAGGTTTTAGCTGTATATGTTTTAGTTTTGTAAGGCTGCCCTGAGACCCAGCATTGGGCAAAAGGCAGGATACTACTTCTACTACTACTACTACTAGTAATGTTTCAGATTTCACTTCTGCATCTGATGTTCTTTTGCATTTACTTTTCTTTATAAACCATTCATATCTTAAGGCTTCTTGTGTGGCATGTTTTCATTGGTTTAACAAGTTAAAAGGGGTATTCACTGTTTTCATGCTTATGTTATAAAATCTATTTTCAACAGGCCTAGTAACTTCAAGAGTAACAGAGTTGGGGAAAATCCTCAATCTCTTTGCTATCAGAGGCATTGAGTAAGGGACCCCTGGAGATAATTTAGACTGACCCCAACCACAAAACACTATTCCCCCTTCTGAAGAGATCTGGACCTCAGACTAGTAAAGACAAACAAAGTAGCAGGCCATAATAACAGTTCTCATGTGGCCATTTGCCTTCTGAGCCAGGTGCTCTGCGGGCTACCAAATGGAGGGACTAACAGGCCATAAAGTTGCCTGGCTGGGTCTGCCAGAAATCCAGCCTCAACACTCCTGGAAAGTCCATGTTCTATAGCACCTGCTGTCAGATGAACCTGAGGGAATCCCACCCTCCACCCCTGGGTTTAATTTACTGGCTTCCTCTGGCTGGGCCTTGCAGGAAACTATAGGGACAGACAGAGCAGGCATTCATAGCACACATAGAATGCTGAGACTGGCAAATCTAAAAGCAAGTGTGTAGCTTTTCAAGAACCAAGGAAATTCAATGGGTCTTACTTTTGAGTAAATATCTAGGGATGGAAATGCAGCCTGTGGAAGAACTGAGTAGGGTGACCATATTTGGGAAACCAAAAAAGAGGACACCTAGTGGGGGGGGCAGGAAAATGGCTTTCTGGGGCCACCTTCAAGTCCCCAATTGGAGCGGAGGAGGGGAAAGCATGTCAGTCTCACCCCACTGCTCCAATCAGGCTCTTTTCTATAATGCCTGGGAATGACACGTTTTTCCCTCTTAAGGCCTTGATTGGAGCAGTGGGAGAGAATGACACACCTCCAGAAAGCATGTCATTCCCCCCTGCCATGCTAATGGCGGCCTTAAAAGAGAAAGCGTGTAATTCCAGGTCATTATAGACTATTGCATAAAATCCCCCTTGACACCGAGGATAGAACAAAAACCAGGAGAAATCTGGGGAAATCCTGACAGTGTTTTATTATTATTTATTATTGCATTTATATCCCACCTTTTTTCCGCCAAGAAACCCAAGGCGGCATACAGAATCCTCCTCCTCTCCATTTTATCCTTACAACAGCAACCCTGTGAGATGGGTTGGGCTGAGAGTCTGCAATTGGCCCAAAGTCACCCAATGGGTTTCCATGGCTAAGTGGGGAGTAGAACCCAGATCTCCCAGCTCCCAGTCCAACACTTTAGCCACTAGGCCACACCCTAGTGGTCACCCTAGAATTGAGCCATGCCAAGTTAGAAGCAGATCAGTTCGTGCCTTGATTTTTAGGATATTAGGATGGGAGTTGTAGTCCAACACCTTTGGAGGGCACCAGGTTGGGGAAGGGCTGCTCTAAACAAAAAAAGAGAAGTAGGTGGCTCTAAGTTGTTCGTGATCAGTTTTCCACAACCCCACAGTCACCTCTGCATATCATATTCTCCACCCTGTCCTCATGGTTTATCTGCTTTGGGAGAATGAGAATTTCACTTGCACTTTCTGTCTCCTTAGGGAGGATGTGGCATTAAAGCTTGTGAGCCTTAACTCCCAATTTCCCTGCTTTTTGGTGCTTGGTTGGAATCTGTAGAGCCTTAACATTGTTTTTGTAAACTGTAGGTTTTTTGTTTAATGAATATACTTTAGTTTGTTAGGGGTGTTGTTTTCGTGCTTGCTTAAGACATCTTTAATGATTTTGTGTAGCTCCTGACGAAGGTTTTGTAACCGAAATGCATTGAGCATACAGAAGATAAGATAAAAGAAATAAAGAAAAATATATATTTTACATAGAACCAAAGCTTTGCTCTCCTTTTTTTCTCCAGCTTGTTGGTGCTTACTTCCCTCCTTGTTCCACAAGCACCTTGTCAACATCCTCAAGCTGTATCAACTGAAACTCATCCAAGAAAACAGGACAAGCCTGTGCTCTGGATATCTCACTAGATTTACCTGCTATAACACTGGAGTCTAAGTCCTGGCGGATGCCAAAGATTTTATTCTGGAAGTTCCTAGCAAATTCAGTACAGCGGGCCTCAGATGGTTGTAGCACATCCTTGGGGCCGGCATGTAATAGCCCCCAGACAATTCTGAAAAGCTCCGCTGGGCAGCAGATTGATGATTTGATGGTGGCAGCAAAGTATTGCTTTTTTGCCACCCTCACTGCCCCTGAATATACCTTACTATAGACTCTTTGATTGCATCCATCAGGAGTTCGTCTCCATCTGCCCTCAAGCCATCTCCTATTTTGTTTCATTGCTCTCAGCTCTGGGGTATACCATGTAGCCGTACGAGCTCTACACAGGAGAGGGCGCTCAGGAGCAATCGTGTCAACTGCCCGGGTCATTTCTGAATTCCACAGATCAACCAGGGTTTCAACAGGAGAGCCAGCCCTATCAGCCGGAAAACTCCCCAGAGCCCTCTGGAAACCAATCGGATCCATTAGCCTCCGGGGGTGGACCATCTTAATGGGTCCCCCACTCTTGCAGAGGGGAAAAGCCGCTGTAAGTCTAAACCTCAGCAGGTGGTGATCTGACCGTGACAGAGGGGTTGATGTAAAGTCCCCCACTTTCAGATCCCCATCTCCATGTCCAGTTGAGAAAACCAGGTCTAGAGTGTGCCCTGCTACATGCATTGGGCTGATGGCATGTTGGGACAGTCCCATGGTTGTCATGGAGAACATGAAATCCTGAGCTGCCTCGGATAAGGTGCCCTCAGTGTGAATGTTGACATCCCCCAGAACCAAGAGTCTGGGGGATTTCAGCAGGACACCCGAGACCACCTCCGTCAGCTCAGCTAGGGAGTCTGTTGAGCAGCGGGGTGGGCGGTACACCAAGAGAATCCCTAATCTGTTCTGCTGACCCAAAACAAGGTGCAAACACTCCAGACCAGTAGTCACATGTACAGGGAGCCTGCAGAGGGAGATGGAGTTCCTATAGACCACAGCAACCCCCCCTCCCCGGCCCTCAGGTCTACCCTGATGCTGAGCCAAGTATCCTGGTGGGCATAACTGAGAGAGGCTAACTCCTCCCTACTCACCCACCCAGATCTCGGTTATACATGCCAGATTGGCTGCCTCATCCAAAATTAAATCATGGATGAGGGAGGTCTTATTATATACTGATCTGGCAGTTAAGAGCAGCATCCAGAGTCCCGAGGGCTGGCTGATAGGGCAACCAACAAACCTGTGGTTGCTAGGACTGGAACATGGCACAGCTGTTAACTGTCTGAGCCGCGTTCCCCTTACCTGGAACATCCTCCTCACAACGCCATATCTCCCTCTACCCATCACTACACTGATTGGGGGGGCCTCCAAATCCCCCAACTTGGCTCTGTATCCTCCCTCCCAGGCACATGGCTCAAGACCTAGAAAAAGCCAACCAGGGGGAAAAAAGGGGGTGGAGGAAAGAGGGAAGAAAAAAAGAGCAGCAGCAAACAGGCAGACAGGCAGGCAGGCAGGCAGGCAGGCAGGCAGGCGCAGCAGCAGCAGCAGCAGCAGCAGCAGCAGCAGCAGCAGCAGCAGCAGGCAGCTCTCCCTTTCCCCTGGGTGGGATGATGGTGGTCCCCTCCTCCTGCAGGCACTGGCTCTCCCAGGACACCCTAGTCAGCCGGCTTATGTATCCCTCTTCCAAGAGAGGGACAGGTGAAAGAATGCCAACAACAGCTGGGTGCGTACCTGGGGGCCTGGTCCTGCAGGGCATGGCAGTCCACTGAGCAGCAGCAGTCCAACAGGGAGAGGGCGGTGGTGGCAACAAGCAGCAGCAGCAGCAGCAGCAAACATCTCTCCCTCTTCCCTGGGTGGGGTGATGGTGGTCCCCTCCTCCTGCAGGCACTGGTAGATAAAGTCTTGGGCTTGGAGGGAAAGATCTGACCTCAAACTATGCTCAACGATGAACTGTTTCTTTATTGATTTATTACATTTCTATACCACCCACAAAATACAGCATCAGATGCATGAGAAACATTTAAAAGTTTAAATGTATATAAAACATATAAAATCAAAGTAAAGACCAGAATAAAATCGAGCAGTAATGCAGAGATTTAAAATACAATGGCAGAATTAAAAGAACAGAAATAGAAGACTAAAATTGTTGGCAACATTAGGTCAGAGTTAGCTCTGTCAAACAATGGGAGGGGTGAGGGGTGTGCAAGAGAGGAAGAGGAGGGAGGACCATTTCACTGCTTGGGGCATTCCTCATCTCCGAATCATGGTGAGGAGATCAGACAGTACTTCCACATATCGGTACCACTATCTGAAGTGAAGCTGTTTCCCACTTAACAGCTAATAATTTTGTAGAAAATTATAAAAATGTTCCACAACTTACATCATCAGCATTTAAAAATGAGCATGCCAGCAGGCCACAGAATGCAACACCCCACTAGAGTAATGTGTAGCTTGGTCCTAAGGCAGAGACAAGGGGTTGCAGGAGCAGGCCCCTTGTTGAGCTCCATGTGGGCTGCCAGGTGGGTGTTGAGGGAATATTTCAGGTGTGATCATACCAATGGGTCAAATGGCCTAATCACTGATGAATCACTGATGTATTACTGAGGGCTCCATTTCAGTATTTCATAATGTATTAAACCTGATTGTTGAAGCGAAACTAAGAGATGCTACAGTTGCTTGGAACAGGGAAGTTAAGAGCTTTCTGGAGATTATATTTATCCTTTGGCTGAAACCGCAAAAGAGAAAGTTCATCTATATCATGTGCTTCTTGCTGGACATGTATTCCATTAATCAGCAATTTTATACTCATGTAATTAGCAGATGTATGTCTTGTTAGCCTTTTTAATTGTGTCTGAAAGTAACCTTTGATAGGCCAGCCCTAACGTCCCCCTCCTTTGAAAATGCTAAGCATGCATGGATCGTAGGTGTATAAAACAAAGTATCTTGTCTTAGTATGTCAGTCAGAACCCAGGTCCTGGCTCCGACAGCTGTTGTAATAAAGCCTTTTTGTAGAGAGAATCATGCTGTGAGTATAAATTTATTTGTGGTCTCCGTTAAAATCCAGTTGCTGAGTGAGAAACTGGCCATTTTTCCCGAGAAAGGAAATACTTTCATAATTTGTCAATAATAATCATTCTAATCAGATTTTCTCACCACAGTGGGGGATGGCGGGCATCATTGGTTGCTATGGTGGCATGGTCAGCGAGCTGTTGGGGGTGTGCCTGAGCGGCCAGCCGCGTTCGGCCGCTCCTGCCGCTTCCTTCTATGGGCAATTGTGCTAACGTACTCAACGCACTTGATTAACGCACGCACCCCTCCACACGACATCAGTCAATTGACATTGGTCTAAACAATGTGCAAGCCGTTGTTTCCCTCCGTTGTTTAATTTGCCCAATTTAGTGTACTGTGGGTTGTGTGTGGGTTGTGTGTTACTCCCCACACAACACGATAAGCAACGCAACAGACGGTTGTTTCCCAAACCCTCCGTTGCTTAATGTGTCGTCCGAATTTGCACTGTTTTTTCTGGTGGTAATTCACTCCATGCTGATGCTGAGAAATCCTCATGTTTGAAGAGTTAGTCCTTAAAGTTGGAACCTTACCAAAGGGAGTTTGCCTCTCCTCCAAGGAAAGCGAGATTTTTACACCACACGTGACGTCAGGCCTTAGAGCCGTGTTTCCTTATGGAGCTGCAAAATGTGTGCTTTGCCAAAAACACATTTTGAATTTGTGTGCTGCTGTGGCCACAGATGTGTAGTGCTCCTGTGTAGCAGGCTCCAGGCCACACCAGCACACTCGCAGCCAATCAAGCAAACACACAAAGAGAGAGAGAGAGAGAGAGAGAGAGAGAGAGAAAGAGAGAATACATTTTTTAGTATTTTGGGGGATTTTTTTTATAACAGGAAAAGAGGGAAGGGAACAACAACACACTCACTCACAGACCCCCCCCCCCGTCACACTAACCAACCCTCAATCAAACCAAGAAGCAGCATACACACTAGGAACGAACCTGAGACACAGAGGTGAACAGAAAGAAAGATGCAAGAAGAAAAATAGATAGAAGAAGAATCTACAATTGCCAGTAAATGTAGTAAAACACACACAGACCTCCAACAAATCCACCTTTCTCCTTTCAACTCCTACTCCCAAAAAAGATGGGGAACCCAAGGGTGGGGGTTCTATACTCAGCCTTCTTCGAACATTGTGATTGGAGCCTGCTGGAATCCTTGCTGCACGATTGGTCATTGAATCTGTCAGTCTCAGCAAGCACACCCCACCTTCTAGGCTAGCTCCATCCATGTGGCAGCAAAAGAGAAAAAGCCTTACAATAAAACAATAAAATACGATAATTATCGTAGGGTTTTTTATCGTCTCCGATAATTATTGTAGGAAGTTGTATCGTATTATTATCGTTAATCATATGCACGATAAAGAGCATATTGTATCGTTATTGTGCATTTTAACAATACGATACACATCCCTAGTTTATAACAGTTTTAAACCTGTTAATATCCGTTATTAACCAGTTTAAAACAGTTAATACTACTGTTTTAAAGCAGTAGTGTAGTTTATTAGAACTTCTTGCTCCACTAATGTCCCCAAAGAGATTGAAAGGCATTCTGACAGTGAGCCTATCAAACAACTTATATTCTGTTTAAAACGTGTTTTTTTAAATCATTCCATTACGTGGTAGGACACACTGAGCAGTACTTACGTTTCATAGTGACTGCTTTCTCCATCCTCATAGCGTTCAGTGGTGTCACACAGGGTTATTTCTTTGTCTCTTCTTTCATTTTTGTTTTGCAGGCTGCTTGAGTTACGGAGACAGAAGTGGGTGGGTCAAGCAACCTGCAAAACAGAAACGAAAGAAGAAGAGGGGAAAAAATTAACCCTATGTGACACCAGTGAACACTTTGAGGATGGAGGAAGCAGTCACTATGAAACGTAAGTACTGCGCAGTGTGTCCTACCACATAATGAAACGATTTAATCAATCAATCTTTATTCACAGTCAACAGACCATTATAATAACATATTCAGTACACACACATTAATAAAATATATGATGGTAGAAAGACAGGATACAAATCTATATAAATGCTAATCAATAATTTTTAAAAGAAATGATACTGATCAAACATCCATGAGTCATTGGTAACCACGTTTTTAAACAGAATATAAGTTGTTTTAAGGGCAATGTGGATAGGCTGAGTGATAATGTACTTCTCTGTGCATAAGCAAATCCTGTTCAATCCAATGAAACTTTACTGTTCAGAAAGAGCTTCCCTTGGCTTCAGGGCAACTAAGGCCACCCTAGACTCATATCAGGGTATTCCATGGGCCCAGAGCTTATCAGTACAGAAGAAGAGCCCTGCTGGATCAGACCCAGGGTCCATTTAGTCCAGCATTCTGTTCACACAGAGGCCGGCCAGCTGCCCACCAGGAATCTACAACCAATAGCATCCTCCCACCCATGTTCCTTAGCAACTGGTGCATATCAGCTTACTTCCTGATTCTGGAGGTAGCACACAGACAGCAGGACTAGTAATCATTTATAGAGTTCTCCTTCAGGAATTTATCCAACCCCTTTTTAAAGCCATCTATACTTACAAAGTTTCAAATCTGATATATTCATTGTCCTGGATCATTGTCTCATAGTTTGGCCAAGGCCTAATCACCATAGCAACCATTTATCTGTCTTTCCCCACATTTCAGAATCTATAGCCCTACCCTGAGAAAAGAGGAAACAGATATTCAGGCTCTTTACGAGTCACATGTCTGAACAGCGCTGCCCCAGCTGTGACACAGAGCAAGTCAGCTTCCTCAGGCACCAGGTGTTGGGGAGCAGGGAGAGGCATTGGAAAGTACAATGTGGCCTGCTCTGCACCCTATAAATTAGCCTGCTGATCTCAGGTTCAGTGGAGGAAAACTGTCCCATTGCCAATACTCAGCTGCCAATCTACACAGCTTCTGGATGTGGAATGGAAGACTAGGAGTGCCATAGGAACTTGTAATGTATAGATTATTGCATTGAGAAGGACAGGCCAGAAACCAGAAGCACAGAACAGGAAAACGGATGTTGTTAAATGTCCTCAATTGGTTTATTGCCAGAGAAAATGGGCTGTGACTGATCTCTTCTACATTGGCCAACTAAATCTTTGAGGATGCAAAGCAGCACTGACCAGGTGCATTTGAGTCTTGATAGCAGAGAGTGAAGCTCTTCCACACCCCCAATTCCATAACCTGGATGGCTGAATATGGCTGGATGCATTGTTGTTGTTTTTCCACACAGCCCATGGAACCCAGCTTTAGTTTTTTTTATCTTTAGTCATCCACTTTTCCTCAGGCTTAAACTTGCAAAGGCACCTCCTTAGCTTAAAGCAACCATAATCATGCCAGCAATTCTGTCTTTGCTTACAAAACGATTCCATTAGAGTACAGTTCTCAGTGGTCTTACTTGCATCACCTTTATTGTTTGGCTGGTCTTTATCCCAGTAACTGAAAGAAAGAGGAAGAACAAATCAATGTTTATTTCATTTTCGGACTCCTGGAATGAAATATATGTTCAAAACACTCCCCTCCACTGACTCTCAATCCACGTTCCACCTCACTCATGATCTTGGTGATTTATTTGTTTTGGGGAGGGGGAATGTCCATAAGAAGTAGAAAACCTAGAATGGATGGCGGTTGTTCATATATATTTAATATACAGCTAGGGAGAGGATTATTTATTTATTTAAAATATATCTCACCATTCTTGTTGAAACAACCCATGGCAGATAACAATCTTCAAATAATAAAAATAACTATTTGGTATAGGGTTTTTTTAGAAAAAAAATTGCAAAAAACAAAATCAATGTAATGCCCTGTTCTGCAGTTTTTTTGAGATTCACATGGGGAGCTGGAAGCAAGATGATGATGATGATTTATTTCATTTATATACTGTCCCATAGCCAAAGCTCTCTGGGCAGTTTACAAAGATTAAAAACACTGAACGCTAAAAACTGATATACAAAATTTAAAAAGCATAAAAAAACATAAAAACAGATTACAAATACAATATCCAATTAAAACAACTATTCTTGGTCAAAAGGAAAAGGAAGAAAAAACATCAACATACACTGTTAAATGCCTGGGAGAAGAGAAAAGACTTGACCTGGTGCCGAAAAGATAACAGTGTTGGCACCAGGTGAGCCTCGTCAGGGAGATCATTCCATAACTGGGGGGGCACCACTAAAAAGGCCCTCTCTCTTGTCGCCATCCTCCAAGCTTCAAGTCAGGAAGAAAGTAGAACCTGCCCTTAGATAGCTCCAAGCAGGGCCTGTTGTCAGGATCTCTCCCCTAACAGGAGGATGCTGTCTCAGCAGGTAGCTGAAACCAACTGATGCCTCATGTAGGCTGACAAGACCTGTAGTGTAGTCAAGCACACCTTCCTAGAAGAGTTGATGGTACTGTTAAAGGGACCTCACCTAAATTTATAGACTAAGACTTTAGCAAGGCTGGGGAGATGGTGGTTGGCTCAAAGATGACTCATCTTTGAGCCAGAGGATAATGATAGGACTGGATGAGGCAGTAACTCTCTAATCCCTGAGGGGGGCATGTTTTCCCCCTTTTATTGTGACTATAAAAAAAACAGAACAGAAAAAGAAAAGGGGGGGAAACATTACATATTTAGGAATATCATCATTTTCCATCATGTGTACCGTTCATGAAAAAGGGGGGGGGGTAGAAAAGCAGACCAAATATCCATGTATTTATCCACTCACAAGTTGCATCTATATAACACCCATTCAAAGGTTGATAGTGTTATTAAGTCCTCAATTCATTGCATTATGGGAGATGTGGATTTGTCCTTCCAATGTGATAGTATAAGTTTTTTGGCTGCCATAAGAGCTCTGAACATCCATCTGCACTGATCATGTGTTAACTTCCAAGAAGCTGGTAGGTAGTTTAGGAGGACATGCACATTGTTCCATATTATAGATTGTTTCAGTACAAAGTTTATCCTTCTAATGACCTCCTCCCAAAAGGGGGACAACTACTGAGCATTGCCAAAACATATGAATTAAAGAAGCATTAGACGCATTACATCTCCAATAGTTATGCAAGTTAGACAGACCCTTATTGAAAAGGCATTGTGGAGTTCAATAAACCCGAAACAAGATTGTTTTGCTGAATAAGACGTAACCTGAGATCCATAAAAGCTTCAGATACAGATACTAAGGCAACCGTCCATTGATTAGGCAAAATAGGGCACTCCAATTCACCTCTCCTTTGATTTCCACAAGCGCTTGTGATTAGGGCTGTACATGGATCTGGATCCTGAATCCAAGTCAGATTAGGGTGATCCAGACCTCCAGATCCTGAATCCAGATTGTATCAGGGGAGGTCCAGATCAGTGCACAGCTCTCCCTCCCGTTCTCCCCGGAAAGATGGTGGTGAGTTCACTGGACTCACCTCCCTCTCCCCACTCTCCCTGCTTACCTGCTGCCTCCTCACTGGTGTGCGCCATCCTCCTGCTGCCCACCACCACCATCACCGCCGTCATTGCTGTGGGCCGCTGCAACCAGGAAATGGGGTGCTCTAATGAGAACCAGGCCTCGCAGTCTGGTTCTCATTAGAGCGCCATATTTCCTGGTCATGGCAGATGATGACATTACCTGCAGTGACCAGGAAATGTGGCACTCCAACCAATCAGAGTGTTGCATTTCCCGGTAGCAGCAGGTGACGTCATCACCCATCATGACCAGAAAATGTGGCGCTCTAATGAGAACCAGGCCATGAGGTCTGGTTCTCATTAGAGTGCCACATTTCCTGGTCGCTGCGGCCCAAAGTGATGACGGCAGACAATGGTGATGGTGGCGGTGGATGGCAGGACAATGGCGGGCACCAGCGAGGAGGTGGCAGGTAAGCAGGGAGAGTGGGGAAAGGGAGGTGAGTCCAATAGACTTACCGCCATCTTTCCAGGAAGAGCGGGAGGGAGTACTGTGCATGGATAAGATCAGATCCGAATCGGATTGGGGGAGGTCCGATCCCATTCAGATTGGATCAGGCCTGATTCATATCTGACAGATCCGGATCAGATCGGGGGGCGTGCACAGTCCTACTTGTAATCATTGTTCAATTTGCATGAACATGAAACCAGTGCAAATATAAATTAATCAAACAGGGGGAAATGTGAAAATTTTGAGATTTTGTTCCATACATTCTTGGGGCTTTATCACACCTACATTTTTCCCCTGGTTTGCTTCTGCGGGTTCCCCCTCTGTTTCCTATGCGAGTCCAGCACTGAAGAAGTGGAGCGAAGTCAAGGTGGGTGTGCTTAAAACTGCACATGTGATGAACACCTTGGTATCTGCCATAGTTCTCAGTAACATTCAGGTGGAGGTCTCCCTGCTAAGCTAAGCTATGCTAAACTATTCCAAGAGATGGAAGACCTAAAGACGGTAGTGCACATGCTGGTAACTTCGAGGCTCGACTTCTGCAATGCGTTGTACATAGAGCTACCTTTGTGCCTAGTCCAGAAACTTCAACTAGTTCAAAAATGGCAGCCAGGTTGGTCACCGGTACACCTAAGGGTGACCATATTACACCAGTCTTAAAATCACTCCACTGGCTGCCAATTAGGTTCCAGGCAAAGTATAAAGTGTTGATTATTACCTTTACAGCCCTACATGGTTTGGGTCCAGGTTACCTGTGGGATCACCTTCTCCCGTATAATCTGCCCCGCACACTCAGGTCCTCTGGGAAGAATTTACTACAGTCAGCCCGAAATAGGCTGACGAGTATTACCCAGAGGACCTTTTCTTCTGCCTCTCCCAGACTGTGGAATGGCCTGCCAGAGGAGATTTGAAAATTTAGCAGTCTTCTTGAATTTAAGAGAGCCATGAAGACTGATCTCCTCTGAAAGGCCTACCCAGTTGAATTTTAAGATGTTTTTAATAACGTATTAGTTTTATTTGTTTTTAATGTTTTATCTATTTCATGGTCTTTGTATTTATATTTATTGTTGTTCCCCACCTCGATCCAGAGGGAGAGGCAGGTTAGAAATAAATAAACTTATTATTATTATTATTATTGACCCATTTGTGGCAGCTTCCTATCTTTTCTACAGATATATTCCATTAATCATAGTTATCTCACAGCCCGTATATACAGAACTACAAGATACAAGAAATTCTTATCAATTCTACAAACTAGAAAGTATATTCTGCTGCTCCAAGATGAGTTCAGAGAGAAAGAAATGGGTTTTAATGAGAGCCCCATTCATGTTTCAGCTGTACCATTTGAGGAGGGGAAAACAAATTTTTTTTTTATGGCAGTCATTTCCCCCTGGAATGCCTTGGAATGACACATTGTTTGAAGTAGAGGTGTGCAGCGGATCAGGTCCATTCCATGATCCAGACCCGATCCAGGCAAAATTGGATACAATTATCCGATTCTGATCCCCACAGCTGGATCGTCCAATCTAATCTGATCTGATCTGAAAGGACCCAATCTGGATCAGAAAAGATCAGAGGATTGGACCTTGGCCCTCTTCCCCCTCCCCCTTCCCGCTCCTTACCTGCTGCCTCCTCGCTGCCATCCACTGCCGCCCGCTGCTTCCGTCCTACTGAGAAACAGGCCTTGCGGCCTGTTCCACAATAGAGCAACGGCGTGCCAGGTGATGTCATCACTCGGCGTGCCCTCGCTCTACTGTGGAACAGGCCTCAAGGCCTGTTTCTCAGTAGGACTGAAACAGCGAGCAGCAGTGGATGTCAGTGAGGAGGCAGCAGGTAAGGAGTGCGAGTGGGGGGAGGGGGAGGGAGGGGGAGGGAGGGGGAGGGAGGGGGAGGGAGGGAGGGGGAGGGAGGGGGAGGTCCCCTGTTACCTGCCGGTGTCCCACTCTGCCGTCCACTGCTTCTGTACAACTGATAAACAGGCCTCAAGGCCTGCTTATCAGTTGTACGGAAACAGTGGACGGCAGCGCAGGATGCTGGCAGGTAAGGAGTATGAGAGGGGAGGGGGAGGTCCCCTGTTACCTGCCGGTGTCCCACTCTGCCATCCACTGCTTCTGTACGACTGATAAACAGGCCTCAAGGCCTGCTTATCAGTTGTATGGAAACAGCGGATGGCAGCGCAGGATGCCGGCAGGTAAGGAGTATGAGAGGGGAGGGGGAGGTCCCCATTTATCTGCCGGGGCCATCCACTGCCATCTGCTGGGCCCTTCTACTGAGAAACAGGCTTCATGGCCTGCCTCTCAGTAGTGTGCTGGGTGACATCATCACCTGGCATGCTACTGAGAGGCAGGCTGCAAAGCCTGTTTCTCAGTAGATTGGAAAAACGGACGGCAGTGGACGGAAGTGGGCTCCCTGGCAGGTAAAGAGCATGAGTGGGGGGGAGGGACAGGAAGGGAGGGAGGGAGGGAGGGGGAGTTAAGTCCCCACTCACCCACCCCCATGTTTTTGCCAAAGGCTTGCATTGGGGGAAAGCTTTCTTTCCCCCAATGTAAACCTATGGCAAAAACACCTAAAATGGTGTCCGATCCGAAATTTGGACGTCCGATTTTTGGATCAGAATCGGGTCCATACTGAACTGGGAAGCCTCCGATCTGATCTGATCTGAGGCACTGATTCCAGTTCTGATCCTGATTCCGATCTGATTGTTTGGGTTCATGCACTCCCCTAGTTTGAAGAACTCTAGAAAAAACAGGGCGCTCCAACAGGAGCCACTGCTCTTCCCAGCACAGCGGAAAAACAAATGTTTGTGTTTTGAAAGGCAGGGGGAGACATGCCCATGAATGTATCTATCTTACTAAAATGCATATGACCTCCTCCATGATCTCCATGTTAATTTTAATTTTAATATCAACAATAGAGAGCTAAAATGATTTTTAAAATCGTGAATATGCAAGTCAAATAATTGATTATTATTCTATGTCAAGTGCTTTTTATACAGCTAGGCAACAGAATACCTCTAGGCTCCTACAAGCCACCTTTCAAAGTTTTTCTAAATTCTGTTGAGGATTCAAGATTCCGAAAATGAACAGCTCTCAGTACAGAACAAGGAAGACACACACTTGGCCACTCACTTACCTTGCTTTTATGGGTTCATTGTCAACAGTACATAGCCAGGTAGAGGTCATCATAGCAATTCCAATCCAGAAATGTTCATTTCCTAGACTTTTGATCGTAGCTACTACATATTGCTGTGAAGAAGAGAAACGGAACGTCTTTATTGGGAATGAATAGCTACAGCACCCTCTTAAAGCTCTCCCAGGTAATGGTCCCTCTCAAGGCAGACAAAAGCCCCTCATACTGTCTTCAACAGAGGCATAATGCATATGTGGCATTTAGTTTGGTGGTAGACTATTATGGGGTTTTTCTTTATATCCCGCCCCATATCACAAGGATCTCAGGGCAGCATACAGATAAAATCATGCATATGAAATAGAATAAATATACAATTCTAAAAAAAACTAAACCATTAATATATTAAAACCAATGTTAAATTTTAAAGCAGTAAAATCAAATTAAAACAAGATAGTTTGCAGAATGGTTATATCTTGTCTCTCTATGTATTAGCCAGTTTCAGCCAAATGTTTAATTGCTTCATGGTCAAATGTCAAATGTTTAGTTATAATGTTTATGAAATGGCAAATTGAAAGCTGCATAGGAAGGTCCTTATGTTATTAGAGATAGGGTTGATGTGGTTTATTATTATTATTATTATTATTATTATTATTATTATTTACATTTATATACCACCCCATAGCCGAAGCTCTGGGCAGTTTAAAAAAATCAAAAGATTGATCACTAAAAAGACAATATACAAAATTTAAAACCATAAGAATAAAACAGCTGACATTTAAACCATTTTAAGCTGTTCAGCCTGGCCACAATGTCAATCAGAACCTCAACTTGAGCTGTTACAATGCCTGGGAGAAAAGAAAAGTTTTGACCTGGTGCCGAAAAGATAACAGTGTTGGCGCCAGGCGGGCCTCATCAGGGAGAACATTCCATAATTGGGGGGCAACCACAGAGAAGGCCCTCGCCCTTGTTGCCGTCCTCCGAGCTTTCCTTGGAGTAGGCACCCGGAGGAGGACCTTTGATGTTGAGCGTAGTGTATGGGTAGGTTCATGTCATGAAAGGTGTTCCATCAGGTAATGTAGTCCCAAATCATGTAAGGCTATATAGGTTAAAAGCAGCACCTTAAATCAGGCTCGGAAACATACAGGCAGCCAATGCAAGTGGGCCAGAATCGGTCTTATATGTTCATACCTTCTGGTCCCTGTTACCAATCTGGCCGCCGCATTCTCCACATGCTGCAACTTCCAAACCATCTTCAAAGGCAGCCCCACGTAGAGTGCATTGCAGTAATCTAACCAGAGCATAGACAACAGAAGCCAGGTTATCCCTGTCCAGATAGGGGCATAGCTGGGCCACCAGCCAAAGTTGGTAGAAGGCACTCCGTGCCACCGAGGCCACCTGAGCCTCAAGTGACAGAGATGATTCTAGGAGAAACCCCAAGCTACAAACCTACTCCTTCAGGGGGAGTCCAACCCCATCAAGAACAGGTTGAACACCCTCCATCTGATCAGTGGAACCCCCCACTAACAGCATCTCATTCTTGTCTGGATTGAGTTTCAGTTTATTAGCTCTCATCCAGTCCATTGTCACAGCCAAGCACCAGTTCAACACATCCACAGCCTCACCTGATGATGATAAAATGGAGAAGCAGAGTTGTGTGTCATCAGCATACTGATGACAATGCACTCCAAAACTCCGGATGACTGCACTCAACGGTTTCATGTAGATGTTGAACAGCATGGGGGACAAGACTGACCCCTGTGGAACCCCATACTGGAGAATCCATGGGGCCGAGCAATATCCCCCAAGCACCACCTTCTGGAGCCGACCCCCCAAGTAGGAGCAGAACCACTGCAATGCAGTGCCTCCCACTCCCAACTCAGTCAGTCGTGCCAGAAGGATACCATGGTTGATGGTATCAAAAGCCGCTGAGAGATCAAGGAGAATCAACAGAGTCACACTCCCCCTGTCCCTCTCCCGACATAGGTCATCATGCAGAGAGACCAAAGCTGTTTCCATGCCAAAACCAGGCCTGAAACCTGACTTAAATGGATCCAGATAATCAGTCTCATCCAGGAGTGCCTGGAGCTGGCCAGCAACCACCGGCTCAGGGACCTTGCCCAGGAATGGAATATTTGCCAACAAGGAAAAGCCCTTTAAAAATCTGACTCCAAAATCACAAATTCTGAAAAGCTGAAAGACTCAGGCCAGATCTACACCAAGCAGAATATGACACTTTTTAAATGGTTTGAAAATTGTATATGGAGTGTGTCTTAGTCCCCAACAGTTGTCACTACTGCTATAAATTGTTTTAAAGCAGTAGTGTAGATCCTGCCTCATTGACTTTGTGACCTCAGAAGGCACCAGATTTCAACAGACCTGTTATTATGAGCATTAATGGAAATCACATTGTTTGCCCAGGGCTGTTGGGCTTCCTGGTTCTTTGGCACAGTTCATATGGGCTGCATTACATGGGAGGAGAGGGGGGATCGTTCTCAAATTTGGCACATAGGCAGGAGGTTGTGAGCAGGAAGAAGCTGCTCTCTTGGTTCCTCCCTTGGCTTGGAAGCACTGTTTTAACTTTTAATTACAATTTTAACTACTATTTTAACTACTATTTTAACTATTTTTTACTTTTGAACCTAGTACTGAGCTTTTGAAGTTGACTCAGTGTCGACCTGGAGTGTCAAATGTGTTTTTTACAACTATTTAATACTGCTGAGAATACCGACTCCTGGGCTGAGCCGAGCCGAGCAGAGAGGGCTTTTACATTGAAGGAGAACCTTGAAGAACTGGAAGGGAGTTGAGGCCCTAAATTGAAACTGATAATCTGAAATGAAGCCGCTTGGATGGAGGAGATGAGGGATGTATGAAAGAAAACAGCAAAGGACAATAGAAAAGTTCAACGACGAGTTTAAAATAGAAGAAAAAAGGACAGAGATATAATTAAAGCAAAAGAGTAAAGCCAAGGGTGCTTAATATATTGAATCATTGTTGCCAGCTGTTACATGGAGTAGTTAAGTCAGGGGAGGAAGAAAGAAGAAGTAAGGAAAGTGAGGAGAGCATCGAGTTCTGATAGCTTGTTTCCAGAGAGAACTGAATGATTCAGGAATTGTAATTACCTGTGGCAATTGCTTAGTTGATTTCTGTAAAATTTACCCCTGTTCATTGACGCTGACACCATTGCTGCAGCTGCTGCTGGAACAGTTGTGGCTACCAGTGGAAGAAGGCTCTATCTTATGTTGCTGAAGGGAGAAATCAGGTAGGATCAAGGACGATGGTTTTCACAAGAGAAGGTTATAAAGAACGGGGGTTGGAGTTAATTTCTGCTGATGTGGCGGACTATGTGAAAGTAAATAAAGTCAGTAAAGACAAAATGGCTACTAAACAGCTAAGGATAACAGAATTTTTGGTACCTCAAACGGCAGAATTAAATCCCACTAAGGGTTATGTGGAGCAGAGGGAGCAGGTTTTGGATTAGTCGCTAGGTCCTCCGTGCATAATGGAAGTCTCAAGCATGGAAGGCACAGACAAATGGAGGCGCAATCTGGCAGCCGAGCTTGCAGCGGCGCAGAAGGGAGCAGAACTTCTAACAAAGAAACAACGTTCAGAGATGCGGATTCCTCTGGTGCAACCCCAAACAATATCTCTCTGTCTTGCTCCCTTAAAAATTATTTGGAATACTATACAGAGATAAGCACTAATAACAACAATCTGGGGGGCGAAGCGTCGGGCATGGAGTGAGCGGACAGACTTTCACTCTCTCCTGAATGACTGTAAAGTAAAAGCGTTTTATCCTAATTAAGGGATCTTCAAATCGTAAGTCAAGATAAGTGCTGGTAAGGGGAACTAATACAGATAAGATAGTGGAAGGGAGGTGATGAATCATCGGTTTGGCGCTGAAAAATTGTGGGAGTCGGACGGGACTAGAACTGTGCTTTGCTGATATAAACTGAAATAAATTTAAAAGAATTACTACTTACGTTGGCTTTGAGACATTATCTGCTAATTAGCAATTAGCAAATGCCTGGATAAAAGCTAATAAATAGCTGTTAAGCTGGACTGCAGGCTGAATGTCTGATGTCAGACAGAGGGGGGGAAAGAAAGGATTTAATGGTAAAAAGTGGATGAGGGAAAGGAAGCACCCCTCTGATAGCAGTTGGACTCGTCTGTGCAGACAGAATTCAGAGAATTCAGCCGCAGATATGGTGAACGGCAAGGCTGCTCAGCAGGCATCAGCCGCTGGCAATATGAAAGATGGCTCTAAGCCAGGAGCGGTTCCCAAGGCAATGAAACAACAAACAGAAGCACTGTCCCTGGAGACTTTACAGGCCAATCTATTAGGATTGATGGAGCGGCACAAGCAGGAAGTGATGGTGGAGGTGAAAAAAATTCAGTCTTCTCAAGTAGAGCTGCAAACGAATTTTCAAAAGATAAGTGACAGATATGAATCGTTGGAGCAACAGATTGTGCAAAACAGAGATAAATTGGAGCTTCATGAAGAACGAGTAACAGATTTGGATCTTCGGCTAATCTCTATGGAGGACAGGGATAGGAGGATGAATATTCACATAAGATATTTTGCTGAACAGCAAGCAAAAAACCTAAAGAGTCTGAGAGCAAATGTTATGCAATGGATAATGGGATTAGACCCCCAGGGATCTTGGGTTGAAGAGGATGTGGAAGTGGGCCCCAAAAGAAGTGGAATGAGCCCAAGAGACATAATTGTGAGATTTGCCAGCTTTTATAAAAAAAGAGAAATTAATGCAGATTATCAGAAGTGCTGGGCAAGTGATGTTTCAATCTTCACCAATTCAGATATTTCAGGATCTTTGTTACCAGACCATCCAGTGGAGGAAGAGTGTGAAGCTTTGTACAACCATTTTACGCAAGAATTCAATTGTTTATAGTTGGGGGTACCCCGTCTTCTTGAGATTCTTCTACAAGAGGGAACAACAGAGAATAAATTCGTGTGAGCAAGGGCTGGAGTTGCTGAAGACCCTGGGGCTGATGGAGGAAGATAAAGATATAGAAGAAGGAGGGGCAGCAGGAGGAAGTGATTTATGACTGAGAGAGATTTTAAAGAAGGATAACAATGGAAGAAAAGGAGAGGGGGTTCTGTTTGGATTCCATGTCGGGTTTTTGCCGTCCCCCCCCCCCCCCCATGGATTCTAAGAAGAGGGGAAGAAGAACCATTGCCCGGGGTGACCCGGGATTTGAAGGGGGGAAGTGAGGGGTATATGTGGGGGAGGGAGGGGGGGTTAAATGTGTCACAGAACGAGACCTGAAGGGAAAACCAAAAACAGAGATATGGGAAGCAAATTAAGATTAATAACTTTAAATGTAAATGGGCTGGGTAGTGTTATTAAAAGGAAGAGAATTAAAGGGCTTTTGAGAAAAAAGAAAGCTGATATAATATTTTTACAAGAAACGCATCAAAAAGAAGATGGAAGAAATCAATTAAAATTGGGGGATATGGGCATATATGAGAAAGCATATGGAATTTCCTAAGCAAGAGGGGTTGCGATAATAATCTCTAAAAAATGTGCATTTAATGTTGTTAAGGTGGTAAAGGATGTGGAGGGAAGATTTATTATATTACATGGTCTCCTGGGGGAAGAAAAATATATTTTGGTTAATGTATATGCGCCAAATGTAAAGCAAGTGGAATTTTATGATAAAGTGTTTAGAAACATTGGGAATGTAGGGAATGTAAATATTGTAATGGCGGGGGAGTTTCTCTAGGATTGACTATATATTTGTGACAAAGAATATGCTTTCGAAGATTATGGATTGTGAAATAGACGTAATTAAAGTTTCAGATCACGCAGCAATGAGTATGGATATCAAAGTGAAGAAGGATTATAGAGAAGTAAAAAGATGGAGATTAGATACTAAAATTTTAAATTACAAAAATATTGTTGAGAAAATGAAAAAGGAGATTAAGAGTATTTGGGAAATAAATGAATCAGGGATAATCTCGCAGGGGATGGTTTGGGACACAATGAAAGCAGTAGTGAGAGGTATTTGTATTAGAGAAATGTGTAAATTAAGAAGACAACAAGAGGCACATAGTAAAAAGATTGAAGAAGATATTAAGGAATTAGAGCAACAATTTAGAAGAAATAATGATATGCATATATATGCCCAACTCCAAGCAAAAAGAAAGGAATTAGAGGGGGAAGACATAGAAAGAGTTCAAAAATAATTAATATATTTGAAAAGGAATTTCTTTGAGTACAGTAATAGAAATTCTAAAATGCTGACGAGATCAACGCAATCAAAGAAGGAGAAAAATATAATAAGGATAATTAAAGATAAGATGGGGAAAAAGGTAATTTAATGAAGGATAAATTTAAAAATTTTGAGGGATTTTATTGGGAATTATATACTTCAGATGCGATTCCACAAATGAGAATACAAGAATATGTAGAGAAAAATTGGAAGGTAAAATTAAAAGATAAGGATAGGGATTATATGGAAGCTTTAGTGATGGAAAAAGAAATAGAGGGGATTATTGACAAATTGAAAGGAGGGAAATCTCCAGGAGTGGATGGATTTGGGCCGGAGTACTATAAGATATTTAAAGAAATTTTAGTATCAAAAATGGAGAAATTATTTAATAATATAATAAAGGGAGAGAAGACCCAGCCGTCATGGGAACATTCATTGATAATCTTAATTCCGAAAGTGGACAAGGAGTTGATGGATCCAGCTTCGTATAGACCTATTTCTTTAATTAATCAGGATGCTAAAATTTTTACAGCGATTATGGCAAAAAGACTAAATACTTTTATAAATGATTATATAAAAAAGGATCAATGTGGATTTATTCCAGGGAGGCAAATGCCAAATTTAATAGGGAGGGTTTTAAACATAATAAATAGTATTAAAAGAAGAAATTTAAAAGCAGGATTGATAGCATTGGATATATTAAAGCTTTTGATTGCGTTGAATGGCCGGCGTTAAAAACGATTATAAAAATATTCGGCTTTGGAGAAAGATTTGTGGGGGTGATTAATCAGTTGTATGCAAATAATAAGGCAGAGGTGATGATAAATGATGGCCTAACACAACAGATTACCTTAGCCCAGGGTACTAGACAAGGGTGTCCTCTCTCCCCGATATTATTTGCAATTGTAATTGAAATGTTAGCAAATGGTATTAGGGAGGATGAGAAATTAAAAGGGATAGGAGAACAGGATAAAATAAAAATTAATATGTTTGCGGATGATACCTTACTGACATTAGAAAATCCGGGGGGGAATATAGAAGGACTTAAAAAACATTTGAGGGAATTTGGAGAGGTTACGGGGTTGCAGATAAATTGGGGGAAATCCAATATGATGCTTTTTAACTATGATAAAGTAGAAGAGGATGAGTTAAGTTTAAGATTAGGTTTGAAGGTTAAAAATATATTGAAACAACGGTTATCAGACATTGAACTACAAAATAGCTTGTCCATAATGAGGAAATTGTGCCCTTATCTCAAACAGTCTACATTCAGTTCCTCAGATAAGACACCAGTCTACTTACAGCAGCTTACATACCCTAAACATAGAGCGGCTTTCACAAAAACATGTTTTAATGTACTTCCTTTGGCAGTTCTCGAAGGCCATTATAAGAGAATCCCATATCAAAACCGGGTCTGTGTTTGTGGAGATGGAAATATTGAAACCGTTGTCCATATGCTGCTATTTTGTTCTTTGTATAGACATACTCGTGAAGAGTTAATTACCCCCTTACTACTGCCATATCCAGGGCGTTCAACTGATTATTATGTGAACTTCCTCCTTGAGGATTCTAATCGATTGGTTACAGCACAAACTGCAAATTTTTTAGCAACTGCTATTAAAATGAGGGAAGCAATCACATTCGGAGCTCCGAATTGAATAAATCCAGTTCCAACTGCATTTAATGCTTTTATTTGCTTGGTGCCACTGAGTATATTTATGTTGAGGATTCCCACCCCTGAATATGGGACATTTTACTGTCTGCTTTTTGTATCATGTTTATTTTACTGTTATAAATTGCAATGGCTATTCGCTCGATGCAAATAAAATTTGATTAGGAGATTTTATTTCTAAAGAGTTAGAAACATTAGAGGAAATAAATTTTAGTAGATTAAAAATTAAAATATTACAGAAGCTAGAGGCTTATAGGAAGGTTAAGCTGTCATGGTTTGGTAGAATAGCGGTAATTAAAATGAAGATATTACCAATGATTAATTTTTTGTTTAGGATGTTACCAATTAAGATAACAGATGCAGAAATTAAAAGCTGGCAGTGTATGATAAATAATTATTGCAATGAGGACAAGAAGTCAAGAATAAATAAAACAAAATGTTATAAGAATCAAAGGGAAGGAGGCTTAGGTTTACAAATATAAAGATGTATTATATTGCTAACCAATTAAGGTATGTTATAAGTAGCATAGTTGGGTGTGAGGATTTAGAATGGTTAGAACCGCAGACAAGGAAAATAGAGTTAAAGCTACAAAATGTTTTTTTTAGTAATATACAAAAGACTCAACTGAAAGGAATAGTGAATCCCATCTTAAGAAATATTAGAGAAATTTGGGGAAAATATAAGAAGAAATTAATACCGGGAATTTCCCCTCTGTCCCCAGTGGTATTGATGGATAACTTCCCAGGTAATTTGAGAGGAGAATTGGAGGGGTTATTAAGGGGGAAAAAAATAATTAAATTGAAAGATTGGGTAATGAAAATGACTAATAAAAAACAAATAGAAGAAATTTTAACGGGTCAGGAAAATTTATGGTTCAAGAGTATGCAATTGGAACAGTGGACAGTAAAATGGAAGAAGAAAAATAAGGAGTGTAGAAAGGAAACAAGTTTTGAAAAGTTAATTGAGGTTAGAGAGAAGGTGGGAGGAAATAAAAGTAAAGGTTTAATGAGTGAGATTTATAAGATATTAATGGAGGAGGATAAGGTGTATGATAGCTTGAAAACAATCTGGGAAGAGGATTTGAAAATTCAGATCACTGGGGACAGTTGGAGAAAGATATGGGAATCAAGAAATTTAAAGTTATTTTCAATAAGGATAAAAGAAAATCAGTATAAAATAATTTGGAGATGGTATCTCACTCCTGTAAGACTACATCAGATAGACAAGAGGGCTTCAAGTTTTTGTTGGAGGGGATGTCAGGAATTGGGGACATATTACCATATGTGGTGGACTTGTGAACATGTTAAAAAATTTTGGGAGAGAGTTTTTAAGGAGATAAATGAGATAGTAGGCAAAAAGGTAGGGGCAAGTCCGAATATAACTTTACTGGGGCTATTTGATAAAGAATATGGTAATAATGATATAAAAGAATTAATAAATAATCTCCTGACACCGGTAAGACTAATGATTGCTAAAAATTGGAAAATACAAGGGGATTATAGTATGGAAGAGTGGTATAAAGGAGTGTGGGATATTGCTATTAATGTAGATTAATTTGTATAATGAAAGTTAAGATGGGATTAACTAAAAAGAATGATTTTGGAAGGATTTGGTCTATGTTTCTAGAATATGTTTTAGAAAAGGGGAGAGGTTGTACACCGTCTAAAGAATCAATGCAGTTTTGGAAAAATTTATAAGCAATGGAGTAAGAAGGTCTCGGGGGAAGGGGAGCACGGGGGGTTGTTGAGGATTATAAGTATTGTGATTTTTTTGTGTTTTATGTTGACATTAATAAAAATTATTACAAAAAAACAACAAAAAAAACAACAATCTGGAAGTTAATTGGGATCTGTGCCAGAAAGCGTTTATACACTGGACCGAGGACATTCAGCTTATAAAACCATTTCTGGCGGAATGTAAACACTAGGGATGTGCACTGACCCCCCCGGATTGGATAGCGGATCGGAATCGGACCTGTGGGGTTGGATCAGATCGGATCAGATCGGAGGATGGGCAGATTGGATCGGACCCGATCCGTGGATCGGATGTCCGATCCGGATCGAACGCCATTTTGAATGCATTTCCCCATAATGTAGTATTGTGTTACAAAAACACCTATAACTTTTTCATTTTTAAAGATAGAAGGATGCCACATGGGCATTTTGTAGATGGGTTAGGGGTAGTTATCTGTGAGAAATTTCAGAAAGAGTGGTGCAGGAATTTTGGGGCAATTAATTTTTTAATAGGTAACTAGGAATGCCTATAACTTTGTCATTTTTAATGTTCCACACATGAAACTTTGCTACATTGTAGGTGGTACATTGGGACCTAGGTGTGTGAAATTTCAGAGACATAGGTGCTTGCCTTGTGTGGCAATTAATTTTAGAAAAATGGGTAGTAGTGGGGTAAATACAGTAATGCCTCCAACCTTTTTTATTTTTAAAGATATAAACAGGAAATATGGGCACATTACAGGTAACACTTGGCTTGATATGTGTGTGAAATTTCAGAAACATCAGTGCTTGCCTTGTGTGGCAATTAATTTTTGAAACAATGAGGTAAGAAACACCTATAACGTTTTTATTTTAAAAGTTAGACATTTAAAAGTTGCTCACTTTGTAGATGGATTAGGGGTAGTTATCTGTCAGAAATTTCAGAGTGATAGGTCCAGGCATTTGATGACTATGGATTTTTTAGATTAAAAGTTACAAAAGTTTTTCCACAGAGGCTTGGGCTGTCAATTGCACCCCCTCCCCCGCCTACCCCTCCCTCTTTTATCTGTCAAAACTCCGTGTTGTTGTAAAGGCAACGTTGGGGACTGGGTGGGAGCTTCCCCTTGGGGAAAAGCACAAGTCCCATAGGTTGCATGGTGGGGGGCAGCTAGCCCTCCTGACAGGTAGGATCTGAAAGGCAGCGGGCACTTCAGCATCAGCAGCAGGCAGACATTCAAATGGCAAAGTCCAACATTGGGGACTGGGAGGGAGCTTCCCCTTGGAGGCAGCTCTGTCTCCCACCTACCCACCCATCCCAGGCGGAGAAGAAGGGGGCGCACACGGAGGAGCCAAGCACGGAGGGGGAGGAGGCAGCTCTGTCTCCCACCTACCCACCCATTCCCCTTCTTCTCCGCCTGGGATGGGTGGGTAGGTGGGAGACAGAGCTGCCTCCTCCCCCTCCATCCCTCCATAAAGTAAAGAAGCCCTCCAGTGCCCATGCCTTTCCCAGAGCCATTGCCTACTGGAGCCCCTTTTCCCATCCCTGAACGAAGCCCCCAGACCCAACTTGACAGCATCAGCTTTTCTAGGGGAAGGGGGGCAGAAGACGGGCCGTCAATTCAAGAATACTGTCAGGAGCTGGCGGGACCTGGACAGGTTTCCGACGGGTTTCTGGACCTGCCCAAGTTCCCAGGGGAGATTCCTCCACCCCCTCCAACCTGTGCTTCTGTCCGGAACAGTCTGCCTCCCTTTGCCCTCCCAAAACAGCCCCGCTACGTGCAGAGGGCAGGCAGGATGCTGAGTGGGTGCCTGTGTCCTTCCTCAGGGGGGCAGCTCTGGTTTAGCAAGACCCCACAGCTGCCAGGGGGTAGGCGGATGCTATGCTTCTAAAATTTAACACACATGTGAACCAAAGTGGTATGTCTAATGTGGAGAACTTTCAGAAGCATAGCTTCAAGCGTGTAGTGGCAAGGTATTTTTGAAAAATGAGGAAGGGAACACCTATAACAATTTTTTTAGATTAAAAGTTAGAACAACATGGAGTTTTGACAGATAAAAAAGGGATGAGGAGGGGGGAGGGGGTGCAATTGACAGCCCAAGCCTCTGTGGAAAAACTTTTGTAACTTTTAATCTAAAATTAAAATTAAAATTAAAATCTAACTTTCTGAAATTTCTGGCAGACAACTACCCCTAACCCATCTACAAAGTGAGCAACATTCAGACTTCTAACTTTTAAAATAAAAAAGTTATAGGTGTTTCTTTCCTCATTGTTTCAAAAATACCTTGCCACCACATGCCTGGACCTAGCTTCCTGAAATTTCACACACATATCAAGCAAAGTCTTACCTGTAATGTGCCCAAGTTCCCTGTTTGTAGCTTTAAAAATAAGAAAGTTGGAGGCGTAACTGTATTTACCCCACTACTACCCATTTTACTAAAATTAATTGCCACACAAGGCAAGCATCTACATTTCTGAAATTTCACACACGTAGGTCCCAATGTACCACCTACAATATGGCAAAGTGTCATGTGTGTAACTTTAAAAATGACAAAGTTATAGGCATTCCTGGTTATTTATTAAAAAATTAATTGCCCCAAAATTCCTGCACCACTCTTTCTGAAATTTCTCACAGATAACTACCCCTAACCCATCTACAAAATGCCCAAGTTTCATCTTTCTATCTTTAAAAATGAAAAAGTTATAGGCATTTTTGTAACACAATACTTGGCTATGGGAAAAAGCATTCAAAATGGCGTCCGATCCGCCGATTTTTTCTGATCTGGATCGGACCTCGGCGGATTGGATCGGATTGAATTGGAGGGTTGGTCGGATTGGATCAGATCGGATTGGATTTTTCCAATTTTGGGGTGGATCAGATTCGGATCGTGGATCGGATCCAATCCGATGCACACCCCTAATAAAGACTTACTGACAATTTTAAAAAGTTTATTATGGGGAAAGAGAAGGAAGCCCTATCCAACCCCAACCCCACTTCTGGATGGATAGACTTGAATTTCCTGGAACAAGCAAAGGGCTTTACTGCTTGCCCCGGTAAGGAGGATAAGACAACAAATACTCCTCAAATAATACCAACTGAAAAGGAAGACAGACTTGGGGAAGCAGGTCTAGCCAGAAGCAAAAAGAGAGCAGATTCACAAATAAAGTCCTTCAAGTCAAAGGGGGGAAAGGGCCCTAGTAAAACAAATTAAAAAATCTAAAAATATTAAGACTTCTGCTTGCTCTAATATAACTGCCAAGATGAACTATGGCAAATTAGTAAAACTAATGGAAACTGTGGATAAAGATAGCAAGAAAACTAGAAATAACAAAGCACCAAATGTAGCATGCGTTGGCAACAATTGTGAGAAGTCAAAATATATGGGGGCATCCCAGGCAAAGGAACTAAGCCCTAACCGACCAAAGCCTGCTGACCAGACGGCTGCTTCAATCAAGGGAATGGACAACGTTCAACAACTGCAGCTTATAAAAGAGACTCTGGTGTTCTCGAATTATCCCAAACTTATAGGGAAACAGTCTCAATATGAGCGTAAAGCCCAGTTAATTTCAGTTATAGATCACTTAATGAATTTTCACTTGCATTTAGATGCAGTGATCCATGTAGAATATAGTTATTATGATTATTATTCAGCACGGGCAATTGTAAAATTTCAGAAATCCAAAATGGCAGCATTCATTTATGAGAGGAGGGTAGCCGTACAGACTGACGGGATTTGGATTAGCAGATACTTCAGAGACCAGGCTCCCCCACTTACGCTTGTTCTCATATCCTGGAGAAGTTTAGGAGCAAAGAATACAATGGGCTTCACTGTCCCTGTGGTGGCATCAGTGGTAAAAGAAATGGGTGGTAGGATGATGGGTAGGAAAGCAAAGGAACTGCCCATTCCTGAAATAGTGAAAGATCAAGGCCCTCCATCAGAAAGCTTATCCTCATGGGTCTTTTTTGCCTGAGGAACTTACACTGCTGGACAGCTTTGATGCACTTCCAGATAGTGAAAAGCAGGCCAAAATAAATAGACTCCCGACACTTAAGGAAACTTTAAAACATAGGGTTCAATCAACTAAGTCTCTACCCTTAGAAGTGAGTGCAGAGCTAAAGAACTTTTCTCTGAATAAGGAGCTACTGCCGCAAAGGATGCAGTTTTATAAAATGGACAAGGAATTACAGGGAGGAGGTTCTCACCTGTCTCAGAAGGGAGGTTTAGTCTTATATCCTAGGATAATAGTCTCCAACTCTAGCTGTAGAGCCCAGGGGATAGAGTGTAATAGTCCAAAAGTTAGAAAATATAACGTTATGGAAATGGGGAAGGAACCTATCAGAACTAGAGAAAATCTCAACGGTCAAATGGATAATCTCCCAAAGTTAGCCAATGGGTGTATTTGAGCAAATTCTGATGGTCAGCTAGACTTAATAGTGGAACAGGATTGACTTAAGTATAAAGAAACAAATTTCCCATTAAAAATCCTTTCCTGGAACTTCGAAATTTAGATCACAATCCATTCTGAACTACCTAGAAAAAAATGATATTATCTTTCTCCAAGAGACATGGTGCCGCGATCCTATAGATGTAAATGGGTTCATTTAATATTCTCTCCCTGCGATTCCCAATAGAGGAATTGGAAGAGATAGACAGGGATTAGTTATTTTGATTTCAACTTCTTTAAATGTTAGAGTAATAGAATCCAACAACTGTGGTTCCCCAACACAATCTCTGGTTTTAGACTTAATATCTCCTAAGTTAATTCTATTACTTTTTAATATATATTTCCCTCCCATGTCATGTAAAACATCGATTTCAACATGCTGGTTTAATTTTGAGAGCTTTTTAAAACAACAAACAGCCAAATACCCAAAGGTATTCCCCTTATTAGCGGGTGATTTTCATGCTCTACATACTAGGTAGAGCCCACAATCCAACAGGGTAAATTTTCAACATCTAAAGCTTCTTTACAAGTAAACTTCTGACACTCTAAGGATCCTTTAATTAACTATGCTGATCAATGTCTACTCCACCTCGTGTTTAATAATAATTTGGCTATTTTGAATGGCTCTAACAAATACGATAAATGGGGAGAATTCACGCATATCTCTTCCAAAGGGTCGAGTGTGATCGATTATGTCTTAATACATAGACATCTAGAAACTCCAGGCTGTGCGTTCAGGATTGCAGACCATCTTGAAAGTGATCATTTACCTCTGGAATTATGTCTGTCAATACCAGGGGTCCTAGTGGAGAGGGATTGGAATCCCTTGCTGGCTTGTAAATCCTTTTCAAGAACTCCAAAAAAAGTTAGATGGAATAAGGAAACATCAAATGCTTTCACTTTCTTGACCAGTTCCTCAAATTTCTTTAAGGACTCAGATCTTGATATATGCAATTCCCCTATAGAACTGGAACTATAGTTTTTGATGACATGGTACAAAGACTAATTCTGCTTTTACAAAAGAATTATAATCCATTAATAACTGAAAAATCAACAAACCTTTGATAATAAGTGTTTTGATAAAGAATGTGCAGAATTGAGGAAAAAGCTTAAAGAAGCATACTTCCCAAAGAGTATTATGAATTTATATATATATATATATATATATATATATATATATATAAAGACTCAGACAGAGAAAAGATCAAGAAAAATGGTAACTCCTAATAGGTGCTTCAGAGACCAATAATAGTAGAAGTTTCTGGCAATTAGTTAATGGAGCACTGAGAGGGAAGATAGGACCTCCTGATTGTTGTATTCAAGCAGATATTTGGGTTAATTACTACAGTAATGTTTTTAGTGACGAATTTGCGTCTAATCAGGTTCTAACACTTTCCCAAGAAACCCCGGAGTAGCCTGATGTAGAACCAGCCACAATAGAAAATTTAATAAGCCAATTTAAAGAGGGCAAAGCTCTGGGTCCAGATTATATTCTACCTGATATGTTAAAAAGTAATGTTGCTTGGTGGAAGTCCATCTTAGCATCCTTTTTTACAGCAATTAACAAAACCGGTCAGATCCCTCTGGCCTGGCAAGGATCCATCATGGTTCCCATATACAAAAAGGGCCTGAGATCCGACCCTGAGAATTATAGACTGATTAGTCTATTATCAGTAATAGGTAAATAATGTGCTAATAATAATAATAATAATAATAATAATAATAATAATATATTTATTTATTTATTACCCGCCTCTCCCAACGGATCGAGGCGGGGAACAGCATTAAACATAAAATACAAAACTGATTAAAAGTACATAAAACTAGGGGTGTGCACGGACCCCCCGGATCGGATCGGGACCCGGATCGGGACCTCCAATTTTGTCCCGGACCGGTTCGGACAAAATCGGAGGCCCCCCGGACCGGATCGAGTCCGATCCCGACCCAAAAATCGTACATTTTTGGATCGGCCGCCATTTTTTTCCCCATAGACTTGCATTGCAATGCAAGTCTATGAGGAAAAAATGGCGGCGGGTGGGTAAGGGGGGGCCTAACTCCCTCCCCCCCCGGGGCCGTCCGCTGTGGATGGCCCCGGCAGGTAAGCCCCCTCCCCCGCGCTCCCTACCCCCCCTGGGGCCGCCCGCTTCCATCCGCTGGCGCCCGCGGGCGCCAGCGGATAGAAGCGGACGGCTCCGGGGGGGGTAAGCCCCCTTCCCCGCCACTGCTTACCTTCTCGGCCCGTCCGCTCCCGTCCGGCGCCGGCGGCTACTACCAGCGGGCTCCGCGGCCTACTCTCGAGTAGCGCGCCGGGTGATGACATCACCCGGCGCGCCACCCTGGAGCAGGCCGCGGAGCCTGCTGGGAGTAGTAGGCGCCGGCGCCGGACGGGAGCCGCCGGGCCGGGCAGGTAAGGGCCCCCCTCCCCCCTCCGCACGCCCCCTCCTCCCCTCCACGCACCCCCTCCTTACCTTCCCGGCCCGGCGGCTCCCGGCCGGCGCCGGCGCCTACTACTTCCAGCAGGTTACGCGGCCTGCTCTAGAGTAGCGCGCCGGGTGATGACATCACCCGGCGCGCCACCCTAGAGCAGGCCGCGGAGCCTGCTGGGAGTAGTAGGCGCCGGCGCCGGACGGGAGCCGCCGGGCCGGGCAGGTAAGGGCCCCCCTCCCCCCTCCCCCCTCCGCGCGCCCCCTCCTCCCCTCCACGCACCCCCTCCTTACCTTCCCTGCCCGGCGGCTCCCGGCCGGCGCCGGCGCCTACTACTTCCAGCAGGCTCCGCGGCCTGCTCTAGAGTAGCGCGCCGGGTGATGACATCACCCGGCGCGCCACCCTAGAGCAGGCCGCGGAGCCTGCTGGGAGTAGTAGGCGCCGGCGCCGGACGGGAGCCACCGGGCCGGGCAGGTAAGGGCCCCCCTCCCCCCTCCGCGCGCCCCCTCCTCCCCTCCACGCACCCCCTCCTTACCTTCCCGGCCCGGCGGCTCCCGGCCGGCGCCGGCGCCTACTACTTCCAGCAGGCTCCGCGGCCTGCTCTAGAGTAGCGCGCCGGGTGATGACATCACCCGGCGCGCCACCCTAGAGCAGGCCGCGGAGCCTGCTAGTAGTAGTAGGCGCCGGCGCCGGACGGGAGCCACCGGGCCGAGAAGGTAAGCGCCCCCCTCCTCCCCCCCCATTGTCCACTTTCATCGGCGGGCGCCCGCTGGCGCCCGCCAATGGAAGCGGCGGTGGGCGCCAGTGGGCGCCGATCCGCCGATCCGCCGAACCGGTTCGGAGCTTTTTCGGACCGGTTCGGATTGGATCGGCCGATCCAGCTGCGGGATCGGAAATCGGATAATTTATCCGATTTCCCACTGGACCGGACTCGGATCGTGGATCGGGTCCGATCCAGTGCACATCCCTACATAAAACCAATACATCATTAAAATACCAATAAAACACCAATAAAACACTTTAAAATTCATCTGGGTAGGCCTGGTGGACGAGATCAGTCTTTATAGATCTTTTAAATTCCTGAAGACCGGTGAGTTGGCGAATCTCTCCCGGCAGGTCATTCCACAATCTGGGAGCAGCAGAAGAGAAGGTCCTCTGGGTAATGGTTGTCAGTCTAGTTCTTGCTGACTGTAGTAAATTCTTCCCAGAGGACCTGAGTGTGTGGGACGGATTATATGAGAGAAGGCGATCCCGTAGGTAACTTGGACCCAAACCATGTAGGGCTTTAAAGGTAATAACCAACACTTTGTACTTCGCCCGGAAACTGATTGGCAGCCAGTGAAGAGCTTTTAAAACTGGTTTAATGTGGTTGCCATATTTTGAACTAGTTGAAGTTTCCAGACTAGGCACAGAGGTAGCCCTATGTACAGCACATTGCAGAAGTCGAGCCTCAAAGTTACCTGTGTGTGCACTACTGATTTTAGGTCTTCCAACTCTAGGAAGGGGCACAGTTGGAGTATCAGCCGAAGCTGATAGTAGGCACTCCTGGCAGTCGCATCTATCTGAGCTGTCATTTGGAGCGACGGATCCAGGAGCCCCCCCAAGCTGCGAACACAGTCTTTCAGGGGGAGTGTAACCCCATCCAGAATGGGTTGACACACCTCCAACCCCAGGTTGTGGCCCTTGACGGTAAGCACCTCCGTCTTGTCTGGATTCAGCTTCAGTTTGTTTTTCCTCATCCAGCCCATTACCGCCTCCAAGCATTCATACAGAGGAGACACACTATCCTTAGCTGACGCTGTTGTCAAAGGCATAGAGAAATATATTTGGGTGTCATCAGCGTATTGATAGCACCCCACCTCATGCCTCCGGATGATCTCTCCCAGCGGTTTCATGTAGATGTTAAACAGCATTGGGGATAGGATGGCACCTTGTGGTACACCACATAGCTGCTCCTTCTTTGAAGAGCAACTATCCCCAAGCATCACCATCTGGAACCTGCCCGAGAGGTAGGACCGGAACCACTGAAGCACCATGCCCCCGAGTCCCAATTCCCTCAGGCGTTCCAGAAGGATACCATGGTCGATGGTATTGAAAGCCGCTGAGAGGTCCAGGAGTACCAACACGGACACACTCCTCCTGTCAATACTTAAGCATAGATCATCCACTAAGGCGACCATAGCAGTCTCAACTCCATATCCTGCTCTGAAGCCAGTTTGAAATGGGTCTAGAAAATCTGTATCATCCAAAACTGCTTGAAGTTGGAAGGCAACCGCCCTCTCGATCACCTTGCCCAAGAATGGAAGGTTTGATACTGGCCTGTAGTTATTAAGGTCCAGAGGATCCAGGGAGTGCTTTTTTAGAAGCAGCCGTACTACCACTTCTTTTAAACATGATGGAAAACTCCCCTCCCTGAGAGTTGCATTAATAATATATTGTAATTGTGATCTAACTGCATCTCCTCCCTGGGCGACCAGCCAGGAAGGACAGGGATCGAGAGGGCAAGTCGTCCTCCTCGCTCCACCAAGCAGCTTGTCGATGTCCTCGGTACTCACCAACTGAAACTGATCCAGTGTAATTCTACTCACGGAGTTGCTGGACACTCCATTGTCAGCTTCTGCTATAATGACATCATCTAAGTCAGCTCTTATCCGAGAGATTTTATCTGTGAAATGATCGTTAAAGGCATCACAGCGAATTACCGAAGGCTCTAAAATCGGGTTCAGGGGGAAGGGTGCCCAGGTTAGACCCCTCACCACCCTGAACAGTTCTGCTGGACGCAAATTCGCAGACGCAATGCGTGCAGAGAAGAAAGCTTTCTTCGCTGCACGTATTGCCACCCCATAGGAACACTAAATTGATTGACTGGATACAAGCCAAGGAAATTCTGAGCCCTGAACAAATTGGGTTCAAGGCAGGGAGTTCCACAAATGACCATGCATTGGTACTTACTCACCTAGCTCATAAATATACAGCCACTAGGGGTGGCAAATTGTTTGCTGCCTTTATAGATCTGAACTCGGCTTTTGATACAATTTCTAGGTCTATATTATGGGACAAATTAAAACTGATGTCCATAGACCCTAGACTACTGTTTCTGTTAAAATCTCTCCATCATAAAACATCTGCCCAAGTTAGATGCAGTAGAATGGGCCATCTCACTAAGGAGTTTAGTACCTACTGAGCAGTCAGACAAGGTTGTGTATTAGCTCCAACTCTGTTCAACCTTTACCTTGCTGATTTGCCAGTTTTTCTTGAGTCAATACAATCTCATCCTCCTAGGTTAGGACACCGAAAGGTTAATATACTTTTATACACGGATCATGCAGTATTGTTGTCCCAGACCCGACTGGGTCTTAGGAGGCTGTTAAAAGGATTAGCACAATACTGCAAAAGGGATAGACTTATAATTAACCACCAAAAATCTAAAATCTTGGTGTTCACAAAGATCGAAGTTAGTTACATTTGGTTGCTCGGAGGAAGCAGAGTTGAACAGGTTAACTCATATAAATACTTAGGTATCTATTTTCAAGCGAACTTAAAATGGAATAATCATGTTAAGTATTTCAATGCCAATGCAGAACAGACTATAGGGGCCCTTATCAGCTACTTCTTTCATGGAGGGGGAAAGTATCTACCAGCTGTATTAAAGGTCTATAAGGCTAAACCCCTGTCCCAGATTTTGTTTGGGGCTCCGATTTGGTTGCCTCTCATAAAAAAATCATTGGAGGGAATGCAGTCTGAATTTTTGAGGCTAATTTTAGGACTTCCAAGATGTGTTTCTGGCCCAGCCCTCAATCTCGAAGCTGAGCTAAGATCTTTGAGCACAGTAGCCTGGAGTTTAACGATACAGTTTTAGTTTCGTAAATATCACTCTATGGCATATGACTCCTTGGTTACCCAAGCCTTGTTAGACCCCTTTGGATTACCTTGGACTAAAGCCTTAGTAAGCAGAGTTGCAACCCTCGGCTTAGATTTACCATATTTGTTTCAACTGGACTATACAAAGGTAAAATTCTCCATCAAACAGAGATTAGAGGATATTGATCTTCAAATGCTGTGTAAAGTTGGAACTGGCCCTTGTTCCCCGATTATGCTAGGTATCCCTGATAGTGCTGAAAGAGGGGTATCAAATTATTTCAAATGGTTGTCTGTTCCAAAATAGAGGAAGGCCTTGACACAGGGCAGATTCAACGTACTCCCCTCCAAGTTGTTGGAGGGGAGCTATAGTAAGATTCCAAGTGAAGTAAGATCCTGCCCCTGCTCTAGCTCTGAAGTAGAGACAGTCTCCCACGGGCTTCTCAGCTGTGAGTTCTATAACGGCATTAGAAATGATCTGCTGAGACCAATCCTCCAGGGCTACATTGGGCATTCGCAGGAGTCTCTTACCACTATACTTCTACAGGCCAAGGACAAAATGGTCACAAATCAAGTTGCCAAATTCTTATAACTTACTACCTTGTATAGAGTGCAACTGGTGGGTTCTTAATTTATTAATTGTCTAACAGCTGTTGATGTAAATTTTAAATTTGTATGCTTTTTATGGTCTATAGACTACAATAAAGAATTCTTCTTCGATATGGGAGGAGGGGACTGACAAGGCGGAAGATCCTGCTGTTTCCCTGGGCAGACACATTTTGGTGGAGGGAGCGCCACCCTCTCTCCCTTCCTGGCATGTGTGCAAAGGAGCAGGGGTGGAGTCTTGTTCTTGTTTGCTGTAAGTCTGCAACTCTTGGCCCACTTACTTGGAAGTAAGTCACATTCAACACAATGGGACTTACTTCTGTGTAGACACATGGGGAACTACTAGCACAAACTAATAGAAAGAAGAAAAAGCAATCAAAAGAGAATCACAGCAAATTTAACCCTAGCACAATTCCAATCTAGCATAAAGAATGCTCTTGTTCTTGTGGTCTTATAGAACGCTCTACATCTCCTGAGGCAACGTTACTTGGGAGTAAGCCCCATTCAACTTAAAGGGGTTTCTTATTAGGGGTGTGTTCTCCATCACAGAATTATCTGATAATTGTGAATATCCGTGGTGCATTAGATCTTCCAGAGCGGGGATTGCCCACTTCTAAGCCCATCAAATAATTTCGGAGTGGAGATGCGCCCAATCGGAGCACCTAACATCTCCAAAATTATCCTACCATTGTGTGTGTGTGTGGTGTGGGTGATGGGGTGGGGTAATTTTGATAATTAATATTGACATCTGTGGGACTTCTGGTGTAATGGTGGAAGGTTGAAGCCTCCCAGCTTTTGGGCTGGGAAGAACAGAGTGATTTATTTACTGTCTAAGCAGCTGCTGGATGGATTTAATGACCCCAGATCGAAGGGGTTTTGGCTGAAGCAGGTTGTAAATTGTCTTGATAATCTCTGGAGCTTCAAAACTCAATGGAAGTCACTTCACCAGGAGGAGAAGCAGGGAGATAAAGAGACCCAACGTATATCACTCATGAATCACACTGTAACCTTGAGAAACGGTAAGATCTTTCATCATTCATTCCCCAAAACTGATTGGATATATAACAAAAATTAACGGAAGTCGGGGGTATTTCCACACAACAAGATAAAGAGCAAACATGGTGTGTAGAAACAGACTTTCTGTATAAGGGACATGAATAAATAAATATTTATGGAAGAAGGAAATTTCTGCAAGCTGGATTGAAGTTTTGATTCTAAGGAGAGGAGAAAAAGAGGCTTCTAACTAGCAGAGAATGGAAAATTACAGATTGCTAGACCCAGTCAACATTCCTCTGTCTGGGCTTTCTGCCAAGAAGATAGTTGCCATGGAAATGAAGAATTTAGATAAGAAAAAATCTATTTTATGCAGTTATGGCACCATCTGCTGATGAAACAAATGTGACAATGCTTTTGAACCAGGAAAAATTGACTCTAGGGGGGAGATATTTGTTGATGCGATTTTGGCATTTTGTGGGGGGGGGGGAAATACAAGCTGTACTCAATGGAAAAAGTGAAATATGTTATGGGAAAATATAAAAAAGAGTTGGAGGACATTCAAGTTGATGAAAGGGACCCAAGAGAGAAGGGAGGAATTTCAGATAAGTAATACTGGTAGAATTAAAGAATCTGTTTGATACCTAATAATATCTCAAAAATGGATTGCAAATATTTATCATGGAGTATAAATGGATTAAATTCTCCACAAAAGGGGGAAAATATTTTATCATCTAAAAAAATTAAAACTGGATATTATCTGCTTACAAGAAACTCATATTAGAAAAAAAAGATACAAAATATTTATATAATAAAGGTTTGGGAGAAGAATTTATTTCCTCAAACACAAAGAAAAAATCAGGTGTGGTCTTGTACATTATACCCCACTTAAAACCAGAATTGGTTGTATCTGATGAACAAGGACGTTTTTGGGGTGTTAAAATAATTGCAGATTGAGTGGAAATTATGGTATTGGGGGTGTATGCTCCCAATGAACAAAAAGCAGAATTTTATGAACGATTGTTACATAGACTGGGGGACATTTCAAGCGATAGTTGGTGCATCTTGGGTGATAGGAATGGAGTGATATCACCACAAATGGATAAACATTCGGACAAAGATATTAAAGGTCAACAGGGAAAGTTTCCAAAAAGTTTTTTGGACAGTTTGGGTTTGGTTAATGTATGGAGAATAGAAATGGTGACTCTAAGGAATATACCTATTTTTTGGATAGTCATAAATCCTTTTCAAGAATAGATATGATTTTGATGGCTAAGATAACAATTACAAAAGTAAAGAAGATTGAGATTTTGCCAAAATCTTTTTCAGATCATAATCCAGTATTGATGTTCTTAAAAGAAAAATAAGTACGTTCAGATGGAGATTAAATGACTCTTTAGTACAAAATAAAGTGGTGGTGGAAGAAGGCCGAAAAAAAATCAAGGAATTTTTTTAGTTGAATTTGAATAAAGGGGTTAACCAAAGTACCATCTGGGATACAAGCAAAGCTTTTGTAAGAGGATATTTTATTCAGAAGAATAGTCAAATCAGGAGGGAAAGACAGGAAAAAATGAAAGTTATTACGGATGAGATTAAAAAGAAGGAAGAGGAGTTAAAGAGTACACCAAGAAAGGTGGGGATTAGCCACCAGATCAAGTTATTGCAACAGCAACTGTCCATGTTGACAATGAGAGAAATGGAACGGAAGTTAAATTTGATAAAACAGAAAGAATTTGAAGGTGCAAATAAACCTGGAAAATGGCTAGCTTACAAACTGAGGAAAGAAAAAGAAAAAAAGACAATAGTGAAAATTCAGGATGGCAATACAGAAATAATGGATGATGTGAAAAAACAAAGAATATTCTGGCAGTATTACTCAACTTTATATAAGAAACATGAAACGCCACTGGACAAAATAGATACATATTTACAAAAACAGAACTTGCCTAAAATTTCTTTGGATTATAAACAAATGTTAAATAGAGAGATCACTATGGCTGAAATGGTCGCAGCTATAAAAAGAATAAAATTGGAGAAAACACCAGGACCGGATGGTCTATCGGGTACATATTACAAAAATTTTGAGAAGGAACTATTACTACCTCTGCAAAGTATGATGAACTCTATTTTGAAAGAGGGGAAGATACCAGAAACATGGAAATCAGCATATATAACGTTGATACCCAAAGAAGGTCAACTTTGACTAAAAGTTATAGGCCAATATCGCTGTTGAATAATGATTACAAGTTGTTTACATTGATAATGGCAGAAAGGTTGAAGTGTGTGTTGCGGGAATTTATTCATGAAGATCAATGTGGATTTTTGCCAAAAAGACAGATAAAAGATAACATCACAGTTGTATTGAATATTGTAGAATACTTGGATAAACATCCAGAAAAACAAGCGACTTTGATTTTTTTGGATGCGGAAAAGGCTTTTCATAATCTTAATTGGGACTTTTTGTTTAAAGTTTTGGAAGTAATGGACTTTGGGTCTAATTTCACAACATAGGTGAAGTCAATTTATACTGAACAGAATGCGCAGATCATTATTAATGGAGATTTGTTGAAACCATGCAAGGTTGCAAGAGGGACTAGACAGGGCTGTCCATTGTCACCTTTGTTGTTTATTTTGATGTTAGAAGAATTGAACAGAACTGTAAAACAAGAAGAAAAAATTGGAGGAATAAAAATTAGAAAAGAATGCTACAAGTTAAGAGCTTTTGCAGATGATCTTGTGTTTACTTTAGAGGACCCACTGAGTGGAATTGAAATTTTAATGAATACGTTGAATGAATTTGGTGTATTAGCAGGTTTTAAAGTTAACAAACAAAAGACTAAGATACTTACAAAAAATATGAGTAAGCAAGATCAAATAAAGATGGTAGAGAAAACATATTTTAATGTAGAAAAAAGGTGAAATCTTTGAGCATAAACTTGACAAATATGAACTGTATGTTGTTTCATAATAATTATGTTAAGATTTGGAATGAAGTTCAACAAGATTTGATAAGATGGGAAAAACTTCAAATGTCTTCGATGGGGAGAATTGCAATAATTAAGATGAATGTTTTGCCAAGAATACTGTATCTATTTCAGACAATACCTATAGTAACTTCAGAGCTACAATATAAGCAGTGGCAGAGAGAGATTTCTAAATTTATTTGGCAATCCAAAAAACCAATGGTGAAATTTAAAATATTACAAGATGCTAGAGAGAGAGGAGGTTTGGATTTGCCGGATTTGAGGATGTATTTCTCTGCTTGTTGCTTGATGTGGATGAAGGAGTGGATGTTGTTAAAAAACAGAAGATTATTGGAATTAGAGGGGCATGATTTGGTTGGCATGGGTGTCTGTGGTATGATAAAGTTAAAGTGAATGTAGAATTTAAAAATCATTATGTGAGACGAGCGATTTTGAGAATATGGATCAAACATAAACCCAAACTGTGTCAGAAAATGCCACTATGGATTTCCTTACAGGAGGCTCTTTACAGAAGAAAATTGGCAAGCACGAATAAATGGTTGAAGTATTTTAGAAAACAGAAGGAAATGTCAAAATTAAATCAAGAGAAGAGTTATTGAGTGAAAGAAATGTGTGTCAGTGGTTCTCATATTTACAAATGATAGAAAGGTTCAAGATAGATTAAAAAAACGTGGGGTTTTGAATGTACAAAATCTGAATTTGAGAAAGTCTTATGTACAAATGATGACCATGTTATTTCATAGACATATAAGCTTTTGTTAAAGTATGAGACAGAAGATGAACAGATAAAAGATTGTATGATAAAATGGGCTCAACATTTTGGATATAATATTACTATGGATCAGTTAGAGAATATGTGGTTGAGAGGTTTGAAATTTACATTATGTACTAGATTGAAAGATTTTTTTTAATAAAATGATGTATAGATGGTATATATCTCCGTCAAAATTGGCAAAAATGTATAAAGGGACATTGGGAAGATGCTGCAAATGTGAAGAGCAGGAAGGAACTTTTTTCACTTATGGTGGACGTGTAAAAAAGTGAAATTCTATTGGACACAAATGCATAAGGTGATGCAAAACGTATTGAAGACCAAAATACAATTACGTCCAGAAAACTTTTTATTGGGGATAATAGACAAATAATTGAAACAAGGTTATGGAACTTTATTCCTATACATGACAATGGCAGCAAGAGTAATATACGCCCAGACTTGGAAGAATGAGAAAGTACCAACAGAGGAGGAATGGCTGTTGAAAGTTACAGAATAGGCGGAAATGGCAAAACTTACAGCGATAATAAAAGATAAAATAACAATTGAGTTTATTGAGAAATGGAAACCGCTGATAGACTTTTTAAAAGAGAGAGAAGGGAAGGATATATTTGCAAGCGGATTCAATGATTAAATTGGAAGAAAAATAATTGACGGAAGTCGGGTAATTCACTCACTATGTAGAAATTTTTGTTTGTTGGAGAAATTCGGAAGTCCATTTTAATGTTTAATGTTGTACGTTGTAGTGTTTGTATTTGTGTTTTATTATTGTTTGAAAAATAAAAAAAGTTCTAAATCGATATTGACATCTGTGGCTAACCAATTAGGAATTGCCACAATGCTGTCTGTGACCATGTTCTGTTCTTTTCCAATCACGTTGTTGTTGTTGTTGTTGTTGTTGTTGTTATTCCCCTTAACGGTTTGATGTGCTGTAGCTCTCCTTTCTCAAAGCTGAGCCTTCCCAGCAGCTCTTGGCTTCAAAGTTACAAGTGTCTTCTTCTTGTACTTGTCTGTTTGTGTGTTTCAGGGTTGTGCAGTGCACACAAGCAGTACACAATTAATGAAGCACACTTTGATAACATTCCATCATGAGGTGTGGGAAACACTGGCTGCTGCCACTGGGTCTGGCCGTGGGGGGAGAGGGGTGCACTGTGCAGGGCTGGTTGGTTGGTTCCCCCCTCCTGCTTGGACTCCCACAAGTCAGCCACAGTGGCGCTGCTGGGCTGGCATTGTGAGTAAGCTTCTACCCCTGAGTAAGGCAGGCTATTTATTTCTCAGTTAAACTATTACTCCTATTGGCTGGCTGGGCTTCCAGTGCAGGAGGAAGGGTTCGTCATCCTCCTCCTCCTCCTCCTCCTCCTCCTCTTCCTCCTTCTCCTCCTCCTCCTCCTCCTCCTCCTCCTCCTCCTCCTCCTCCTCCCATGTAGCCTCCTATGGGAAAGCTGTTGTTGTTGCCTTGCCTTGCTTTGCTCCATGGTGCCAATTTTGATGCATTTATCCTTAACTGAGGGAGCTGTGAGCATTTCTGTTAATTCCCCTTGATGAGAATGTAGTGGTTACCCAAAAACGAAGTGTTTTTTCACAGAAAGCTGGTTGACCAGGCCTTAACTTTTATAATGAGCACGATCTTAAAAAAAATTCATAGAAAATCGAGGGTTTGAGCAATTGTTCTGAATTTTTTTCACAAAAAAACCAGCCAGATCCCATCTTTAATGTCCCACAAGTTTCAGTTTTTTATCTTTACAAATGAAGAAGTTATATTGCGGGGTGGGGCTTTTGGGGGACCCCCTATAACTTTTTAATTTGAAAAGATAGAGACAAGACACTTTTTGGACATTGCAGATTGGATCTTGCTAGTCCTGACTCCCCAAGTTTCATGTCATTATCATTTCAAATAAAAAAGTTATGCACACATTTCCCCCAATGCAAGCCTATGGGGAAAAAAGCAGACAACACAAGATGACAGCCCGGAGGCCCGGTCAACCAGCTCTCAATAAAGTTACATGATCTTTAATAAATTCATATAAAATCGAGGGTTGGAGGGATCAATCTCAAATGTCATACACATGTCTAGCACATGATGCTACACATATGTGCCAAATTTTAGATCAATCCCTCCACCCCTGTATTTTATATGAATTTTTAAAGACCGTGCAACTTTTTGACAGGTCTGAATGAATGCAATTGGCAAGCTGTCATTCTGACCTGTCAGAATTTAAACATCTTTAATAAATTCGTATAAAATCGAGGGTTGGAGGGATAGATCTCAATTTTCATACACATACTTAGGCATACCCCAGAAGCACTGTGACCAAGTTTCAAGCCTCTAACTTTTAAAATACAGAAGTTATAGGTTTATTGATATGGCAATCCGATAACCTGATATAATCGGGCTGAAAATTTTCGGGTTGGATATTTATTGGAGGTTTTTCTATCGTATCATTATAGTTAATCAGATGTCCGATAATGACCTTATTGTATCGTTATTGGACATTTTAACGATACAATACACATCCCTAGTTTTATCATAGAGGCTACGAATAACAGTAGCCTATCAATGTTAGTGTTCTCAATTTTTTGCCATAACCTATCTCTTGGGATTAAATTGAAAGCAGACTTAAAGTCAATGAAGGCTGTATAAAGTGCCCCCCACAAAGACAGAAGAATACTTTTCAGCCAGGTGTTGTAATCAGCTGTGGAGCGCCCAGGTCTAAAGCCTGCCTGCTCATCTTCCATTTTTTTTTCTCCTCCATAGTTTCTCAAGGAGGTAAGTGGCATACAGCTTGTTCACAATGCTCAATAGACTAATTGGCTTGTAATTAGCAGGGTTCCCTCTTTTCCCTTTTTTTATATATCGGGACAATAATAGTGAGGCCCTAGTCCTCTGGTATACATGCTGACCAATCAATATAGGTAAATAGAGCTGCTAGAACCAGGTCCCACCACTCCATGTTGGCCTTAAGCATCTTGGGTGATATATTATCACTTCAGGGTGCTTTGCCTGACTTAAGCTTAGAAATAAGCCTCTTAATTTCAGGGACGTTAATCCGGGACGTTCGTCAATTAAGTCTGTAATAGTGGGGTTCCAGTTTGTCTTTTTGCACACAGCTCACTAAAATATAATTTCCAGGTCTTAACGGGAATATGAAAGTCCATTCTACATTGTTTACTTTGCCAACCACTGGAGACAGTTCTCCAGAAGGTAACTGCATCATGAGCCCTTGAAGCAGAAATTAAATTCTGCCAGCTCTCTGTGCCTGGTTCTTTTTCTCCTTAATTAAATGTTTATATTTCTTCTTTAAAGACAGCCATTCAGGGGGTAGAGTTGGCAAATCCAATTTCCTGTATATCCTATAGTTATCTATTAAAGATTTCTTCATGTTCACACATTCTTGGTCAAACCAAGGCTTAGACCTACAGGAAGGGGCATATTGTCTAATAGTGATTTTATAGGTCAAGTGATTTTTGAAGAGTAAAATCATTTCTTAGTACAAGTCTACAACATTTAGCATGGGCCCAGCAGTTAACAGTTAATCTAAGACAATTTTCTGAGTGTAATAAAGATAGATCATCATCTAGCTTGGCAGACCATCTAATACATGAGGTTCTAATTTCAGCTTCTGGAAACATCCAAGGTCCATGATCCGCATGGACTTCCTGACCCTTAAGGTTCAGGAGTACAATTAAAGGAAGATGATCACTCTCCGTGCATGTACCCACCCTGCAGCTAAACACCAGTTTAACAGATCATAAGATACAATAAAATAATCTATTGTCGATGCTCCAGAACCTGATAAGAACGTAAATTCCTCTTTTCCATCTCCATCTATGCCCCCATTTAACAAAATTAAATCTAAGTCATTTATCATACATAGGAGGTGTAATCCAGAATAGTTACAACCCTTGTCTTTGGACTGCCTTTCAGGTATTAAATGGGCCACCTCTATTTCAGGAGGGTGTTCACCAAAATGGCAGGAGAGAGCTTCATCATTCAGGCCAATTCTGGCACTGAAATCTCCTGCCAATATCACAAATGCTTCTGGGTGTGAAGATGTCTTTCTATCAGTGAATTCCTGCAACCTTGTCCACCTGTCCTTATTTAGCCATTTTAGATTCAGCAGGGATAAGTAAACATTGATTAACAATAAGGAGAAAGCACGGAATTCAATCGCTAAAGAAATTGCAATATTAAGTAAACAGTCTGAGCTAGTGGGAATGGCTCTAAGTTTGGTAGAGATCAGTATCCCAAGACCTCCTTTAGGACGTCCTCCTCTAGTGCTAGGCTCTGCTTTTAAAGAGTAAGTTGCAAAGCCATTCAGTTCTAATGCCTCCCTTGTCCAGGTCTCTTGAAGCAATAATATATCATTATCGCTGATGAAGTCCCAAAAAGAGGGCTCAGCTATCTGACTCTGCCAACCTGCAATATTCCAAGAGAGGAATGTTAATTGTGAGTTCTGATGGCATAGTTTTGGTCAATCTGAGTTGTGCAGAATCTTTCCAGCATAAGGACTCAGAGGGCTACACGCTGCTATAGGGCCTGTAGAATTCAGCCCTGTTGGGCACAAACCTTCCGGAATTGACCAGAGAGTTCTCTGAGCTGGTTTATAAAGAGATTGTACATCGGCTTTTCCCATCCTTCTCTCGTGGATCAGCTCCTCTTCCCTGGTTGGTCCAGCAGCATCCATTTCATCCTCAGCATGTTCAATAATTTCCATAGATGGACTCAACATGCTCACATTTGAGATTATTGGACAAACAAAATTAAGAGAGTGTCCTTCTATCTCAGCTGCTTTCTCAGGGGAACCTATTTCCTCCACATTCAGCTCTCTCATCTCAAGCCAGGTTGACGATATAGGAATAGTTGTTTTTGCAGTAGCTGTTGAAATAACAAGGTCTTTGAAAGTACAATTAGAGTCACATTTACAAGTGAGTGGATTTATCTCTGCGATAACCTGGCGGCATGGAGGGATTATTTTATCGCCCAGAAATCTCAGCTCAGCGCACTCCCGACTTCCTATGTTGTTTACTTGCTGGGCTATTGCTGGACTCTCTGTGGTCCAGTGCACCTCCCTATGATCACTTGGGCTTCCTTGCCCCACCTTCATCTTTAGCAGGTGTGCCTTTCCATAATGCCTGATCCAGTCGATATAGTTAAACATTTATTGTTAAGCATATTATTATTATTATTATTATTATTCCTTTTTCCTATTGACATTTAAATTTAGTTATTTGAAATGTTGTGGTCTCTTTTGTATGTTTGTGTGTGTGTGGGGGGGAATTACCCATCCCACATCTAATAGCCAACCCTCCCCCCCCCACACACACTTTCTAAAGTGGATACCTGAGACTCAGGGCTTCTCCACATTTAGCAAAACTCCCACAGCCTTACTGGAGCTTTGCCTTCTGGAGTCTTCGCAGGATTAACAATCGGCACAATAAACACGCTGTCTTCTCCCCCCCCCTTGTTTTTTTGCCAGCTCTTTCCCATATATTTCATTTATACCACCAGCAGATGGCACTGCTTTATGGCGCAATTTCAATTTATTATAGCATTTTGGGGGTTATAAAAGGTTGGATTCCTGCTTGAAAATAGTGGGAGAGGCATCAGAGGTTGATGATGTCATGAAAAGGACCCACAAACTTCCATCAATGACCAGTCACGAGTGTGCAGTAAATCACTCATGGAGAAGCTCTCAGTGAGTTATGAGTCTGGTTTAGTGGAGGCAGACAGAGAAATAAAGATTCCCACCTGATGGCAATGAAAAAAGCCACAGGTGGGGAGAAGCAAAAAATAATGTGGGTCCAGAAGTTGGCCTGTTTTCCCTTCCACTCATATAGGACAGGGTGTTGCCGGTCAATAACAGAGCGAAAAGTGAAATGTCTGAGCAGGGTCATCGTTATTCACACATAAGGACTTCTTTACACGGTGAGAACGCTTGCAAAGGCAGGATTCCTCCTGATGGCATGAAGCCTTCTCTGCAGCTATTGAAATGTGCACGGGTAGACCTACTACTGTTGTGATCTATCACTGCAAAGGTTTCTGTGTGGTGTATTGCTGCCTTGGCATTTGTTCTGATTGCCTGGGTGTGGTGTCCTCCTGGGTATTGGTGTGTGGTGGCATGTGGTGTGCTGCTGCGGCTTAGCACTGCCTATGCGCATGTGTGTCAGGAGGAAGGCCTGGTGTCCCCTGGGATCTGCACTCTTCTCAAAGGCCACCGCCAAGGCCAAAATGGGCTGCTGAAATGCCACTGTAGGGTGCCAGGATGAAGGAGAAGGGGTGGGGGGGAAGGGATCGAATTCATGCCTCCCCCATGCCCATGGAAAAAGAGGAAGGCGTTTGGGGAGTGAGGGCTGGTGGGTAATGAATTGGTTCATTTTAGGAGCTGATCAGAGGTTCTAAAAATAACTCCACATCCAAACTAGCCCTCCATGATGAGCAGAACATTGTCCTCAGCCCAGCAACAGAGTGATAAAAGAGAAAAGCAACAATACACGTCAAGAACAGGACTAGAAGCAGTTCACCAGCATCACTAGTATCGATGGCCAATGTTTGTTTTGGTTTTATATCAGGCAAAGGCACAGGTGCAGTATACAATTTCCAAAACGTTCATCCAGGAGCAATGGTGGATCCAAGAGCACTCTCAGACGGAGAACCTTCCCCGTGATAGAGCAGGAGGTTCGGTGCAAATATGTGGCTCTAACATATGTGCTTCACAATCCCTTAGACTAGGAACTCAAAGTGGCTTTTTACAATTCATCAAATACATGAGAAAACATTACTAACAGTTGGAATTACTACAATCAATTTCATAAATAAAACCAGGTGTATAAAAACAATGGTGGCAGTTTAATTCATATTCTAACTTTCTGGTTCTGTAGCTACGAGGAGTCATAGCATTCAGATGACAGTGGAAAGCAAATGCCCTTACTTCAGAAATTTAGAGTTTTGAAATATACATTTGCAGAGCAGTTGATCCTGTTTAATTGGAAGACCCATAAAGGTGTGACAAGTGGGAAGCCAATTCACCATTAGAGTCGATGTTCAATAATTGGGTGGGGCGGGGCAGGGCAATAGACTCCTGCAGTGCCTCACAGGTCAAGATCCATGAGGTGGAGCATAAGTCACCCAGCACCTCTTTCGAAGACCTACCCTCACTGCTGCCCCATTGGGCTGCGAAGGTGATTTTTATAAGTTTCAGTCTTGAAAATGAACGTTCTCCTGCATGGTTGGTCACCATCATGCACATGAACGCTCTGAGTGCAATTTCAACATTGGGAAACACAGATTTCAAGTTGTCCAAAATTATTTTTCTGCACAATGCAGGGAGAGTCTCCCAATTTTCATCATGAGCCGTGTAGTTCTTGAGATGCTCACATTCATTTAAAAGGTCACCATAATCAAGGTCTTTGTGATATACATTAGCCAGATGTTCACACTGGTTGTTTAGCTCATCAGCACCGATTGTTTTCAATTCACTAAAGAAGGAAAACAGATTTCCAATCAATGAATAAGCTTCTGCACGTTTTGTCAGCTCCTTTATACACTCTGCGTGAGTTTCAAAGGTTGCTGCCATGATTCTGACATGACGTCGGCCCACTACGAATCCAGTCATCCACTGTGTTAGGATTGCTAATGTCCCATAGCCTTGGATCTGTGTCTTGGATCGCAAACTCCTGTACTGTTACAGATTTGGGCATATCCTCTTGTAATGATACCATTGGTAATGATACCATTGGTATGTCTGCTGGAACTGGGTGATTGGGTGCAGGAGTGGATGTCGATGTGGATGCTATATTTGAAGGAACAATAGTAGGGGCTGAGGTTGCCCCTGGGTTGAACCAAGATGTTAATTTTGGAAGTTTGCTCTTTTTCTCTTTCTCCTCCTCTGCAGCTCTTTTCCTCTTCTGTGCTCCAATCAAAACATGACATTTCATTTCTGCTCAAAGGGTTATATACGAAGTTCACTAACATGTAATAAGTCTACAGTTTCTTTTTCTTCAATGCACTTTTTTTACACTTCCTCAAACCTTTCACTACACAAATAGAATTCAAATAATCCAAACTCTCTACTGCGTGCTGCTAATTCACAACACTGTGAGGCAAGGCCTAGGCTAGGCCTTGCCTCACAGTGTTGTGAATCAGCAGCATGGAGTAGAGAGTTTGTAGAATGTAGACCTAGACAGAAATGAGGCTAGGCTGCCGAGCCTCATTTCTGTCTAGGTCTACATTCTACAATTTTCACATCTTATATACACGTTTTATCCCATTTTTGCATCTGTAAAAACGGGGTGCTGGTGCTCCGTTCGGGAGGAAGCCCATGTGGCATGTTAAACCATGGGAGGCAGGGCCCGGCCCGGCTACAGCACCAATGCCCGCTCCGCTCTGGCTCCCCGCAGGGCACGCGTGCTCAGTGCCCTCCGCGATACACGCTCCACATCTTTGCCCAGCGAGAGAGGAGGAATAGCAACAGCTGTCCATTCACATATCACAAAGTATCAATATATACATAGATTACCATGGGGCCCCTATGCTCATGGGCCCCCCGGGCAACTGCCCAGCATGCCCATGTGTTAAGATGCCTCTGCCCCGAAGGACCTTGAAGGTGAAGGGTACCTTGCCCTGCACAAATGTCTTGGCCTGATTGAGAGAGTTGGGAAGGCTGGGAGTTGGGCCCTTTTCCTTCAGAAGCTGCCCGTAGTCCATCGAATGCTTCCCAGCAGGAGTGGTGTGGACCCTTTCTCTTGCCTTCATAGTGGGCATATGAGAAAAGTCCTGGGTGTGCCACTCAAGGAATGGGGGGCTTGAGCCAAGTTGGGATGGCCAAGCAAAGGGATGACTGGTGCCTGCACTTTCACCATTACTTAAGCATGAGCTCCTTGCAAATCTGTATTTGTTAAGATAAACCAAAACTGAGACCCTTCCTTCCATACCAGGTACTTTGTGTCTTCATTCTGATGGGAAAGGGGCAATTAAGCCCATGGTGCAGCCATCTTTATTTCTCAGGGATGCCCCAAGGAAGGATGCCACATCGCCAGTATGCTGCTGTCTTCCCCTGATTTTATTTCTTTTTAAAACAAACAGACAAACAAATCAGCCACTGCTATAAACATCAACTCATCCCAATATTTTCAAAGCAGGGGATGAGTTGATGTTTATAGCAGTGGCTGATTTGTTTGTTCATTTGTTTGTTTTAAAAAGAAATAAAATCAAAAAAAGGGCACAACCCACATTGTAAGTACTCCCCGCCATCCATTGTCACTATCCAGAAAGTCCCTGAAATCCCCCATCCCTTAGGAGTGGGTGGTAAAACCCTTTATGGTTGTACATCATTCTGCTCACCTGTTCGGTGTCACTTTCAGGGCAAAACAAATGAGTTTTGGGTTTCCCTTTACAGTAGTCGTTGCATTGCTTCCAATTCCTTTGGGTTGCTAAGTAATCAAATAAATACAGGATCTTGTTCTGTATTACCCAACCTGCCTTAAGCCGGTAACGAACGTCCGCTTTGAGCCAAGCCAGAAATTTGTAAGGAACAGAAAGGGGAAAAAACAAGAGAGAGGATTTAGTAATTTGTTTGAAGTTTGTTTGCTTTTTAATAACAAGGTGATTCATATTACATATGGATACCTCAGTATAACTTATTGAAATATCAGGGATATTTCAAGGTGGGAGAAAAAAAATCAATATTATCCTAACCCAGAAATATTTGTTTATTATAGGAATGAACCTATTTAGCCTGCTCTCATAGCAAAGACCCATTAATTCCCTTCTTGATTTCTATTTTTATACCCATGAATAGATTTATAACCATTTTTTTAAAAAAAATCATATTGACAACCGAAACACCAGATTCAAATAGAGAGACACCCACTAGATCTGCCAGATCTAAATTAAAGTAAGACAAATTCTTGGCTAATTGTTTTACGAAGCTCTTGGAATTGATATGGAACTCTTTAGTATAATATGCAAAGGACCAGGGGTGGGGGAAGTAGCCAGCATTTGAACAGGAGCACTTGCTAAGACATCTCCTCCGCTTGAATGCTGCTGATCAGGACCTAGGGAAATGACCTGCTGCTCACCTCGGCCTTGTGACCCACCTCCGCTGCCGCTGCCTCCTCCTTCCCCTGTGTCAATGTGTGATGGGGCACAGTGGAAGTGGGTGATCTCAGCTCCCCATGGAATGGGACCCACAGCCTCATCCTCCTTGTCTGGACTTCCAGGGGAACGGGAGGGACTGATGGAGGTGGTCGAGGATACTTTGGAGGCATCCTTAAGCTTCTTATATTCCTTTTATTTCAACACTCACAAAGACTCACTCCATTTCGAGTTGAGCAACTAGATGTGTGTGAATGGCTACAACAAGTACGTTCCTCACACTGGTGCTTCACTGTGGTGCTTAGATATTCTAGTGGAGTCCTCTAGGCAGCAATATCATAAATGGTGATTGATAATATGTATAGAGAGAAACATCTCGGAGTCCTCTAGGCAGCAATATCATAAATGGTGATTGATAATATGTATAGAGAGAAACATCTCATAAGTGGAAAACTCATATCAGAAATGGTCATCAGCAAAAGTAGCTGATCAGATGTTAAGACACAAACTTAAAGTTCATTAAACCACAATGTTGTTTCTTTCTCTTCAATGTAGTTGCCAAAATTAATTAGCTGCCTGGAGATGAAATACAATAAACCTTCACTAAACATTTTGCTCTTGACCAAACTTGTATTTATGAACCAGCTTGAGTGCCAAGTGTGAAGGATGGTTTGAAGGTTTGAGTAGGGTGACCCTATAGAAAGGAGGACAGGGCTCCTGCATCTTTAACAGTTGTATCAGAAAGGGAATTCCAGCAGGTGTCATTGGTATGCATGCAGCACCTGGTGGAATTCCCTCTTCATCACAACAGTTCAAGCTGCAGGAGCCCTGCCCTCTTTTGTATCTGGTCACTCTAGTATAGCTTCTGCAGCTTGAACTGTTGTGATGATGAGGGAATTTCACCAGGCGCTACATGCATACCAATGACACCTGCTGAAATTCCCTTTTCTATACAACTGTTAAAGCTGCAGGAGCCCTGTCCTCCTTTCCGTCTGGTCACCCTAGCTTATGGAAGGAGAAGAAAGAAGCAGCTGAGGGTAAAAGAACTTACATTTTGAAACTTTTATTTTCTTTTAATGCCGTTTGTATCACTCAACTCTATTGACCTTTTGTTGTAACTTGCTTGTTTTACTTTTCTCGTTAACTATTTTGTTGAGCCACAAGTGTCTGGAGTGTCGCTCACCCCATGCCTACAGCCTAAACCCCACATTACTGAGAAGGAGAAAATAAAAAGAAGGTGGGACACTTAAGGAGGCATAGATCCTTAAAGAGTTGCTCCGGGAGTCCAGGTCATAAAAGAAACACTGACAGATGGCAAATGTAAGAGCCGTGACACTTCACTCATCCTCTGAGACCCTCCTCCAGGTGCCTACTCTGAGGGAGGCTCAGAGGGTAGCAACAAAGGAGAGGGCCTTCTCAGTGGTGGCCCTCCCAACTATGGAACAATCTCCCCAATGAGGCCTGTGTGGCACCAACATCACAATCTTTTCAGAACCAGGTTAAGACCTTCATCCACCCTCTGGCATTTGGCAGCATATGATGGAGGTCTTCAGGGTGGGCCTTTTCCCTCCCCCCGCCCTCAAATTCTTCAGCATTACAACTTACCGATTGCAAGTTGCAGTTCTGCATTTTTGCTATTCTCACTGGATAGCTCTTTGGACATAGTCGTAGCGACTTCAATCTTCTGCAAATCTAAAAAGTTTTCAACAATTAAACCGGGGTAGGGGGCCTTCTTCTTCTTAGGGCTGCTTCTACAAGAGAGGTTTAAAGCTCTTTCAAGGCGCTTTAAAAAATTTACCTCTACAAGAATGGAGCGCAAATCGGGCGTTGAGGCGCGTTATCTCTCCGATTATGTGCATTATCGAATGCACGTTAAATCGCGAGTTTTATTTTGCTCCGGCCGTTAAAGCGCATTTTGCCTATGTGAACAAGCACTTATGCGCATTAACTACTTGGAAAGCGCATTTTGGACATCCGTTAATGCGCTTTGCCGCCTCTCGCCGCCTCTCGTGCAGAGGTATTAGGTGTAAATGTGCTTCAGCGATGATGCGCATAATCGCCTAACCGGGCGCAAAAGCGAATCCTTGTGGAGGGGACCTAGGATGCCTTTCCCATCAGAGGTTAGCGGTCATTGCAGCTATTTCTGGTTTTGACATGGCTGTTCTAAATAATTGTATAGAAGTACAGCTATACCGTTCCCTCGAGTTCTTTAACCATGATGTTTGTCTTTTTCCCACTGATCTTTTCCCTTCAATTTTGACTTCTAAAATAAGTTGGACCAGCCGCTTGCAAGTTCTACTAGGGAGAAGTGAGAATTTCATTTCAGTTAAATGTTTGATAAGAATGTTTTTTGATAAGAATTGTCCAAATCCACACATATCTTCATACTGGGACTGAAAGAACCTGAAATTTTTAAAAAGAGAGAAAAGCAAAACGTTCTCCCCGTTCCAGAAGGAGAAGTCCAGGGGCTAGGGAGTGATGATGCTTGAAGACCAGTTTAAGGTTTCTTGACAGTGAAGCCTGGTAGCATTGTGAAGCCTCATTCTAGTGCTTTCAGTCCTGTTGCCTTTGGAGGGAAGACAGCTTGACCTTAGGACCCAAGAGAACAGGACCAAAGTGGCCCAATTCTACTCAGACCTCAGCCTCCATCCAAAGCAGATCCATATCCCAACTAGGAACATCGCTGGGTCAATGGCAGGTCTCCGCTGTTTTCCCTGGCATGCCCTTCGCCCCCTCACTAATCCTGACTTCTGGCTGGACAATCTCTGACCTACGCTCTTGCTTGGCAATTCCAGTCAGTACCAGGTTGATCTTCTGGCTTGACCTGTTCTGACATGCTCTGCCTCACGTTTCTCCCTGCTCCTCTGCCTTAGACACCCACCAGTCTTTCGCAGTTCCAAAGACTCAACATGCCTGGCATCATCTCCAATGGTGAGGAATGACGAGAGTTGCAATTCAACATCTGGACGGCCACAAGCAGGGATGTATCAGAGTTTCATGTCATTTCCCAAATCATTTGAAATTTCCCCACTCATAATTGGGGGGGTTTTTTTGGTTAATATTTTTATTTCAACTTAAAACAACACAATACAACATAAACACAATACACAACCTACATACCCCCCGTGCTCCCCTCCCCCCAGGAGACCTACTTTTATTTAATTATACATCCTTCCAAAATTGTGAAGAATCTTTTGAAGGTATTTGCCCCTTCCCCGATCTTAATACATATTCCAAATCCCTTTGAACCTGATCTACCTCTTCTTTCTCTAATTCCTTCTTCTTAGCTTGAATTTGGGCAAATAGGCGTATATCTTTTGTCTCTCTTAACTTTTCCTCTAATTCCCTTACCTCCTTTTCTATCTTTTTATTTTGTGCTTCCTGTTGTTTTCTTAGGGTACACCTTTCCCTAATACAAATCCCTCTTGCCACTGCCTTCATTGTATCCCATAAAATCCCTTGAGAGTTTTGTTCTACTTCATTAATTTCCCATATTATCTGCATTTCTTTTTTTATTTTTTCAACAATAGTTTTATTATTTAAAATCCTCGTATCCATTCTCCACCTCTTTGCTTCTCTATAATCCTTCTTCATTTTAATATCCGCTGTCATTACTGCATGATCGGAGACTTTAATAACCCCTATAGCACAATCTATAATTTTGGATAACGTATTTTTTGACACAAAAATAAAATCTATCCTAGAATAACTCTTAAACCTTGGTGAGTAGAAAGTATATTTCCTTTCTTCCCCCTTTAATACCCTCCAAACATCCATTAATTCTTTTCCATCCATTAATTTGCTTAAACCCGTCTTCCCACCAGTCTTAAAATCTTTTAATATATTATCCTTATCCTTTTCTTTATCTAATACCATATCAAAATCTCCTGCCATTACAATATTCTTTTTCCCCATTTCTCCCACCGCAGTAAAAACTTCATTGAAGAATTCCATTTGTTTCCCATTAGGAGCATATACATTAATCAATATATATTCCTCCTCCCCTATCATACAAAAAATTATCAAAAATCTACCCGATTCATCCTTCTTCACTCTTTGAACATTAATACCACATTTTTTTGAAATTATTATCACTACTCCTCTAGCTTTGGAAGTACCAAATGCTTTCTCATATACTCCCACATCCCTCATCCGAAGCTCATTTATACCCTCCTTTGATTGATGAGTTTCCTGCAAGAAAATAACATCTGCTTTTTCTTTTTTTTAATAATGCTTCTATTCTCTTCCTTTTTATAACAGTTCCTAGCCCTTTAACATTTAAGGGTGCCACTCTTAATTTATTTTCCATCATGCCTCACTCAAAGCTCTATATTGGTCTCCCCCTGTGATATATATACCCCCCTCCTTTACCCTCCCCCCAAACTTACCCCAAACTTCACCCCCCTCCTCACCAGGCCCTCTTGGGCAATGGCCCCAATATTTTTAGAACTCTTCAGGGGGGGAGAAGTGACCCAACAATCCCGGAGTGACAGCTGACCCTCCCCTCCCTTATAATCTCTTCTTTATCCCTGCTCAAACATAGTTCTTTATTGACTACTTCCTCCTGCAGCTCCTTCTTCCACCCTTGTTTCTCCATCATCAGTTACATCGACCAGACCCAATTTCTCCAGAAGCTCCATCCCCTGCTCATATGATGTTATTCTGTGTTGTTTCCCTTTCCACATAATTTTCAAAAAAACTGGATACCCCCAGCTATATGTTATCACCTTCTTCCACAGGGTAACTGTACACAATCTGACGCTGTTCCGTCACTGGACCGTCTGAGGACATAGATCATTATAAACCTCGATTGGAGTTGCTTGTAGCATCGGTTGACCAAGACGTCTTATTGCTTGCATTAGCTTTTCTTTCTTGTAATAGTTGGCAAATTTGATAATTATATCCCTTGGAAACATTCCTTTCTTTTTATAGCCCTCCTGTCTCTATCCTCCAAAGCAATTAAACGTAGGTCCATCCCTTGCATTTGCTCTCCCTGTTGCTTGGTAGTTTCTTTAATTTGCTCATTCTCCTTCTCCAATTCAGTCATTCGCTCCACCACTGCTTGGAAGCCTGTCAAAACCTCGATCTGCAAGTCCATAATTTGGCCTTTGATTCGCTCCTCCTGCTTTGCCAAAGCATTATCTAACATCTTCTGAAAGTTATCCATTAATTCTCTCGGTGACCACGATTGACTTTCTTTAGATGTTTTAGGAATTGTTCCTGGCTTGCTTCCAGTTTTAGAACTCCCACTTCTGGAAGGAAGCGGAGCTGCCTTCTCACCTCGATCAGAAGGCTGTTCCTTGTCGACCATTATTCTAGTGAGCCGTTCCCAGTTGCTATCTGATGGATGTTTTTTTGGCAGTCTGATCCAGCTGGGGACACTTGATTTGTCACCTTTTAACCTCTTTTTCATCAGGCTACACTTATAAATCCATGCCCCTCCACATAGATCTTAACTGCCACGTTCTAGAATCTTTTCGGCTCTTATCAGACAGATGTATTTCAACTTCTCACACGCTCAGCTGGGGGCACTGAAATCCTCCTTCCACCCAGCTTCAATTATTTGCTTAAGCCTCCCCCCACTCCCTTATCAGCCAGTCTTTGCTCATTAGCTGGAGTAATAAAAGTCTCAATTACTAGCCTCCGGCCACCTGCCAGGAATCCTGGACCGCTTTACTTTCTCTTTCACTCAGAAGAAACAGCAACACTTCCGAGCCTTATATCAAGTCTTTAATTTGCAATCCGTCATCTCCAAGACAAGGATTATGTATTTATTCCAACGCTTCCGTGAGAGAGCAAGAGATTTCCAACTTCACTCCATTCTTGCTAGGCCACTCCCCGCCCCACTCATAATTGTGAAAGGGAATATGCATTTTCCCAGAAAGGGTTCTTGAATGCCTGAACTCATGATTATATTTGCAAAATGCATATTTTGAAAACAGTGTAAGGGGAAAAGGCCCTGTATGGATGCCGTAGGTTGCAGACATAGATCTATTAAAAAGAGAGAGCCCCCATGATCTTACTTTTAAATTGTGGCTCATCTGGCGAGAGGTGACTAGGGAGGGGGAGGAGGGTGGAGAGGGAGGGGGAGGGGGAGATGGGTCTAGTGAGTCCAATGGACTCACGTTTGGCCTAGTGCTGGCTTTCCTTTGCGGGCGGGTGGGTGGGAGGAGTGGCCAACCACTGCCCCAAATCGGCCTGAAGCATCCCAAGAGCTTCAGCATTAATCCGCTTCAGCTTTGGGGTGCCTTGGGCTGACCTGGAACCCCCTCAGATTCGGGCTGAGGCAGGCCAAATTGGCCCACCTCGACTCAGAGTCAGACTGAGGCCATGCACAGCCCTACTTAATGCTTCCACCACTCACCACTAATTCACTGCAACTCACCCACTCCCCAGTGGCTCTTCTCTCAGGTAGGCTATGTTACAGGAACTAAGCTCCGCTAGGAGAAAATCATGCATGGCAGACTCTGTGTGTGTGCATGTAGGTCCTGAATATTCCAGCTGTAGCTTGTTGCTTACCGTTCAAGCCCGCTACATCGTCAAAACTTTCATCTATACTTTTCACAATGACCTTCACGCCGTTAGTAAATGCGCTTCTTTTTTTCCACATATTGTAATCTAATGGAGAGATGGGGGAGGGGGGATTACATTTGATAGGTTGATTACATTTCTATACCCTCTAATAGCCAAAGCGCTCTGGCCAGTTCACAACAATTAATACCATAAAAAGCAGAATAAAACACAATATAAGGTAACACCTGCAATATAAAACTGCCAACCACAATAATACCTAGTAGCAGTGCAGAAATTTAAAATACAATTACAGATTTAAAACAATAGAGCTAATAAAATAGAAAAAATAGAAAATAGAAATCTTCACTTGGCACTGGAAAGAGCACAATGTCCTCCTCTGGGTGCCAACTCCGAAGGAAGCTTGGAGGACGGGAACAAGGGAGAGGGCCTTCTCTGTGGTGTCCCCCCAATTATGGAATGATTTCCCCGATGAGGCCCGCCTAGCGCCAACACTGTTATCTTTTCGGCACCAGGTCAAAACTTTTCTTTTCTCCCGAACATTTTAATAGTTTAAGTTGAGGTTTTAACTGATTTTGTGGCCAGGCTTAAAAGTTTAAAATGTTTTAAGTATCAGATGTTTTATGGTTTTAAATTTTGTATATTGACTTCTTAATGTTCAATCTTTTAATTTTTGTAAACCGCCCAGAGAGCTTTGGCTACAGGGCGGTATATAAATGTAAATAATAATAATAATAATAATAATAATAATAATGTAGGCACCAAGAAAGCCCTTCTGGGAAGCTCATTGCACAACTGAGGTGCCACAGCAGAAAAAGCCCTCTTCCTGGTAGACGTCCAGCTCATATTGAGGTGGGTACTATCCATCATGTTGCCCAAACACAGCATGAGCGATTCAGCATGTTGTTGTTCTTTTGTTTTTTGTATATCACCAACAAGCCTTCCTGAGAAACCCATGGCAGGCCCTATGGTTGCACTAACTCCTTCTTGGCAGTGTCAGTCTCTTGCGATGAAGCCTAGAACTGACACTTGCCAGTGGCCTCCCCACATTCAACATTTCCCTGGGTCTCAAGGAAGTCCACAAAAGTGAGTTATGGGTTCTGCCACTTTTTGTGGCTCCTTCATGGCAAGTGAAATGAGTGGTCCTAAAAGGAGTTGTGATCTGAGCAGGGAGGACGCCGTGAAGGGGATCGAAGAGGTGTTGTCATGCAAAGGACACTGGGAGATGTGCAGGACGTAGGCTGGGGGGCTGAGATGGAAGAAGCCATGCTGAGCCACTGCAGGCCCATCTGTCAGGAGCAATGTGGGTTGGCATGCAAACATCCAAACCACCGTGACTTCTCCCCAGGGTGGCCTAGTGTCAGATGTCAAGTGTATCATAGACAATTCACAAGGCTGGCAGGCCTTGTGAATTGTGAGTTGAAAGATTGGGAATTGTGAGAGAGTCTGGCTCAGTTCAGATGACACATTAGGCAATGGAGGAGGGGGGAACAATCGTCAGTTGTGTTGCTCATTGTGTCGTCTGGAGGGCAGCACACAACGCATACACAACTGACAGTACGTTAATCAGGCACTTTAAACAACGGAGTGAAACAACGGGCTTGCATGTTGTTTAGCCCGAAGCCCCGTTGTTTAAAGTGTCGTCCGAATTCTGCCCCCCCTCTCTCCGTGGACTATTCCGTTTCGGAATAGGGTTCTGCTGCCTAGAGCAGCCAAAAACCCCGATCACTCTATGCAGCCAGCAGAACCCATGGTGCATGCTGGGATATGGCTGGGGGACACACGGAGGAGAGGCTGCAACCAAAATGGTCGCCGCAAGTTCGTAGCAGCCGGGGCGTTTGCTGGTTCCGAGCAGCGCCGGCTGCAGTGTGTTGTCTGTGGAGCTCCTCCTGCCTAATGCACGGTCAATACGTTATTTACCCCTCCGTTGCTTAATATGTCATCCAAACTGAGCCAGTGTGTCTTTGTGAGCTTATCATCTGTTGCTGTTTCTCACGGGAGGTTTGCTAGCCCAGGCCTTGAGCTGGTGAGTTTCCTTGAGAACAAAAGAAGGTTTGGAAAAGGTGGGGGCAATCTTGCAAGCTGCCTCTCACATGGTTTCGTCACCAAGAGGAGGTTGAACTGTGCTGCCCTGTTGGCACATGAGTTTGAGTTACAGGTCTGAGGTCCTGTCTGTCAAGTGGCTTGGAATAGCCAGCCTCCAGGCTATAGGAGGAACAAGCAAAGGGGAGGACCTATGCTAGGGATCATCAGTTCTACGCATGCCATGAAACTCCTCGTGTTTGGGATTCTATCTGTTTGGAGATGTTGGATGCACTCTGTACATGCACTGTTGCTATTTGGACTTGGAATTTCTAAGGACTGTGCCATGGAAAGTGCTCTGAGGCTTTTCATAGACTTGGACTTGCAGTTACTGTTCTGGATTGTGTTCTATGGCCTGAGAGAGAGCTTTCCTGGCATGGAGCCAAAGTATGGGCACAGGGGAACTTTCCTAGGTTGACCGTTGCTGTTCTGGATTGTGTGTTGTGTGTGACCTGAGAGAGAGCCTCCTCTCAGAGCCTTTGCTACAGGCAGAGGGGTTCCTGGGTCGAACTTCGTTTCCCTGGCATCTTGCCTACTTGGATCAACTCAGTGCTTACTGGCAGACTGGGTGTGGTCTGTACAAGATGTATACTGTCTCTGCCGGTCTTCAGGCACTCCTGTGCAGAGGCTTTCCCTGGGGTTGTGGGCCTGTTCCTAATGGGCCAGCATGTTTCACGTCTCTAATTGCTCATATAGGACTTGGTCTAGCCCAACACTTCTCCCCAAGAGAGATTGCTGTTCTGGTTCGCATCAAGCCGTTTGAGCCTAAAGCTGTCTGGCCGTCATCAGCTTTACGTGAATGTGTGCGGAAATGAAGCCATTATGCTTGGATTCCATGTGATTTCACAAATAAAGGAGTCTCACCATCTGGACCATCTTGTCAGTTTGCCTAAGTTCGTGAGCAGAAGCCTGGGGTTGGGCAAGTTCATGACACCTAGCATCACATGCGTACCTGTCTTCTGGGCTCCTGCAGTGACCACCTTTTAGTTTCATTTCTCTAAAAGCTGATTATGAGCAGGGGGAAGGAGGGAGTGCTGTTGAGTGACTGGCAGGTCCATCTCCCAATCCCAGGGGGACTTTTTTTTTTTTTACTGTGGGCTCTAATCATTGTGCTTTGCAGGAGAGAGGGAGGGAGTTTTATTGTATGTTCAATAAAAATTCTCTCTGCCATTTCTCTCAGTACAGCACACAGAACAGCCTTCCCCAAGCAAGTGTCCTACATATATTTTGGGGCTGTTGATTTACGGCAGGGATGGACAACTTGTTGGCCTTCAGGTTTTTGGGCTCCAACTCCCATCTGCCCCCAGCCAGCATGGCCAATGGGATTCCTTGGGGATCCTTTTGGCTTTTTAACACTTCTATGAAGCCTTGGAATAGATCGTCCAGGGTTGGCTGCTGCATGTCATTATTTTGTTGATGATACTCAGCTCTATCTCTTTTTCAACTGATGTCAACAAGGCTCTGGTTGTTCTGATGTTTAGAATGACCAGTTCCTCCTTAGCATCAGCTGAAAAAGAAGATGTCTAAAGCCCTGTCTGGGTGCACTGAAGGATTTGATGTGGCATAAGAAACTGAGACTCAGACTCAATGGAGGCACTGCGGGTGGTTGTCCAGCTCAGGCTGGGTAAGTCTTGAAAATAGGAAGATGCAGTGATGAATCCAGTAGGCAGGTCAGTTAAGCAGGGCATTGCTCAAGCACAGTATTCCCAGGAAAGTAGATGGTTTCCAGAAGAAAGGTCTGAGGTACAGCCAAGGTCAAAACACAGATAAGCAGTCAGATATTACACACAGACCAAGAAGAAGAGTCAAGGTTGGGAGGTTCAGTGATACAAGTCACTGGAGCTAATTGTTCCAGCACTGACTAAGGTGAAACTGAAGGCTTGTATAGCTATAGCTAACTGTGCCCCACTAAGGATTCAGATACACTTAGTTCTAGCTCTCTGGGGAATGTCCTACACATGAGGACTCCTTTCCTCCTTTGCAATCAAGCACTCCTTCTCAAAGGAGCCCTACTGGCCTTCCTCGTAAGATGATGATGCTCTCAGGGGCCAGGGGTTCACTCAACCTTTGCCACATGTGGGGATGGAACTCAGCCATCTCCCCCACTGGGCCAGGCCCCTCCTGGTCTTCTGACATTGAATGTTCTGGGGTGTTTTTCATCTCTAGGAACTCTAGCAGTGGTCAACAGGCAAGCTATTCCAGGATTGGGAGCACAGGCTGTTCTGAATGGGATTACACTCCCTTGAAAGAACCAAAGGATGCTTCTGGATATGATCCAGGATTCTTTCTGGGTGTCCAAGTGGCTGCTTTGATCTGGACTGCCCTTGCCCAGCTTCAGCTGGTGCACCAGTTGTGTCCCTTCCTGGAGAAGATGGATCAGGATGGTGTGTCCTGCTCTAAACTGATTCCTGGTTGATTGCTAAGCAAATACACAGAAGTATACAACATAGTAGTCAATTTAGCTGGCAAACGGTTAAGTACAATTTCAACAGACATATAGGCTTTTGGTTTTTTTTCCAGAGTGAGGCCTGAGGCATAGCCAAGATCAAAGGCCAGGAGATCAATTGCGTAAAAACACAGCTCAAAAGCAGAGTCAGGTAGAAGTCCAGGTGTCAGTAGCATGGAGATCCAAACACACAACAAGGTCAAGGACCAAACAGGATCCAGAGACTAGGGCCTAATCCACACCAAGCAGGATATAGCGCCATGAACGCCATATGAAAGAGGCTTTATAGTGGTATTGAAGTGCACTAACAACTGTTGGGGCCCATAAGACACATACCATATGCCGCTTCCATAGTGCTATATCCTGCTAGGTGTGGATTAGGCCTAGAGCTGAAGATCAGATATAGTTTTCAGCAGCTCTCAAGTGAGGGCTGATATAGCTAGAGCTACTAGAGCTCATCCCAGTGCTCAGACACATCATGTTAAGAGGCTTGTCAGATGCCATCCCCATGAGGAGACCCCAACTCATCTGTAGTTCTCTTCAGTAAGTGTGCACTCCTTCACCTGGCCACTGTCCTTTCACAGATCTTAACAGGCCAGCATTCTTGGAGGCCAGGTTGCAGCCCAGCATCTCTCTCTGCCTCAGAAGCTGAGCTCTCTGGCTCTCCAGGAGACATATCCAAAGGCATCTCCCCTGACTACTGGCAGCATCTTCTGAGGGGCCAACTGGCTCTGCAGGTTCTTGCTCCTCCTCTGAAGATGACTGCAGTGATGCCATGACACCTGAGACCGTGACACAATGCTCAATAGCTTAATCCCTTCCTGTACTCTCCATGGGGCTGCCCTTGGAGAATACTTGGAAACCGCAGCTGTTCCAATAACCCTCAGTGGGTTGCTTTCTGGTATGAATTATGTGGACCCTATTACAACAGTCATATCAATTGCACTAGCTTCCAGTTTGTTTCCAGACTGCAGTCAATGAGCTAGTGCTTATGTACAAAGCTGTAAATGGGTCATTTATTTATTACATGTCTATAACCCACTCACCCCCACCCCCCGCCAATGTCTCTGGGGCCAGGATATCATAGAGGCTTGGAGCCAGGAGATCTTACGGATTGCCTCCTCCCATATGAACCTGTCTGTCTTTTACTATCTTCTTCAGAGACCGTATTGTATGTCCCACCACCAAGAGCGCCTAAGTTCGAGAGAAGATGGGAGAGGGCCTTTTTTCCAGCAACTTTCATGGTCCTGTCCCATCTCCTCATCCTTCTCAAAGGAAGATAAAAAGGACCCATTGTGTCCAGTTTCAGGCCAGCAATTAAAATATGTTTATTCCAATTCAGCTTTTAATGCTTTTAAGGAGGGGTCTGTATCTGCCGTCTCAGATGCTTTAAAGCTAGTTCTGTTTTTAAGGTGGGTTTTTGATGTGGGTCTTTGATGTGGGTTTCACCTTGTGTTTTCATGTTCTGCATTGTACACTACTGAACGCAACTGTAGAAGAAATAAATGATCACTTCTATACTCAATTTCATTGACTTCCTATATTATTCATATGAGCCACGTAATACTCAGTTTCCGAAACATGTAATACATACAGTATATTCATGGTAACATACTCCGAATACAATTCCCCAAATAGGTTACATATATCTTAATCAACAGTTGCTTTCACTGTATATATGTAATTAACATATTGTGTAAGTCACATAGACATAGATAACTGTACTAATCAATAATTCAATAATGACGAGTATCCGGTATTTTTCCTCGTTTCCCCAATTCCCCAAATAGGTTACATATATCTTAGTCAACAGTTGCTTTCACTGTATATATGTAATTAACATATTGTGTAAGTCACATAGACATAGATAACTGTACTAATCAATAATTCAATAATGACGAGTATCCAGTATTTTTCCTCGTTGCGTTATCTTCATCAGATGTTATTAAGTATGTTGCACATTCTGTAAACATAACCGACATACTTAAAGTCTTATCTGTCATAAAACACAGGACCACATATCCTCCGCAGTCATAAATCAATAATTTTATAAGTCACTCACCCCCACCTGGGCATATAGATTCCACAGGTAATCCAGAGTTTATAATTGGGCTACATATGCATCTCAATGCTCAAGTACTAAACGAGTAACCTGGATGGATTGATGCAGTGCATTATCCAACATGGATCTCTGTGCGTCGGATTCTGCAGGTACTTCGGCTGATGAGACCAATCTTGGCTATAGAACACGGTCTCAACATAGATGCTATAGAAATCATGGTGTGCACGGAGGGGAACACACGGGCATGCAATTACTACCATGACAGTATGATTCAGAACCCCCAGGTCCTTCTCCTTTTCGAGGGGCCAGAAGAGGGTGGAACAAAATTTAGTAGTCAACTTATCATCCAGAAATCTCTCTCAGGATGAATGCAACATCCTCAATTTGGGTATGAGTTTCGTTCTGACTTCAAAGTACAATGCCTTCCAGACCAGAATAGATTCATTTCAGCTTACACATCTAATTAAATTACGTGACCTATTTGGCGGAACAACCAACGTGGGACCACCTTTCAGACCACAATCAACATTTATCCCTGTCACGTCTAATCCAAATATTAAAGTTTTTGAACAAGTAGTAGAGAGAGACTTACAAGACATTGAGAAGTCACCAAGGAGATCATGGTTCAACCTCAGCAAAACACAAAAGGATATTATATTTGACTTAGCCAATGATGGAACAATAGTCATCAAGGAAGCGGATAAAGGGGGTGCCATTGTGATTATGAACACAGAGGATTCTGTACAAGAAGTATCGAGACAATTGAATGATACATCCAGTTATCAATCTATCTCACTGGATCCCACCAGACACATTTCTTCTATCATTAGGACTACTGTAACGGAGGCATGGGTAATGGGTTGAATATTAGAATCAGTAAGTCAATTTCTACAGAATCCATCTCCACTAGGGGTGTGCATGCCAAAACAAATCATTGTTTATCGTTATCGTCATTTCGGACCACAAAAAATATCGTCTTCATTCATATCGTAGGTGAACCATATCATCTTCACAATAATTATCATGAACAAATGATATTTTTTGCAGCCCTATTTTTAAAGAAAAAATGCCTATAACTTATGTATTTTAAAAGTTGGAGGCTTGAAACTTGGTCACAGTGCTTATGGGGTATGCCTAAGTATGTGTATGAAATTTGAGATCGATCCCTCCAACCCTCTATTTTATATGAATTTTTTAAAGATCGTTTCCCTTCTGACAGGTCTGAATGAACATACGTAGCGAGCTGTCATTCTGATCTGTCAGAACTGAAACGATCTTTAATAAATTCATATAAAATCGAGAGTTGGAGGGATCGATCTCAAATTTGGCACATATGTGTAGCACATGTTGTTACACATATGTGCCAAATTTGAGATCGATCCCTCCAACCCATGATTTTATATGAATTTATTAAAGATCCTTTCAGTTCTGAAAGATCAGAATGACAGCTCACCACATGCGTTCATTCAGACCTGTCAGAACAGAAATGATCTTTAAAAAATTCATATAAAATCAAGGGTTGGAGGGACCGATCTCAAATTTCAAACACATACTTAGGCATATCCCATAAGCACTGTGACCAAGTTTCAAGGCTCTATCTTTTAAAATACAGACGTTATAGGTATATTTATATGGCAGTCCGATAAAACGATAAAATCGCCCGAACATTATCATCTCCGATGATTATCGCAGCTTTTTCTATTGTATTGTTATCATTAAACACATGCACGATAATGACCTTATCGTATTGTTATCGTACATTTTAACGATATGATACACATCCCTAATTTCCACGCATGCCTATTTTTTATATTTTACCCAAAATCCACAAACCAGGATTCCCACCTCCAGGATGTCCCATTGTATCTGGTTCCAATTCTGTATTGGAATCTCTTTCTCAATATCTTGATCACTTTTTACGACCATTTGTACAAGAAATTCCATCGTATCGGAGGGACACCAAGGATTTCATCAATAAAGTTGAGGGTATAAACATTCCTCCAGGTGCCACTATGGTATCTATGGATGTGGGAGCCTTATATACAAATATTCTGCATGATGAAACATGTATGGTAATTGAAACTGTCCTGAATAGGAGAGAGGAACTGCTCCCTCCTACTTCTTTCCTTTTAAATTTGACAGACATAATTTTGGAAAAGAATTATTTTAGATTCAAAGATCAATTTTACATACAGATAAAGGGAGTAGCCATGGGCAGTTCTTTTGCCCCTGGTGTGGCCAACTTATTTATGGCTCACCTGGAAGAATCCCTGATCTGCAATCCTCTTTTCAATCCCTTCAACAGATATTACATTTTATAAATGTGATATTGATGACATATTTTTGGTATTTATGAATAGTAATTCCTTACTGGATTTTTTTGAATGGGTCAATTCCATCCATGACACCATAAAATTTTCATTCAATACTGATACTAGTAGGATAGCCTTCCTTGATACTTACATTCACAGGACTAATGACAGATTATCTGTTAGTTTATACACTAAAATCACAGATAAAAATTCTTTTTTACATTTTTCATCTTTTCACACTTCACAACTTCAACGGAATTTACCATACGGCCAATATTTACGTTTGAAGAGGAATTCCTCCAGTTACGTGGATTACTATAAAGCCAGGATGCATCTTAGGCATCAGCTACTGGGTAGAAACTGTCCCAGTTCAGTTATTCAGCAAGTAGAGATTAGGGCTGATCAGGTTCCATGTGCTCAGTTACTATGGGATAATATTAATAAAATGGATAATAGACTTACGTGTGCTTTCACGTATTCACATCTCGGGTTTCAAATTAAGAATATCATTAAAAAACATTGGCACTTAGTACAGCATATTCCTGGATGTGTGGAGGTACCAGAAATTGGTTGGAGGAGAACTAATAATTTATGTAACAGATTGGTACACACGGACTTGGTTAAACCAACTTGATCTTCCATTTCTGCTAGGGGGCACTATAGATGCCATGGATGTACCGTATGCTCATTAGCCCTAGTAATTAAGGAGTTTGAGGATCCTAACAATCATCAGACCTATCAATTAAGGCACTTTTCAAATTGTGCTACCAAATTGGCTGTATACATCATCATTTGTCCATGTGGACTACTATACATAGGTAAGACCAACCGTCGAATTCGCACTTGGATTGGAGAACATAGATCCAAATTAAAGTATAATGTTCAGGAAGCACCATTAGTAGAGCATTTCATGTCTAAACAGCATAATTATGATGATTTCAGGTTTTTTGTAATTGATGTCGTACAGCCGCACAAGTATAACTGGACTGATTATGACAAGCAGCTGTTACAATTAGAAGCAAGATGGATTTACAAACTCAATACAGTGGCACCTCTGGGGTTCAGTCTTGACTTAACCTCCTTCCTTTGATCTCTCCACCACATGGAATGACCTCATGGAGGACAGCTTAACAGTTAACGTCAATTTTAACTTATGAGGCTTGGCAATTAGTATTTAATGAGTGCAGCTGCTTCAGGCAATTGCCAACACCCAGGAGCAGTTTCAAGTATTTTCAACGGGAGCCAGGTCTGTAGGCTTTGTATTAACAAACAACAGTAATAATATCTTGGGGATAATAGTTTAAAGTTTGATCATTTCCTTTTCAAATTAGGAATCTGGAAAGTAAATATGTACATTGTATGATGATCCTAGAATAGAACCTTTACCCATGGAATCTATATGCCCAGATGGGGGTGAGTGACTTATTCATTAAACAAAAAACCTACGGTTTACAAAAACAATGTTAAGGCTCCACAGTTTCCAACCAAGCACCAAAAAGCAGGGAAATTGGGAGTTAAGGCTCCCAAGCCTAAACGCCACATCCTCCCTAAGGAGGCAGACACTGCAAGTGAAATTCTCATTCTCCCAAAGCAGATAAACCATGAGGACAGGATGGAGAATATGATATGCAAAGGTGACTGTGGGGTTGTGGAAAACTGATAATGAACAACTTAGGGCCACCTGGTGCCCTCCAAAGGTGTTGGACTACAACTCCCATCATTGCAAGTCAGTATGTCCCATGGTCAGGAATGCTGGGACTTGTCATCTCAAACACCTGGAGGGCAACAAGATGGGGAATGCTGTTCCATACCCTTACCAAATACAGGGTCTCAAACACATCTCTCAAACACATCTCGCATATAGCAGCATGCTTAATAACAAAAGGGAACTATTCATTACAGATCTAGAACCAGAGCATGTTCCAGGCACTTTCAACTTTTGATCAATATCCTGCCCTTCAAAGAACCAAATTTTTTTCCTTAAAAATGTATTTAAACAAAATATACTGTTCATTCCCCACAATCCCTGCACAATACATCATCTCATCAAAGCGACAGAGCAGCAGAAGAGGTTTAGTTTGGCTGTCTTGAACACCTTTCAGATGAGATTAGTTTGCAATCCTATACCTCTTGGGAGTAAGCCCTAGTGAATTCCGTGGCACTGGCTTCTGAGAAGACAAGTATAGGAGTCAACCTTCTCCAGCTTGGTGCTCTCCAGATGTGTTGCACTTTAATCCTCATGTTATGTGTTATGGGGAAGACAAAAACCATTTCATACTTAATTTTAAAATTAGGGATGTGCACTGGATCGGACCCGATCCACGATCCCAGTCCGGTCCAGTGGGAAATCGGATAAATTATCCGATTTCCGATCCCGCAGCTGGATCGGCCGATCCAATCCGAACCGGTCCGAAAAAGCTCCGAACCGGTTCGGCGGATCGGCGGATCGGCGGGCGCCCACTGGCGCCCACCGCCGCTTCCATTGGCGGGTGCCAGCGGGCGCCCGCCGATGAAAGTGGACAGCGGGGGGGGGGGAGGAGGGGGGCACTTACCTTCTCGGCCCAGTGGCTCCCGTCCGGCGCCGGCGCCTACTACTACTAGCAGGCTCCGCGGCCTGCTCTAGGGTGGCGCGCCGGGTGATGTCATCACCCGGCGCGCTACTCTAGAGCAGGCCGCGGAGCCTGCTGGTAGTAGTAGGCGCCGGCGCCGGCCGGGAGCCACCGGGCTGGGAAGGTAAGGAGGGGGTGCGTGGAGGGGAGGAGGGGGCGCGCGGAGGGGGGAGGGGGGAGGGGGGCCCTTACCTGCCCGGCCCGGCGGCTCCCGTCCGGCGCCGGCGCCTACTACTACCAGCAGGCTCCGCGGCCTGCTCCAGGGTGGCTCGCCGGGTGATGTCATCACCCGGCGCGCTACTCGAGAGTAGGCCGCGGAGCCCGCTGGTAGTAGCCGCCGGCGCCGGACGGGCCGAGAAGGTAAGCAGTGGCGGGGAAGGGGGCTTACCCCCCCCGGAGCCGTCCGCTTCTATCCGCTGGCGCCCGCGGGCGCCAGCGGATGGAAGCGGGCGGCCCCAGGGGGGGTAGGGAGCGCGGGGGAGGGGGTTTACCTGCCGGGGCCGTCCACAGCGGACGGCCCCGGGGGGGGGAGGGAGTTAGGCCCCCCCTTACCCACCCTCCGCCATTTTTTCCTCATAGACTTGCATTGCAATGCAAGTCTATGGGGAAAAAAATGGCGGCCGATCCAAAAATGTACGATTTTTGGGTCGGGATCGGACTCGATCCGGTCCGGGGGGCCTCCGATTTTGTCCGAACCGGTCCGGGACAAAATTGGAGGTCCCGATCCGGGTCCCGATCCGATCCGGGGGGTCCGTGCACACCCCTATTTAAAATAATACTGATACATGAAAGTATTAGGTGGTAGCTCTGCCTTTGATCTCACACTGCTGAACAAGTAAGAGAAATCCTTTATCTGATATTCAAGAAACAGACATCCTATGCCATGTGTTGAAAACTAATGTTGACGTCTGAAGGGCTATCCGGATTACCGTATGTATTCAAGATCCATTCATTGTTGTTTCATTTGGTTTATACAGTTTATTATTTAAAATGATGCAGCTCTTTTGTAGTTCCTTGATTGATTACAATGCTGGAAAACATCATACTTTAGTACAGATGTGGGCAGAAAATAGATCTATCCTGATGTTTTGGACATCAACTCGCGGCATTCCTGACAACTGCCCATGCTGATAGGGGCTTTTACAAGTTGAATTCTAAAACACCTGGAGATCTACATTCTGCCTTCCCTTCTTCTTGAACAACATTTGCCAACCTGGTGCCTGTCAGATGTGTTGGGTTGCAACTCTCAACATAAGGAGATGCTCTAAGAAATGAGAAGTAGCTGGTCCTAAGTTGTTCATCATCATTTCCCACAACCCCACAGTAATTGCATATCTAGATTTTTGAGATGACAAGTCCCAGCATTCCTGACCATGGGACATACTGACTTGCAATGATGGGAGTTGTAGTCCAACACCTTTGGAGGGCACCAGGTTGGGGAAGGGCTGCTCTAAACAAAAAAAGAGAAGTAGGTGGTCCTAAGTTGTTCGTTATCAGTTTTCTACAACCCCACAGTCACCTCTGCATATCATATTCTCCATCCTGTCCTCATGGTTTATCTGCTTTGGGAGAATGAGAATTTCACTTGCACTTTCTGCCTCCTTAGGAAGGATGTGGCATTAAGGCTTGGGAGCCTTAACTCCCAATTTCCCTGCTTTTTGGTGCTTGGTTGGAAACTGTGGAGCCTTAACATTGTTTTTGTAAACTGTAGGTTTTTTGTTTAATGAATTTCATGGCTTTGTGTAACGGATGACTGGATATTATACAGTTGACAAGCAGCCAGCATCAGCTAGGATGTTACACCATTTTGACATCCAATATAAAATCAAAGCTAGTGATATGTGTTGCACCCACTTTTCAAAATAATAAATGAACCCAGAAGTTATGCTCTCTCATTTGAAATCTGAGGGGTCTCATTTGAATTTTTCAATAGCCAATGTCCAGAAATAAAAGCTTTCTATGACTGATTCATGAAAAGAAGCATTTCATGGTTTATGTCTGTATTTGGAGAGAACCTGAAAAAAAATCTACTGGACTAAAAACTCCCCAATTTATTCTAGAAGCACACAAGGTGATACAGGAAAATATCCTAAATTAGAATAAGTGACAGTTTACTATATTAATTATTTTAGCTCATTTTATGCTACATGCTTTTTCTTCCTGTTTGCATCTTAAAGTAGCAGATTGTGATCATGTTTGTGGTCAAGTTTCAATCCTGCATGGGCTGCATTTCCATCCATAGATATTTACTTAAAAGACCCATTGAATTTCCTTGGTTCTTTAAAAGCAACGTATTTGCTTTTAGATTTGCCACTCTCAGCACTCTGCGCGTGCTATCTATGCCTGCTCTGTCTACCCTATTGTTCCCTGCTAGGCCCAGCCAGGGGAGGTCAGTAAATTAAACCAAGGGATGAAAGATGGGATTCCATCAAGTTCAGCTGAGAGCATTTCCTGTAGGACATGGACCTAACAGGAACGGTGAGGTCAGGATTCTGGCAGACCCATTTAAGCAACTTTACGGCCTGATAGTTCTCTGTTCGGTAGCCTGCAGAAGCCTCATAAAGCAATGGGCATATGAACACTGTTATTATGGTCTGCCACTTTGTCTTTAGTAGTCTGAGGTCCAGACCTTTTCAGAAGGGGGAATAGTGTCATGTTATAGGGTGACCACATGGAAAGGAGGACAAGCCATCCAAAATGGTGGCCAGCACAACATCTTGTGATACTAAATTCTATAGTTAACCAGAACTGTACACAGTATTCTAAGTGTGGTCACACCATAGATTTGTATAAAGGCAGTATGAGACTGGCAGTTTTATTCTCAATTACTTTTCTTATAATGCCTAACATGGAGTTTGCTGTCTTTACAGCTGCCACACACTGGGTTGACGTTTTCACTGAGCTGTCAACCACATTCCCAAGTTTTTTTTTCTTGTTTAGTCACTGCAGGCTCAGATCCCATCAGTGTATATGTGATGTTGGGATGCTTTGCTCCAGTGTGCATCACTTTACAAATGCTTACGTAGAACTGTTGTTGCCCTTTTGATGCCCATTTTCACACTATGGAGAGATTCTTTTGGAGCTCTTGGTAATCTCACTTCATTTTAAAAACCCTAAATATTTTGAGGTCAGCAGCAAATTTGGCCATCTCACTGCTCACTCCTATTTGCATGTTGTGAAGAAAGTGGATAGGGAGGCAGTTTCTCCCTTTCTCATTATATTAGAATGAGGGTGGAAGTGAGCAGTGATGTAGCCACGTTTGGTGATGATACCAAATTATTTAGTCTTGCTAAAACAATGGAGGATTGTGAGGAGCTCCATAAAGATCTCTGCATACTGAGAGAATGGCCATGAAAAGGGCAAATGCTGTTCAATGTAAGCAAGTGTAAAGTGATGCACATTGGGGGATCACAATTTCACATATACACTAACAGGATCTGAGCTAATTAGCGGTGACTGACCAAGAAAGAGTTTGGAGCAGGGGAGGTGGACAGCTTGATGAAAATGTTGATCCGGCCGCTGTGAAAAAGGCAACCTCCGTGTAAGGCGTAATTAGGAAAAGAATCCTAATTCTTGAAGACTAATATGAAAAATAGTAGGTTCTCTGATTTGCACTTGATGTATGTGGATTCTTTAATCTTACTATAGTAAAAATAACATGTTTTAGTTTTAGATTCATGACTGTATTAGCAGTAAGTTAGTTGGGAAACAAATGTATTAGGAAGTGCAAAAATGAGTGTATTGCATCATTTGTGACAGCTCTATTCATACATAGTTTATGGTATGTAGTAAGTCAAGAACAAACCTAAGGATGCCTTTCTGTGTGTATATATGAAAGAGGCAGGCACGCAGACATAGATAGTGGGCCAGGCCTAAATTTCCAACCTAATCTATCTTACAGGGTTGTTGTGAGGGTAAAAGTAGCACATGCCATACACCCAAACATTACCAAACATTTGTTTTACATTTCTGTGAAAGTGAGCAGCAGAAGAAACTCACTAGATGGTTTTGAGCCAGTCATAGACTCTTAGCCTAACCTACCTCATGGGTTTTTGTGGGGGGAGATATGGCACTTGAAAGAATGATCAGTCTAGGGCTTTCCCCTTCCTCCTTACTAGAGAAGCTTCTTTGCAACTGATCAACTAAATGGAGTCTGAATATCCTCTTATATCACTACATCTGACCCAGTACCAAGAATAGCCATGTGGGTGTTTAGAAATATTGCTCAGTTTAATTTTAATCTATCCAAGTTTGGATTTTTATTTTTATTTTTTTGCTCTAAAATAGCCTGTGGTCAATGAATCCTATATTAAGCCTGTCAAAGATGTTGGTACTGGAGATAACAATACACAATAGTTTTGTTCAACCTGATCAAAACATATTAGAAAAGCTAAGAGAATTCAGAATGTCACTGACTCTTCTACCCTACAGGGTTGTTGTGCTGATAAAATGGAGGAGGATTATGTAAGCCACCTTAGGTTCCTTGCAAGAGGGAAAAAAGGCAGGATATAAATGTAACATTAATAAATGTAGTACTACTTCTACTAATTATTATTATTAATTAATTATAATAACAATGAAGGAATAAAAATTCTTTAAAAATCAAATACATGGATTTTTTTTAAAAAAAAAGAAAAAGAGGGGGGAGCTTAACCTCTTATCTTACAAAAAGCCTTGGTCCCTAAATACACAGAGCTCTCAAAGAGAAGTACAGCCAAATCCAAACAGCCCTTCAAGCTAGTGGAATGGGAATGAGACTCATTGCACTCAGTGGAACTAACTTCTGAGTTGACATGCCTTGGATTGAATTGATATGAAAATTAATGATCAGCAGCCATAATCAATGAACATACACACATGCAAAGCATGCAAGCAAGTTGTTAATTGTAGAGTTATAGTGCTGTAAAGGAGAGGGAACTCTCACTCACATCTCTCCCTTTTCCGCCTTCTAAGGTTCCAGTCTGTTTTTTTTAAATAAAGGCTACAATCTTCTACACACTTACCTGGGAGCAAGACCATTGCATTCAGTCAATGGAACTTACTTCTGAGAAGAGACTACAGCACTGTCTTTGCTAGAGGAAGCAGCCATTGTAACTGACGCAGGAGGGAGGGGGGAGACTCTACTGAGCGTGTGCCATAATCAAAATGGCCACCAGATTTCTTAAAGAGGCACAGCTTTAATTTAATAAAATCCACTTAAGCGAATTTTTTTTTTTTTTAAAAAAAAGCAGTTCCACCTACACTACAACGGGAGGAAGTAGACCGTGCCATTGGATTAATGAAAAAGGCTCCCTGAAGGTAAGGACAGCTGCGTAAAAATGGTCGCAAGCCCTGAGTTCAATTTTCAGTTTTGGATTTAGGGGATTCTTTAATCTTTTTACTTTAAACTGCTCTCCTTCCCTCAGTCTTTCACCAATCTTCTTGAAATTTTCAGGTAATGTAAAACAAACATTTCTTTCTGGTACCTATAAATTTCAGAGAGATTGGTGAAACATTTTCGATTTTATGGCTGTTAGAATGACCCCTCCCCAATTATCACTTTAACATGGTGGAACGTGTTTTTTACTGACCACCCTTAACAAGGGAGGCACTGCCGTGCCTCCCTTAATTATTGATTTATGACTGGGGAGGATATGTGGTCCTGTGTTTTATGACAGATAAGACTTTAAGTATGTCAGTTATGTTTACAGAATGTGCAACATACTTAATAATATTTGATGAAGATAACGAAACGAGGAAAAATACCAGATACTCGTCATTATTGAATTATTGATTAGTACAGTTATCTATGTCTATGTGACTTACACAATATGTTAATTACACATATACAGTGAAAGCAACTGTTGACTAAGATATATATATATAACATATTTGGGGAATTGTATTCGGAGTATGTTACCATGAATATACTGTATGTATCACATATTTCGGAAACTGAGTATTACGTAGCTCATATGAATAATATAGGAAGTCAGGAAATTGAGTTCAGAAGTGATCACTTATTTCTCCTACAGTTGCATGCAATTAAATTCACATAAACACTTAGGTGCAACTTCAGCCTTTCTTCGTTATTCTTGCATTGTACACTGCCTGGAAGGCCCTGTTCGTGCAGAAAGATGATTTGTCATATTTTCATAAATAAATAAATAAATAAATAAATAAAAGTGTCTGACCATTGATTCCAATGTGAGAGATTTCATCACACACCTCACTGCACTCACTGAAATGAATGGGAGGTAAAAGCACTTAGTGGAGTGTGGGATCCTGCCCACTCATTTTGAAAGGGTTAATCATCAGATTGAAGAAAAGCCAGCCAGCAAAATTCTGAAGATGTTTCTTTGCAGGGAAGTTGGACTTACTAAAAAAAGCCAGAGCACAGCCCACCAAAAAGAAGATGACGATGAACAGTATTGCAAGATACATGGCATCGGGAGTTTTCATGAATGCCACCACTTTTCCTGGAGAGACAAGAAAAAGGGAAATTCTGCTTTCATCACACAGCTCCAACATTTCCACAATTGTCCCAGTAAATACATTTGACTAATGGCATCAGCAAGCAACATCCAACTTCCTAAACCTCTTGGGCTGAACTTTCCCCTACCATCTGCTTAAGGACTAGACCCTTGGAAAGTGAAGTAGACAGAAGAAGCAGGCATTGAGGACACTTATCTGCCACTGTGCCCTGTCTGGCCTCAACAGGATGGAGAGATGTTTTATGGAGCAATGATCATCAATTTGCAGCTAGGGTGGCTACTTTTGACTTGCCCCCACCCAAAAAAAGAGGAAATGTATCACCCCAAAAAGAGGACATATCCCAATTTATATGCGCGGGTGCAAATTTAGAAATAATTATTATAATATATATATATATATATATATATATCATCATCAACCTGTGGAAGGCTGTAACTAGGTGACCTGGGTACCTGCCTGTTCAGTCTGCTGCCCAAAGGCTCACTGGATGAGCAAATGGTCTTGTTGTTCTCCATCTTTAAAGCAGAATTGGGCAGGGCAGCGGTCCTCTGTAAAAGGACCGCACTATGACCTGGCCACCCTATCTGCAGCATTTAGCCCTCAGGTTGATTTCAAAGCCCCACTGAAAGCTACCACTCCATACCTCTGGCAGGAATGGGCCATCCCTCCGCTGGCAGCCCACTGGGCATGAAGAAAGGAGGGAGAGAAAGAGGGGAGGGGTCCCAGAAAGAGAGAAAGGGGTGGCCTTGCCTACTTTTGGCTCTGGCACCATCTATGGCTTACTCATGACCCCTCAATGGGCCTGTTCAGAGACAACACGCTAAGCCACGGTTAGACCGCTAACTCTTTTGCAGCAAATGGTTAGTGAGTTTAAACCAGGGTTATGTAGCCACCATGGTTAGGACTGGGTCACACAACACCCTAGGTCAAGGTTCACATGACATGCTAAGCCATAATGCTTAACCACGATGGCTTAGCATGTTGTCTGAACAGGGACAATAAATTACCCCTGAATGAATGTGGCCCTTGACAGAAAAATGTCCCTCACCCTTGTTAGAGAGGCCACACAGCACCAATACACAAACAGCAGAGGTTCACCTGGCACCTACATTATACTCTTTTCGACGCCAGGTGAAGACCTTGGTATTCTCTCAGTATTTTAACCGTTTTATCATCTTCGCCTTTTAACTTTGCTGTTTTAACTCTGCATTTTAAATTTGTATTTAAAATCTTTATAGATCTCTGCATGGCTGCTTGGTTTTACCCAGGTTGTGCTTTTATATTGTATTTTCATATTGGGGCCTTATACTATTGTTTGTTTTATACTTTGATTTGTGTCTGATGCTTTTAGCTCATGTGAACCGCCCAGAGAGCTTCGGCTATTGGGCAGTATAGAAATGCAATAAATAAATCAATAAATAGTTCTGAAAAACATTGTACGTCACAACCAGGCCTGGCAGCAGTAGGGTGACCATATGGAAAGGAGGACAGGGCTCCTGTATCTTTCACAGTTGCATAGAAAAGGGAATTTCAGCAGGTGTCATTTGTATGAATGCAGCACCTGGTGAAATTCCCTCTTCATCACAACAGTCAAAATTGCAGAAGCCCTGCCCTCTTTTGTATCTGGTCACTCTAGTATAGCTCTTGGAGCTTTAACGGTTGTGATGAAGAAAGGATTTCACCAGGTGCTGTGTGCCTACAAAGGATACCTGCTGAAAACCCCTTTTCTATGCAACTCTTAAAGATACAGGAGCCCTGTCCTCCTTTCCATAGGGTCACCCTATTTGAGCAACTTAGGCTCAGCTGAGTGGAGGTGAGGCCAGGGAGGGGGTGTCTGGAATCAGCAATGGCCCCAGGTGGAATTGTGGGCCAGTGGAGCTTACCTGGAGCGGCCAGCATCACCCTTTAATTTCACTGACCCTGCTTCCAATTTAAGTACGTCGGGGGCAGATCTGGCAAAGTAAACAGGTGCTCACATCCCAGAGCAGAAGAGGACCAAGCTGGGCAACAGAGCCATTGAAGGGGTCCTGGTGGGATACAGCCCCTACAGCAAAGGATACCGAATCCTTATCCCCCGAGACTGCAGCATCAGAATCAGCCGAAGTGTGCAGTTTGATGAGTCTGCAAGGCCCAGGGCCATGGAGCTTATTCAGGTGAATCTAAGTGCACCTGACAGTGGAGAAGAGGAGCCCTAAGAGACTAGTAAGGGAAACCTGGAAAGGAATTCTTGCTAAACTCTTCTCTACATGAAAGACTGCATGGTTACAAAACTATGGCTCATGTTTTTGGCATTTTAAAATGTTTTTAGGAGGAGGAGGAGGATTCAACTACCAGTCTGCTTGGCTTCTTTGAGTGGAACGAAGGAGAGGTGGACTTCCTGAGTTTATTTTTAGTGTTCTGTTCTAAAACGAACATTTTCCTGAAAAAAATACAAACTACAGTCTATGTTTGTCTTCTCCTGGAGATATTCGGTAATACTAAAACAGCGACCGGAGTAATTTGTCCTTGAGAGAATCTACTGAACAATGTTTACACTTCCCTCTATGGTTGTGTGCATTTGGAAGTGTTTGAAAATCTGTGGGTACGTCCTGTAATCTTATCAACTGACACCTGTGCTACTGACTGGAAGTACTCTTGAAAGGAAAAGAAAGGGAGAATAGCATAACACAGCACCTTTAAAATCACATAAAGCTACGACAAGGAATGATAAGTTAAAGAAGAAGAAGAAGATTGGAAAGAGTGTAGAGGTAGAAATTAACTTACTTTACTGATTGTTTTGCTCCTGTGTCTATTTGGGACGAACAGCTGTTTCCTGATTGAGACGTGAGTGACTCCAGCAACCGGTTGGGAGAGGCAGCTGGAGGGGGTTTGCAGTGAGCAGTGAGCAGTGAGGAGAGGACGTTCCCGTCTGATTGGTTGACAACATTAGCTTTAATTACTTTGTTGGAGTTAACAAATTCAAGGACTGTGAATAAGTGGGCATGCCCATTTTCTCTTGGACTGAAGCATCTTAAGACAGACTACCGTCAAGTAGAGTCTGAGAGAGGCCAAGAGATAAAGGCCTCCTGGACTGGTGATTATTTTAACTCCTTCATCCCTGTTTCTTGGGTGAAGTAGAGTCTCTACATCTGATCCAGTCAAATTAGGAAAAGCTGCTTTTATAGTACTGCCATTGTTTGGTTTTAATTTTATGAACTACTATGTCTGCACATATAGGATATTCTGCAATTAATGTTAAGCAATGATTAACTGGTTTTATTGATGGTTACAAGTGGGTTGATTATAATATTATTCCCATACCAGCTAAAGAGAGTGTAAAGAGGAAAATAATGGTGTTAACTAGAGTGGGATATAAGCAATTGGGCTTAACTCCCTTGACCGAAGACATAGCTGTCTTGATCAAGGAAAGACAACAGTCTAAAATAACCCAATTTTTTTGCTCAAATATTGAGTCAGAAGTATGCAGAGTTAAGGTGGCCGAGAGAAGCAATCCAGATATTTTAGACCGGTCCTTGGGACCAAAGTGTTCAATGGAAATAATGGAGCAGGATTGGACTGGTTCTGGTGGAAGAAGTCTAGCAGATGAAATATTACTATCTGAAAAAAAAATGATGAGGGAAGAGTGGTTAACCCCTCGCTAAATGTTAGTATTGTGGCCCCAGAAGGTCCAGGTGGTTCTAACTCCCGGCTTCTGAGGAGTATGTCAAGAATGTGGACAGGGAGACATTTTTCTCCCTCTCCCACAATGCTAGAACCCAAAGGGGTCAATCCCATGCAGCTGATTGGTGGGAGATTCAGGACAAATGAATGGAAGTCCTTCTTCACACAATGCATAGTTAAGTGATGGAATTCACTACCGCAAGAGGTAGTGATGGCCACCAATTCGGATCGCTTTAAAAGGGGGCTGGACAAATTAATGGAGGAGAAGGCTATCAATGGCTACTGGTCCTGATGGCTATGTGCTACCACCAATATCCAAGGCAGCAAGCCTATGTCCACCAATTGCTGGGGAACATGGGTGGGAGGGTGCTATTGCACCATGTCCTGCTTGTGGCTGCCTCGTCGACAGCTGGTTGGCCGCTGTGTTAACAGAGTGCAAGACTAGATGGACCCTTGGTCTGATCCAGCATGGCTCTTTTTAAGTTCTTAAGGCTCCCTTGAAGCACTGGGGCTTTTCATTAGTGGGAATGCTGATGTCACATGCCGCCCTTCCTTCAAATTTCCTGTTCCCTCCAAGCTGAACAGCAAAACCCTCCCAGTTGCTAGAGAGAAAGTGGTTTTCCCAGCTTGCAAAGCAGAGCACTGGGGGCAGGGTGTGTGTCTTAGTCCTGAATGGGCAAATGACTCATTTGTTTTGCTAGAACCGGTGTGCTGATGGGGATCAACACAACAGCCTCAATTCCTGAATCCCCTTGGCGGGGAGGAGTCCCTCCACTTCATAACACTACACCACTGCTCCTTGGCCCAAAGAATTGTACAGTGTTCTTTCTTCACTCCACTTCACTCCATGACGGACCCCTTCCAGACCGTCTATCAACTTCCCCTTCCTGTTCATTCCTCAAAAGTGGATAAACTACTTAAGGATGTGAAGCATACGGACCTTTCAAGGTAGCATCTGCTGCTACTGCTGCTGCTGGTGCTGCTGCTGCTGGTGGCGGTGCTTTCTTGGCTGGAGCTATAGAAAAGCCCAACATAAAATCAACAGTCAATATCTGCCCAATTTCTTCTACTTAGAACACAGGCATAAGGAAAAGGCCTTGTTGCTGGAAGCCTGGCTCACCCCAGCCTCCCTCTCCAGCTCCCCACGGAGGGCCAGCTAGTTCTTCCACAAGGCAGAAGTCTCCCGTGGAAGAACTCGCTGGCAGAACCCTGCAGGGGTGTGCTTAAGTGTGCAGAGGGTCAGAGGATCGCTTGAGCACTGGGAGGAGAGCGAACAGCTGGTGGCATGAATAGAGGCAGGCAGAGGAACTGCCGCTGTGCTAGGCCTGCATGAGGATCAAGAGAGGAAGGGGAGGAAGCCGGTGACTTCTTAAGCAGCCTGCCAGATGGTTTCAACCAGGATTGGGCAATGTGTAGCCCTCCAGATGTGGTTGGTCAACAACTGTCCCTTACCATTGCCTATGCCGGCTACAGCTGATAGGAGCTGTAATCCAACACAACTGGAAGGTCACATATTGCCCACCCTTGCGTTATACACTTCGGGCTTCTCCCCATTTGGCAAAAAACCCACAGCCTTACCGGGGCTTTGCCTACCAGAGTCTTCGCGCATTTAACAATCAGCACATTATACACGCCCTCCACACCCTGTCCATTTTTGCCAGGTCCTTCCCATATGTATCCATCATATGGCCAACAGATGGCTCTGTTTGATCCCGCAACTTCAATTTATTACAGCATTTTCAGGGTTGTATAAAATGACGGATTCCCACTTGAAAACGGCAGGAGAGGAATCGGAGGTTGACGACACCATGAAAAGGACCTGCAAACCTCCGCGAGTGACCAGTCACGAGCATGCAATAAATTGCTCATGTGGAGAAACTTTCTAAGCTGGTGAACAGGGAAAAGAGTCCAAAGAGGGAGGGGGCATTAGCCTAGGCTTAACTCACTGCCAGGTAATTTTACTCCCACTCCATGGTAAAGGTGAGAAATGGAGGAAAGAGGGAAGAAATTAAAATGGTAAAATGAAGGCTCCTTGGGTTGTCTCTCAAGACAGAACTGTGGCTAGACATTGTGTTCCTTTATTGCTGTGAAGAGAAACAAACTTACCTTTATTTGCCATTTTATCTGTTCATTTGATTGTGCCTCGTACCGTCTGCTGTTCGTTCTGTGCGACCATATAATGGAGGAGGCTGTTAAAGCAAGATCTTAAGGCATCATCTTCAATGCGAAGACACAGTTGGGGTATTTCTTTTAACACATGCAGGGCAAGTGCTCACGAAGAAAAACTCTCTTCTGCTTCAGCCTGATTGTTTAATGTGAGACCTCCTCCCATCTGAGGACCAAAGGGGATTGCTGGTCTCCCAGAGAAACTGAACAATTGGAGCTTTGTGAGTCATTGCTCAGGGACTCTTGCTGTGCAATCAGGGGCCCCCATGTCCAGGCCTGCTATCTCCAGTCAGAAGCCCCTCTGGCAGCAGGACTGGGAAAGTCGTCTCTCTGGTGCATATCCTGAAGAGCCGTTCCATCAGGACTAGTGGCCATGGACAGAACATCACAGCTCCTCTGTGAATTTGTCTATTACCCTTTTGAAGCCATCTAAGCCCACAGCCACCAACACATCCTGTGGCAGGGAATTCCATCAGCTATTTATGTGTGTTGTGGAGGAGTACTTCCTTTCTACTCAGCAGTCCCATTGAGTGACTCCATGACAGAGAGAGAGGGAGAAAGATGTCCCTCTATCCATTTCCTCTATCTACACCAGGCATCATTTAATAAGCCTATATCAGTTCCCCCTTTAGTCACCCTTTTTTCTGAAACAAAAAGCCCCAAGTAGTGTAGTCTTAGTAGGATGATGGATCTGCCCTTTCCTGTCTCCTCTCCCAACTTCCTCCTTCTTCTTGCTCTCTGCCTTGTGAACTGCTGAGGAAAATTGCTGACGCAAGCAGTCTTGTCCCGAGCTGTGAAGCTGTTTGTTACTGAAGTAAAGTTTTTCTGAATCACCACTGGAGCGTTTCTTTCTGAGTATTAGCGTGGTTGCTCACAGGGATCTGATTCCAAGCACTGCTAATAGGTTATGGGCCCAGCAAAATGCAGATAAAGAATAAACCTGTCAGTACTGCTAGTAGGTTAATAAAGAATAAAACTTCAGAAAGTGGGGAAATGGCTGAAGGTAGCACATTCACAGCCATGGGAAAACTAGGTGCCAGAAACTACCAGACATGGAAATTTAAAGAGGAAATGGTGCTTGTGAAAGAAGACTTGGAGGAGGTTTTAGAATCTGCTCAGCCTGCAGAAAACCCCCCAGAACTGGGATAAAGTAAGGCAAGGGCAACAATTGCACTATCTGTCCAAGATGACCACCAGCTGCTTCACATAAGAAATGAAAACAACGGCCAAGGGAATGTGGGAAGCCCTGCAGAAGGTGCATCAGCTTTCCAGCACAAACACGAAGCTCTTTCTGAAGAGGAAACTGTTTAAAATGAGGTTTGAAAAGGGGGCCAGCTTGCCAGGCCATGTAAATGTGGTCCTGCAAATAATTGAAGAGCTAAGAGCTATTGGGTCAGAAACCTCAGAAGAAGATACCATAGCCATAATCTTATGTGGCCTGGATGACTCATACGAATCGCTCATAACAGCGCTGGACGTTCATCCAGAAAACGAGTTGAAACTGGACTATGTAAAAGCAGGCTGATTAGTGAGTGGAGTCGTAGGACAGAAAAGATGGCCGACACCACATGGAACAAAGCAAAGGCTAAGCCAGAGAGGAAAGTTACAAAAGAGTCTGAACAAGCCCTAAGAGCAAAGACTAAAGAGTGCTACAAGTGCGGGACCTAGACACACCTCAAGAGAGACTGTCCCAAAAACAGCCAGAAGAGGGAGTCAAAGATAAAGAAAGGTATGCCTGGATAAGTCTATGTAGATAAGCTATGCTGGAATCCAGAACTAAAAGCCAGACATTAGTTTGGGTGCTGGATTCAGGTGCTAGTACCCACATGACCAATGAAAGGGAATTCTTTGATAAGCTGGATCAGCGAGGGCAAAGTTACATTTGCCTGGCAAATGGGGAGTGGATAAAAACGGCCGGGATGGGAGAAGGCACCGCAGACTGCCTGGCTCCACCACACGGCGGGAAGACAAAGCTAAAAGATGTTTTGTTCATGCCGGATCTAGAAGGGAGCTTGCTGTCAGTAAGAAAGCTCACAGAAGACGGGTTTGTCTTGCTTTTCCAAGAAGACAAATGCCAGATCACTAAAGATGGAAGCCTGTGGGACAATGCCATGGTGAACAACTCCATGTATGGGGTCACCGGCAGTACAGAAGAAGCCAGGAGGGCAGAGCACATACCCCACGATGGCTGCATCCACCTCTGGCACAGGCGTATGGGGCACCGAAGCATGGAGGCAGTGAAAGAGTTAGCAACCAAACAACTCACTGGAGATCTGCAAATCTCAGCATGCAAGTCAAAGATGAGCTGTGTTTGCTGCATCACGACGAAAGCCACACGAGTCCCACTACCCAAGGCAAGCAAGAGCAGAGCCGAGCAACCATTAGAGCTCATCCACTCTGATCTTTGTGGGCCTATGGAGACAATAACCCCCGGAGGGGGTAAGTATTTCCTCACATTCACTGACAATTATTCTGTCAGGGATTGTGATGCACTGCACTCTCTGAGCATGCATGGAGTGCAAGCACACAGCAGCGGAATAACAGCAGAGTAACATGCACCCCTGCGCACTTCCCCCACCCGCCCCGCGCACCTGCGCACCCACGCCGCCGCCCCCACCCGCCGCGCGCACCCGCGCCGCACCCGCCCCGTCCCCCCCACCCGCCCCGCGCTCCTTACCTGCTGCTGCTGGGGCGTCCGTTTCCCTCCATGCTCGGAATCTACTGAGAAACAGGCTTCGCGGCCTGTCCCTCAGAAGCGCGCCAGGTGATGACGTCATCACTCGGCGCGCTACTGAGGGACAGGCCGCGAAGCCTGTTTCTCAGTAGATTCCGAGCACGGAGGGAAGCAGACGCCCCAGCCGGTAAGTGCCTCGCGCCGCCAGCCCCCCGCCACCACCACGTGACCCCCCGCTGCCCTGGTTTGCCCCCGCCGCCCCCCGATTGGCCCGGCTCGCCCCAGGGCCATCTGGTCACCATTTTGGGGGGCTAAATTTCCGGATTTGGCCCCCCCAAAATGGTTTTTCCGCCCGGATGCGGATTTGCTCCCCATTTCCCGGGCATGTCCAGACAAATCCGGGCGTCTAGTCACCCTAAGCTTTCTTCCTCTTGTGCTAGAGTTTTCACTAGTGGTGGGGAGGCATTAAAAAAAGACATTCCCCAGCCCACCACACTTCAAAGCGATACAGTCCATTCTTCCCCCCCAGACTCTACCACCTCATTCTGCTGTTCTTTGTAGGTGGCCGTAGATGTCGTTTTCCAACTGCCAAACACCAGCGGGTCTTCAGAGCAGACCTTTCCTTTTCTGTCCCATTCCCAGCACCCGCACCGTTGCGTTTCCACCAAAACACAGGAGGGCTGTTCCCTGTTTGCTCCAGCTGGTGAGGTGTAAGTCCCTCTCCGCACATTTCCCTGACACCTCCTGCAGATGGCCCCTCTCACTTGGGCCATTGAGCTTCTCACTTGGGCCATTGAGCTTCTCACTTGGGCCGGAGATGTGACGGGCATCGGGGGCTCGCATGGCACCACCAGGGAGCTATAAACAAGGAACCTGCCAAGTGCCTGGGGTGTTCACAAGGTGGGTGTGGGGAGTGGTGCCTCTGTAGCTAAGAACGGGAGGAGGGGTTTAAAAAGGCCAGGTAGGAGCTTGTGACGCCGCTCGCTCTTTCCTAACCACCACCAAAGTTGGTCTCCCCAAGCTGCGTGTCCACAAAAAGGTAACACGTTTTCTTGCCCTGTAGTCTTCACAAACGGTTCATTTTGCATCGCCAAAACTGTCCTGAGGAAGGGGTGGGATATCCTTTGAGTACTGGTCAGAGGGGCTATCAGGCCCATCAAGGGGCTGGTTCTCACTGAGGAGATCCACTTCTGCCTGGGCTGTATCACCTGAGATCGCTGCATGACGCCTGTATGTATTGTCATAGGATCAGCCAGTGTCATTTGTATGCAATAAGTTCCTGGTGAAATTCCCTCTTCATCACAACTGTTAAAGTTGCAGGGGCCCTGCTTTCTTTTGTATATGGTCACAAACAACTCACTGCAGACCTGCAAATCTCAGCATGCAAGTCAAAGATGAGCTGTGTTTGCTGCATCATGACGAAAGCCACACGAGTCCCACTACCCAAGGCAAGCAAGAGCAGAGCCAAGCAACCATTAGAGCTCATCCACTCTGATCTTTGTGGGCCTATGGAGACAATAACCCCCGGAGGGGGTAAGTATTTCCTCACATTCACTGATGATTATTCTAGGTTCAAAACAGTGTACATCATCAAGCGGAAGGTCAAAGTCCTAAGTAAGCTGAAGGAGTTTGTTGCAGCAGCCAGGAACAAATCCCACAGGTCATTGGGTGCCATTCGCACTGACAATGGGGGAGAATACATTGGCAAGGAGATGCAAGCATACATGTGGGCCCAAGGAATCATGCACCAGAGGACAGTCAGCTGCACACCGGAACAGAATGGTGTGGCTGAGAGGCGCGACAGGTCACTCCTAGACCTGGTAAGAAGCACATGCTGTCAGATGCAAACTTACCATTCAAGTTCTGGGGAGAGGCGGTGTGCACAGCGGCTTCCATCTGAAACAGACTGCCAACCAAAGCCACTGACAAAATGCCTTTTGAGCTGTGGTATGGAGCCAAACCGAGAGTGGGACACTTAAGAGTGTTCGGATGTAAGGCCTATGCTCACATCCCAGAGCAGAAGACGACCAAGCTGGGTAACAGAGCCATTGAAGGGGTCCTGGTGGGATACAGCCCCTACAGCAAAGGATACCAAATCCTTATCCCTCGAGACTGCAGCATCAGAATCAGCCGAAGTGTGCAGTTTGATGAGACTGCAAGGCCCGGGGCCATGGAGCTTATTCAGGTGAATCTAAGTGCACCTGACAGTGGAGAAGAGGAGCCCAAGACATCCAAAGAAGATGAGGGGGCACCTCACACGCATGAAATTGACAGTGTGGCCAATGACGCTGAAGAGCCCAACCTGGAGGCAACAAAGCAACAAGAACCCAGGAGGTCGGAGAGGACCACAAAGGGGGTGCCACCAGCCAAATTCGGTGACTATTACTTTGCAACCAAGGCAAAGCAGATCAGGAACCAGTGTGCTGGGAGGAGATCGCCCACCTGCCCAAGGGTGAGGCAGATAAGTGGAGGAAGGCGGCACAGGAGGAGATGGACTCATTGCACGAGAATGGGACCTGGACCCTGGCCAAGCTCCCACCCAATCGCAAGGCAATCAGTTGTAAGTGGACTTTCAAAGTAAAACACAATGCGGATGGTGAAGTAGAGCATTACAAAGCCAGGTTAGTAGCAAAGGGATACTCCCAAAAATACGGGGAGGACTACGAAGAAACTTTTGCCCCAGTGGCAAAACACAACACTATTAGAGCCATGCTGAGCGTAGCGGCCAGCAGGGAGACGCAAGTCATGCATCTGGACCTTAAAACTGTGTTCCTATATGGTGAAATAGAGGAGGACCTGTACATGATGCAACTGCCAGGGTTTACAGATCCAGAAGGGGTGGGGAAGGGGTGTAAATTGCACAAAAGCATCTATGGACTTAAGCAGGCCACCAGGGCCTGGAATGAAAAGATTAATGGGGTCCTAGTAAGCATGGGCTTCACCAGGGGAAAAGCAGACCCCTGCCTCTACACCAGGCAGAAAGGAAGCAGGTGGATATGCATGTTAGTGTATGTGGAAGACTTTGTCCTCTGCTATGAGCAGGAAAGGGATGGCACAGAAGTCATGCTCAGGTTGAGACAGAACTTTTGAGAGCAAAGATCTGTGTGCAATAACACATTATCTAAGCATACAGGTCGAGAAGGGGAAAGGCGGAAGCTTTCTCCTTAACCAAAGACAGAAAATCGAGAAGTTTGGAATGGCGGAGGCGAAAGCGGTGAGAACTCCCATGACAACGGATCACCTCAAGGGCCAAGATGATGATGTTCCACTTCCGGACAACCAGCAGTATCGAAGAGCGATTGGTGAGCTGTGATTCATCTCCACAGTTACCAGGCCAGACATGGCTGCAGCTGTGGGCATCTTGAGTAGGAACGTGGCCGATCCATCTCAGTGTGACTGGAATGGAGTGAAGCATGTGATGCGCTATCTGGAACTGCCAAGAGGCGCATCCACAGGACTGATGGGGTTTGTGGGTGCAGACTGGGCAGGCGATGAGTCAGACCGTAAGTCGACATCGGGAAGCCTGTTCACATACAATGGCGGGACCATAAGCTGGGCCAGCAAAAAGCAGGTGGTTGTGGCCATGTCTTCCACAGATGCAGAATATGTGGCGGCAGCCAGTGCATGTCAGGAAGTGATTTGGCTAAGACAGTTATTCGCTGACATGGGGCTGGAGATCACTCAAGCCGCGGTGCTACATGAGGACAATCTGGGGTGCATAAAACTGGCGATGAGTGAAAAACTGAGACCAAAGACAAAGCATGTCGATGTGAAGCGTCACCTGATAAGAGACCTAGTGGAACAGGAGGTGATCGAGTTGAGATACTGTCCGACTGAAGAGATGGTGGCAGATGGGCTGACCAAGCCCTTACCAACTGCACCAACGGCACCTGATGAGCTTGGGACTGTGAGTGACCTGTGGCCCTCGAGAAGGGGTGTTGGCAGAACTCGGGCTACAGGACACTGAGCCTGTGTCTACAGGGTTAAAGTGTCCCCAAGCAAGGTGGGAAGGGATAGTAGGATGATGGATCCGCCCTTTCCTGTCTCCTCTCTCAACTTCCTCCATCTTCTTGCTCTCAGTGTCTTGGGAACTGCTGAGGAAAATGGCTGACGCAAGCAGTCTTGTCCCAAGTTGTGAAGTTGCTTGTTACTGAAGTAAAGTTTTTCTGAATCACCGCTGGAGCATTTCTTTCAGAGTATTAGCATGGTTGCTCACAGGGATCTGATTCCAAGCACTGTTAATAGTTTTGTGTTTAATCTTAAGCTATTTTACGTTTTATCTTCAAGTTGTCGTTTGTCTGATTTACAGTTATGCTTGTTTTTTATGTAGCTCCTGATGAAGGGTCATTTTCCGAAACGTGTAGAGCAGATTGAAGATATTATTAAAGATGAAAGAAAAAGATTGTTTCATAGCACCAGAGCTTGGCTCTCTTTTTTCATTGGTTAAGAAAGAAGGAACATTGCACAATGCCCTGCTTTGTAGGACAGGTGGATGTTGTCTTTACAACTCTGGACCTTTAAGTAATGTGGGACTCTAGTCTAGTTAGAATGACCAGACACAAAAGAGGGCAGGGCCCCTGCAGCTTCATCTGTTGTGATGACGAGGGAATTTCACCAGGTGCTGCATGCATACAAATGACACCTGCTGAAATTCCCTTCTTTATACAACTGTTCAAAATACAGGAGCCTTGTCCTCCTTTTCATATGGTCACCCTCTAATCCCCTTTTAAAGCCTTCCTAATTGGCTCGCCTCTTCCTCAGCATGATGAAACCCACTTTGTAGAGGGTCAGGGGTACATTCAAACAGCAGGAAGAAAGCAGTGGGTGGGACTTGGCCAGGACAGAGGAAAGACGGGAAACAAAGAGAAGAACTGCAGATTTGCCATAGCTGTGCAAGGAGCATGGAGGGAAGACATTAAAAGAGGAAGAAATTGAGGGGTTGCAGAACACTCTGCCTGATGCTTCACACACTGGAAGCCGGTAACTGGGCCCAATCTGGGAGTGAAGTGGCATAGGCGTAGCTCTTTGCCTCACTCTCCTACCCCCGGAACAAGGAAGGAGACAGACAAACTGGCAGCAAAGGATGCTGGGGAAATAATCAGCCTGTGTCTATTCTTATTTTTGCCCTGTCTCCAGGTGTGCTTCCAGAAGATTTCTTCTATTTTATTCATCGTCTGTGTAGCACTCTTTAATTTGCATAGCAAAATGTGAATTCATATTTTATTTACCCTACCAGCACATCTGCAAGGGTAGGGCATTATTATGTCCATTTGACAGATGAGGAACTGAAGTTGAGAGAAAAGCCACACCACAAGCCAGCAAAGACAGCCAGGACCTTACTGTTTTACGTCCTCATACAGGGCTGCAGAGAGCATCTTTTCTCCTGACAGAGGCCCTGTGCTTTTGAACACCTGCAGACCGGTCAGAAATTTAGGTGGCGTTGCTCTTTCCCCATCGCTAGATCTCAGTTATGTTCTTTGGAAGGCAAACGTCTTAGACAATGCAGCTCCCTTCTGGATCCCCAATTCACTTAGCCTCAAAGCTTGATTTGTTCTTTCAGCTTTTGAGCTTTGGGAAAACCTTGGCGAGACTTTGTCCGAGATCTGGGCCCGTTTGAAGAATGTTAGCGTGTCACAAGAAGCAGCTGAAGAGCGTTACAGTGAGTAGGAGCCCAATTGGAGGCTTGGTTCATTCCTGTCCCACCCTTCGTCCAAGGAGATCAGCCAATGGCCATGCTGGCTATGGATAATGGGACTTGCAGTCCTACCTATTTGGAGGGCAGCAGGTCGGAGAAGGCTGAGTTACAGAGAGCAGCAACGCTGTGCCAGACAACTAAGGGTTTATGGGGGTTGTAGTCCCATACCTCAAGAAGGTATCAGGTTGGAGCAGGAGCAACAGGGTTTGCAGGGGGTATTTTCTTGGCCCGGATCAACTGCGCTGCACAATCCAAGAACAGCTTCCACTTGTTTGGCTTTTCCTACAGCTTGATCTCCAGCTCTTTGTATTGCACGCTTGCATTAGAGCGCAACTGCACATTGCTCTAATCACGTAGCTGAAGCTTACCGTATCGTTTTACTTTTGGGTCAGCACACTTGGTCCCGATTTGAGAGAGGAGGGATAAAACTTCCCCTCTGGCTTCTCCCTGAAGTCCCTTCCCCATGGAGGGGGCAATCTCAGGGGAGATATGGGGAGGTTAAACCCTCTCTCCTGGAGCACCGTGGTCCCGATATTATTCTTGTGGAAGATTCGGAAGATAAGCCTGAACTTCACACTACATCGGGGTCCTCAACACGGACTTCCAGCCATGCCCATGAAGCTCTCCTTTCCCTGCCCCTTTCGAAAACAAAATGTTTTGAGATAATCTGTTAGGGCAGCCTTATTCACCACAGTTTAAGATGTCTTCTGAACAGGGCCACTGATCGAACTGGGAGAACTTGCCATGTAATCCGTGAAAGGCCTTGGCTGGCACAGCTTAGGTCATCATGTTTTGCAAGCTTCTCATCCTCCCAGAATCTCTCTGCTCAACCATCTTAAACTCTCAGCATTTATTTCATTCTACCCACCTTTAGCTCATGCCCTTTCTCTTAAAGAACCATCTGTATGTAGCTTCACTCGAGCAGGAGCTTCAGATTTAGTCACAGCTCCAGCAACTAATGAGAGGAGGGAGGGAGGGAGGGAGGGAGGGAGGCTCAAGGGTTGAGCAGAGGCTTTGCATGCAAATAGTCCCAGGTTCAGTCCCCGGCATCTCTAGATAGGACTAGGAAAGGATCTTAGCCGAATCCCTGGAGGGCTGCTGCTGCCAGTCAGTGTTGACAATACTGGGGTGGATAGACCAATGGCCTGACTCACTACAAGAGAACTTCCCATGTTCCCCTTAACATAAACAGGCTTTAGGCTAACTTCAGGAGAACTGTCCCCTAACATAGCCAGGCATTTAGCTAACTGCAGGAGCATCCTTGTGAAAGTCTTTCTCCTCCTGAATGAAGGAGCTTTTCTCTTTTTCCAAGAATAAACCAACTTACCACCATCACAACCACCACCACCTCCTGCAGCAATCTTCCTTACTCCAGTTGCAAAGGAACATCTTGCATTTAAAGCTACCTCACCATAACGTCACTCCTACATATAATGCAATACATTATTGTCAAATTTACATGCTGAAATGCATATTTCACCCTCATTTTATTTCACGGCTGAACCAAAATTTGAAATGAATTGCCCATTTCCTAGCCTAAATCTCTCTCTCTCTCTCTCTCTCTCTCTCTCTCTCTCTCTCTCCTCTCAAGTGGCTTGACATTGTTTTGCAGGAACATATTTTCAATTCAGCTGGAAGGCAGGCTTTTTGGATTGGGCTCATGGACCAAAGGCAAGAAAACACCTGGACCTGGACAGATGGCACAAAATACAACCAGGCGGTTAGGTAGGCAAAGCTTGAAAACCATGGCTGGAAGGCGATGAATGAAGGGACTCGGTCCTGCCATTGGACAGGCATGACTCTTGTCCTTGATGCTGGTTTGAAGGAGAACAGGGGAAAGATACAACGGAGGCAAACAAAACTCTGATAGACAAGCTATCCCTGCCTCAAATCCTTCTTTTTAAAAAAATTTTATTATTATTTTTCAACATAACATAATACAGCATAAACCTAAACAACATAAAATTCAATACATACCGCTTGCCCCCGTGCTCCCCTCCCCCCAGGAGACCTTCAATTATACATTATTCTTCTTTCCAAAAATGTAAAGACTCTTTTGAAGGCATTTGCCCCTTCCCCGTTCTTAATACATATTCCAAAAATAAACTCCATATATCTCCAAAATCATTCTTACTGGACATTCCCCTCTTTATTTTCATTTTACACGTTAGCTTATCATTAAGTGCCATATCCCATATTTCTTTATACCATTCTTCTATGGTATATATCCCTTGCCCTTTCCAGTTTTAGCAATCATTATTCTGGCGGGAGCCAGGAAGTTGTTTATTAATTCTCTCTTATTTATATTCTCCATACCTTTTTCCCATATTGCTAGTAGAGCCAGCTTTGGGTTTAATTCCAAATTACTTCCAATTATATGACTTATTTCTTTAAACACCCTTTCCCAAAATTTTTGTACATGTTTACAGCTCCACCACATATGGAAATAAGTTCCAACCTCCTGACATCCCCTCCCACAATTCTTGGACACTTTTTTATCTATCTGATGAAGTCTTACCGGCATTAAATACCATCTCCATACTATTTTATAATAATTCTCCTTAATTCTAATCCACAAAAGCTTTAACATTCTTGCATCCCATATCTTCCCCCAGTCATGTTCATTAATTTGTTCTTTTAAGTCATCTTCCCAAATCATTTTAAGCGAATCTCTATATACAGCTTCCTCTGTCAGGATTTTATATATTTCGCTAGTTAGACCTTTTCTAGCTTTAATTACTTCTTTCTTTCCTCTTGATTCAATTAAATCTTCAAATCTTGTATTATTTCTACACTTCTTATTCATCTTTTTCCATTCCTGTGTCCATTTTTCCAATTGTAAGCATTTGAACCAAGCTATCTTTTGTCCTTTTACCAACTCTTTAATTTGCTCCTTATCTGTCATTCTTTCCATCCAATTCCTTAACTTAATAATTTCCTGACCCTTCAAACTTCCTTCCAATTCTACTTTTAAATTCCTTGGGAAATTTCTCACAACTACCACTGGGGTGAGTGGAGAGTCTCCTGGTATTAAACTCCCTTTAACTTTCTCCCAGATCTCTAGAATGTTTTTCAGCAACGGGTTGTCCAGTCCCCTCAAATCTTTCTTTTGGATTTTATTATTAAAAAAAAAATTTTGCAATTTGAAATCTGGTTCCCCTGTTTGCGTTTCTAACCATTCTAAATCTTCCTCCCCTAATATACTCTTTATAACATATCTTAACTGATTAGCACTATAATAATTCTTTATGTTTGGAAGTCCCAAACCTCCTTTCTTTTGTGTCTTATACCATAGCCCTTTATTAATCCTAGCTCTCTTATCTCCATTGCAATAAGCATTAATCATATTTTGCCAGCTCTTTAACTCTACATCCGATATTTTAATCGGTAGCATTCTAAACAAAAAATTAATCTTGGGTAATATCTTCATTTTTATTACCGCTATTCTACCAAACTAAGAATGTTTTAATTTTCTATATGCCTCTAACTTTTCCCCTACCTGTTTTTTCAAACTTACAAAATTAATTTCCTCTAACCTGTCTAAATCTTTTGCAATATTAACTCCTAAATAACATACTATATATTTAAGCCTAAGACCTAACTTAACTTTACCTTCCTCCATCTCCTCTTTGTTATAATTGAATAACATCATTTCTGACTTCCCCCAATTAACTTGTAGACCTGTAACCTCCCCAAATTCTCTCAAATGTTTCTTAATCAGCTCCCCCTCCTTCAGGGGGTCTTCTAATGTCAATAATGTGTCATCCGCAAACATATTTATTTTAATCTTCTCCTTCCCTCCTATCCCCTTCAATCTTGAATCCTCCCTTATAACATTTGCCAAAATTTCTATTACTATCGCAAATAAGATCGGTGAAAGTGGGCAACCTGGTCTTGTTCCTCGGGCTAGTGTAATCGGTTGCGTTAACCCATCATTAACCATTATTTCTGCTTTATTATTTTTATACAGTTGATCCATCACTCCCATAAATTTCACTCCAAGCCCAAATGTTTTCAAAATTATTTTAAGTGCTGGCCATTCCACGCAATCAAAGTCTTTGAATATATCCAATGCTAATAATCCCGCTTTTAGATTCCTTTTTAAAATAATATTAATTATATTTAAAACTCTTCCAATTAAATTAGGCATTTGCCTTCCTGGGATAAATCCACATTGATCCTTTCTAATATACTTATGTATAAACGTACTCATCCTTTTTGCCATTATTGCTGTAAAAAAATTTGAATCTTGATTTATTAAAGATATTGGTCTATAAGATGCTGGGTCAGTCAGATCCTTTCCTGGTTTCGGGATTAATATAATCAAGGAATGATCCCACGATGGGGGGGGGGGGGTTCCCCCTTCTATTATACTATTAAATTTTTTAAAAAATCTTGGTAGTAAAATTCCTTTAAAAACTTTATAATATTCCGGCCCCAAACCATCCAATCCCGGAGATTTCCCTCCTTTTAATTTAGCTATAATTCCTTCTATTTCTTTCTCAATAACTAAACCTTCCATATAATCCCTGTCTTGCCCCTGTAATCTTATTTTCCAATTCCTCTCTACATATTCCAATACTTTAACCTGTGATCCCATATCTGATGTATATAATTCTCTATCAAATTCCTGAAATATATTTAATTTATCCTTCATTAAATTACAATTTTCCCTGTCTTGTCTCTAATTGTCCCTATCATACTCTTAGCCTTTTTAGACTGAGTGGACCTAGCCAGCATCTTCGAGTTTGTATTACTATATTCAAAAAAATCCCTCTTTAAATATAGCAAATCCCTCTGGACTTGTTCTAACTCTTCTCTCTCTAATTCTTTTTTCTTAGCTTGGATTTGGGCAAATAGGCGTTTATCTTTTGTCTCTCTTAGCTTGTCCTCTAGGTCCCTTACCTCCTTTTCAATCTTTTTCTTTTGAGCTTCTTGTTGTTTTCTTAGGGTACACATTTCCCTGATACATATCCCTCTTACTACAGCCTTCATAGTGTCCCATATTAAACCCTGCGAGTTTATGTCCTTTTCGTTAATTTCCCATATTTCCTCCATTTCTTTTTTAATATTCTCCACTATATTTTTATTATTTAGTAACCTTGTATCGATTCTCCATCTCTTAACTTGTTTATAATCTTCATTTTAAGATCCAACGTCATTAATGCATTGACCCTGTTCAGACAACACGCTAAGCCACAGTGCTGAAGCATTTCGAGCTTAACATTATGGCTTAACGTGTCATGTGATCCATCACTTAGCATGTTGTGTGAACCCTTCCTACATAATCACAGTTTAAACACACTCACTAACCATTTGCTGCAAAAAGGTTAGCGGCCTAACCATGGCTTAACGTGTCATCTGAACAGGCTCATTCATTTCATTTCTATGCAGCCCAATAGCCAAAGCTGTTTGGACAGTTCCCAAACCTTACAAACTACAAATACAAGATAATAAAAACATCATATAACATCTTTAATACACCAAATATAAAAACAATTGAAACAGCTAAAACTGTTACAATGAAATACTGGTCGTGATGAAAACAATTGACATGAATGCCCCATGATATGGCATGAAATGCCTCGGAGTAGAAGACAGTCTTAACCTGGTACCAAAAGGAGAACAATGTCGGTGCCAGGAAGATCTCAGTGCAGAGGCTATTTCACAATTGGGGGGCCGCCACTGAGAAGGCACTCTCTCTTGTTGCCACCTCCCAAGTTTCCCTCGGAGGAGGCTCTCAGAGGAAGGCCTCAGATACTGATTGTAATGTCTGGGTAGGTTCACATAGTTTTATAGAAGAGTGAAGCATGACAAGCTACACCTACTGAAATCCCCTCTTCTAGATGACTGTTGAAGGCATAGGTGGAACCTGGTCCTCTTTCGCATCCGGGAATTCTGTGAAATGTGAATGTCTGCTGTGCCATTCTGAATCTTCCTCTTTACTTGATGGAGGGTCATGTAGAAAGTTGGGCTTCCACTTGCAACCTTCGTTTTACTTTTTACATCAGCTATGAATAGGGTGACCAGATTTTGGAACCCAAAATCCCGGTCCCCCCGCCACCCAAAACAACCCCCCCACCAAGCCACCCACCCCCCAAAACATCAGCCCAGACCTACCGGGTTCTCTTCTGCTGCCTCCGCCGCCACCACTACCGCCGCCGCCGGGTCCCCCGCCGGCTCGTAAGGCCAGCGGCTGCGCGGAAGAGGCAGGGGAGGACTGGATCCAGAAGCGACGTAATCGGCCCTCCCCCGCCTCTTCTGCGCGGCCGCTGGCCTTATGAGCCTGCGGGGGACCCAAGCAGGACTGGACATTTCAAGCTTTAGATCAGTCTTCAGTCATGTTATCACAGGATTTTATGATTTAATGTTAGATGGATATATTGCAAAATGTTATGAATCCAGATCCCTACTTTGAGAGAGCCTGGGTTGGTTTTGTCCCTTTCCTTGTAGTCTATGGCTTGGATCACTTGCCTGAGGAATATGGAACCATTTTATCTCCAGGTAACTTTAGGGGGGTATCACAGTTCTCTGCTTGTGTGACTTGTGCTACATAGGTAAATCTATGGAGTGGAAAGGGCTGGTGGAGGGATAACCGTGTCCCAAAACAAGGGGAGAGACTACATGGCCTCTTGGTACATTCCTCTTGACAATTCTTCCAACCACAGACACCAGAGAGCCAAAAGCTGCCCACGGTGTTGTGGAAGAGGGGTCATTGTTTCAGCCAGGAGTTTCCAGTTTCCATTGGAGCGGATCTTTTGCTTTGCAAGAAGTTCTGTAGGATAAAGTGTGATAGAAGAAAATCTTTTGACTTCTTTACCAGAGTACAACCTCTCTCTCTCTCTCTCTCTCGTTTCTGGGCACCAGGACAACCTGACAACTGGAATAAAGCACCGCAGCAGCAAGACGATTGTGTCCATTTCGGACACTCCGAGTTACAACAATCGTGGAAGGATGACAGCTGCCTCCGTGAACATCAATGGATCTGCAAGGCAGTCTCCTCCTGAGCAGAAGAATGTACCCAAGGGACCATCCTGCACAACATTTGTCCTCCAACAGTGGCCAACCAGATGATCCTGGAAGCTCCCAAGCAGTTCCCAGCCCATAAAAGAGCTTCTGTAATTGCTAGATCTTCTTAGAAGCCTTTGCTGTGGGACTCCTGCCAAACGCTGTATCTACTATGGAAGGTCTCCATGCCTGTTCCCACCCTGCGTGTTTGTTAATACCCAATTGGTGAGCCCAGGCTCCCTTGGTAGAAGTTGTACTACTGCTTCCTCAGCACAGCTGATCTTTCTCTATGCTTCACTTTTCTGTGTCAGAGAGGATCCTGACAGCCATCCTTACATAAGAAGGCTTTTATAAGAAGGCAGGAAGTCCCTTCTCTACTTGCTAAGGCAGGCACCCATGACTTCCTTCATTCAACCAGCTAAAAAACAATGTATATGACCTGGCTGGTCAGGCATAGGTTTTGGGACATTTTGCGGGGAAGCCAGCATACCATGATATATAATACCTACTATCATACCAGAATATAATAGAAGAAGTGCCTTCTTGGACTCCTACTGAAAACTGTATCAACTTAAGGCCAGATTAGCCTCTGAGAGGATGACCTCCAAGACACACACATCTTTGAATTGACACTGGCTGAATTCGGACAACACGATAGTCAATGGTGGGGTAATAATCAACTTTACAGTTGTTCATCTAGGGGGTACTCCCCACACAACATGGTAATAAATAATCAACTGTGGTGTGGATTAGGATCAGCGCTGAGTTGACTATGGCAGCGTTCGGATGACACAATAGTTAATACAATTGACTATTGACCATCCATCCCCTCCCCCCATTGCTTATTGTGTCGTCCAAATTCAGCCTATGTGGGGGAGGGGTGTTGCTGGCATCCCATAACTGTCTACATCCACAGCTGTTCCACCTGGAACAGCTTTCTCTAACCTGATGCCCGTCAGGTGTGTTGAACAATTCCTAGCATGGCTAGCTGAGGGCTCTGGGAAATATAGTTCAACCCATCTGCAGGACGTCAGGTTGGGACAGGAGAGACAGCAAGGCTAGGGTGACCAGATTTTGGAAACCAAAATCCTGATCCCCCTCCGCCACCCCCCCAAAACAACCCCCCCACCAAGCCACCCCCCCAAAAAAACACCAGCCCGGACCTACCGGATTCTCTTTCTCCGCCGCCCCTTCCAGGTCCTCCGCCGCCCCCCCTGCCGGGTCCGCCACCGCCCCCAAGTCCCCCGCCGCTGCTGGGTCTTCATCCTCCTCCACTGGGTCCCCCGCCGCCGGGTCCCCCGCTGCCGGGTGAGCCTCCAGGTCCTCCACCGCCACCATGTCCTCCACCGCCACCAGGTCCTGCGCCGCTGGGCTCGTAAGGCCAGAGGCCGCGCGGAAGAGGCGGGAGTGGGCCGATTACGTCACTTCCGGATCCGGTCCTCTCCCATCTCTTCTGCGCAGCCTCTGGCTTCACGAGCCCTGCAGCGGCGGCGAAGGACATGCCAATGGTGGAGGACCCGGCGGCGGCGGACTCGGCGGCACAGCGGTGTCGGAGAACCCGGCGGTGGTGGCGGCGGAGGAGCCCGGGAAGCGGTCGCCCCAGCAAGTAAGTGCCTCCCCTCACGCCACTCGCACGCCCCGCGCACACCTCGCGCCCCGCACGTGCCTCGCGCCCCCGCCTCGCACACCTTCCGCACCTCCCGCCTCGCGCTCCTTACCTGCAGGGGCGCCCGCTTCCCTCCAGTGCTTGAATCTACTGAGAAACAGGCTTTGCGGCCTGTCCCTCAGTAGCGCGCCAGATGAGGGACAGGCCGCGAAGCCTGTTTCTCAGTAGATTCGAGCACTGGAGGGAAGCAGGCACCCCTGCAGGTAAGGAGCGCGAGGCGGGAGGCACGGGAGGCGGGAGGCACGCGAGGCGGGAGGCACGCGAGGCGGGGGGTGCGCGAGTGGTGAGGGGTGCAAGGGGGGGCACTTACCTGCTGGGGCGGCCGCTTCCTGGGCTCCTCCTCCGCAACCGCCGCCGGGTCTACCGCCGCTCGTCACTTGCTGCCACTGCCACGTGACCCTCCGCCACCCCGGTTTGCCCCCACGGCACCCCGGTTGGCCCGGATTGCCCCAGGTTTCCCGGTTAGGACCGGGAAACCAAGGGCCATCTGGTCAGTCTAAGCAAGGCCTCTCCTATTGTCTAAGATGTGACTATCATATGACTCCCCCTACCCTCCCAGAATTCCCTCTATCAGTGGACACCTGGCCATTGCATAATACTACATCAGGGTTGCCGTCTGGATTTGCTTGTTTTCCTCTGTCTCATTTTGTGCTGTGTCGATTCACTTATAAGCCATTCAAGGAAGGTCTCCTGAAATGCTGCGGCCTCCGGCTGATGAGAGCCCTTGGCTAGGCCAACCCCAGTGGGGGCCCTTCCTCCATGAGTCCCCACCACCATTGCCACCAACTGCTCTTGCTCCTCATCCTCTTTCACATTATTGCTACCACCTGCTTGCTTGACAGCCAGTGAGCAGGTAGGATGTGACATCTGCTGCTCCACCTTCTCACCACCACTCTTGTCTGGACCAGAAAGAAAAGCAATTGAACAAGCAGGTTGCAGTGGGGAAGAGGAGAAGCAGATCCAGGGGCTCTTACCAGTGGGCCCTGCTGGGGTGTGAGCCCTCAGCGAGTGGCTGACTATGCCCATCCTGCTGGTCCTGCTCACCTGTGAACTTCATCAGTGGCCTTACGGAAGCCTCTCTCTGTCCCTGTCCCTGTCCTTGTCCCTCCCTCTCTCTCTCTCTCTCTCTCTCTCTCTCTCTCTCTCTTCTACACCCCCTTCTGCATGATGGGAATTATGGGGCCAACTAGACAAGGCACTGTAGAATCATAGGATTGTTGAGTTGGAAGGGACCACAAGGATCATCTAGTCCAACCCCCTGCAATGTGCAGGAACACCAATTAAACCATCAATAAGAGGTGGCTGTCCAGCCTCTTCTTAAAAACCTCCAGAGATGGAGAACCCACAACCTCCGTAGGTAGACTGTTCCACTGTTGGACAGATCTTCCAGTCAGGAAGTTTTTCTTTATATTTAATCGGAATCTAGGTAGCTGTAACTTCTACCCCTTATTTCGGGTCCTCATTTCTGTGGCCATGGAAAATAGTCTTTGACCATCTTCCTTGTGGTCCCCTATTATGTACCTGAGCACTGCTCACAGTCTCCCCTCAGTCTTCTTTTCTCCAGACTGAACATCCCAAGTGCCTTTAGCCTGTCTTCATAGGCATGTCCTCAAATCCCTGTATCATCTTTGTTGCCCTCCTCTGAACCTGTTCTAACCTGTTGGATGTCCTTCTGGACATGTGGTCTCACTAGTGCCGAGTAGAGATGAATAAGAACTTCATGCCTCTTTGATATAATGATTCTTTTAATGTGAGCCAGAACAGTGCAAGCCCTTTTAGCGGCTCTCTCTCGCTGCTGACTCATGTTCAGATTGCTGGCAATGACCACACCCACATCCTTCTCTGATGTAGTGCTTCCAAGCCATGAATCCCCATCTTGTATGTTCACCCTACATTTTTCTTCACTAAGTATAATACCTTACATTTCTCTAGGGTTGTGAAGGCCCAGAAAAAAAATGGAAAAGTTTGGGGGGAAAACAGTTTTTTCGGGGGGGGGGGGGGGGCTGAAGCCTTTTTTGTTTTGTTTTTTTCTGAAAAAATGAAGGAAATGAAGAGAAAATCGATTATGGAATGTTTTATTTTAGCATGATATAATAAAATGTTTAATACAAGTTGTTCATATATTTACTTCTCCAAATGATTTCTAAAAACTTTTTATGGGAATGGGTGCTGTAAGTCTGCTTGACACTGTTGAGGACTAGCAGAGACATAAAGAATTTTCTTTGTTACTAATGTTGATGGTTTCTTCTTTTTATTTTTATTTGGGGGGGTTCTGCTCCTCATAAACTGGCAAAATCAAAGAGGTTCCTTAAAGTTTAAGTGTTCCTTACAGTTCAGGAGCTTGTAGCTTCAATTCAAATTCTGCATAACTCAAATTCTGCATAACTCTGCATGGCAAACATTGGATGGTCCTGATAAAAGTATTATTTTACTGACTGTGAAATTTGATCTGTCTTGTAAAAGTGGCTCTATGCAACAATACCATGGACCAGTAGATGGTGCTATTTCCAAATTTATGTATGGGGGAAAGACTTCTATTCTGAACTAAGCCATCTTTACTGGAATGTAAATTCAATTCATTTCCAGGGGCCATACTATTATTTCAGGGAGACTTAAGAATATTAATGAGAATGCTCTATAACCTGCAAGTTAGAGTACTGCAATATGCTCTACGTGAGGCTGCCTTTGAAGACAGTTCAGAATCTGCAGCAGCCAGCTTGATAACAGTCAGCAGAAAGACTTACACACATATAATACCAATTCTGACCCATTTGTCCTTGCTGCCTGTATATTTCTGAACCTGATTCAAGGAGCTGATTTAGACCTTCAAAACCTTACAAAGACTCAGGACCTCAGTATTTATTATTTATTAATAAATAATATTGCCCAATCATGAACAGTTATTGCCCAATCGCTGCCCAATAACTGTTCATGATGAGCTGCTGAGTCAGGCTTTTTAGGTCAAAACCAGCACTTTGAAAAACACCATATATGAAGCCAAGCTCTGACTGACAAGTTCTAAAAGCTCATCAGAGACAAGCAGAGGAAGCCAAATGGAGGTTCAACAAACAGTTCTCAAGTCTGAAGTGAATTCTGCAAAGGTTTCCATGGTAAAAATTTGCATGATAAAAATTTAATCAGATGAGTTACTTCTTGAGCAGAAGCGGCCCTGCCTCCCCGTGTTCTTTCACTAGGCCTTCCCCTTCAGCAGTTAGAATTATTATTATTATTATTATTATTATTATTAATTATCATTGCTTTCTCGCTCATGGTGGTTTTTCTAGATGGACAGGATGGGCATTACCAAGTCATGCTGTCTTTTATTGATTCAGGAACTTCCTGATAATTGAGCATGTATTAATTATGACTGCTTTCTGGATTTTGGTGTGGATGTATTCTGGTAGGCCCAGTTTCTGAAGGTTTTCTATATATTTTTTGATGTGATGCCTGTGACTGATGTGACTAATGGAATAATTGTGACTAGGGGTGTGCACGGGAGGAAAAATCGTATCGGAATTGGAATTGGGACCTCAGATTTTGCGTTGGATTAGATTGGACAAAATCATAGGTCCCACAGATCAGATCGGATCTGATTCTGATACAACAATAGGGCATCCGATTTTCAGATCAGATGCCATTTTAGGTGTTTTCACCATAGGCTTTTCCCCAATGCAAGCCTACGTGGAAAACTCCCTCCATATCCCTCCCCCCACCCCCATCCCTCCCCCCACTTGTGCTCCTTACCTGCCGCGGCCATCCACTGCCAACTGCGGGTCTCTTCTAATGCAAAACAGACTTCGCAGCCTGCCTCTCAATAGAGCGCCGGGTGACTCTACTGATTGTCAGGCTGCGAAGCCTGTTTCTCAGTAGAAGGGACCAGCGGACGTCAGCAGACTGCAGCGAGGAGGCAGCAGGTAAGGAGCATGAGTGGGGGGAGGGAGGGAGGGAGGGAGGGAGAGAGGGAGGTGGAGGTCCCTACTCACCCACTGCTATGTTTTCCCCATGTACTTGCATTGGGGGAAAGCTTTCTTTCCCCTAATACAAGCCTATGGCGAAAACACAAAAAATGGAGGTCCGATTTCCCGATTTTTCCCAATTAAAATCGGGGGAGGGGAAATCAGATTGGAAAAAATCGGACCTCCATTTTTTGAAATTGGAATCATTTCCTTTCATTCCAATTTTGGCTGGATCAGATCCGGATCGTGGATCGGATCAGATCCGCTGCACATCCCTAATTGTGACCTTTTCCTGTTGCCATGGCCAGTGGTATATATTTATCTCTCTTTTCTTCTTCCTTTCCAATAACATTTTTGTCATTAGGTATTGCGATGTTGATGAGGTATGTGTGTTTTTCTTTTTTGTCAATGACCGTTATGTCTGGTCGGTTGCAAGGTATTGTCTTGTCTTTATGAATTGTTCTGTCCCAGTATATTTTATAATCTGCATTTTCCAGGATTGTTTCAGGTGAATATGTGTAGTATGGTGTAGGTTGTTTGTTAAGGTTGAATTTGATGGCCAGCCATTGGTGAATTATTTTTGAAGCTGTATTGTTTTTGTCCGTATAGTCCATTCCTGCCAGAATTTGACATCCTCCTGTTATATGGTCTATTGTTTCTTGGAATTGATGGCATTTCCTGCATAGGTCTGTTGTTACGCTGTTATCTTTTATGATGTATTTTGGTAGTTCTTGGTGGCTATAACTTGATCCTGTATAGCTATTAGAAATCCTTCGGTTTCTGGAAATCGCTCACCCTTCCTGAGCCATTTGTATGATTGTTCTTTGTTTCTTTGTGGGTTCTGTATTATGTTGTAGTCCTTCCCATGGAGTGCTTGTTGTGCCCATTTTTCCCTGTGAGTGTAAGTGGTTGTGTTTGGTCTTCGTTTTGTAGTGCTAGAGTGAGTGGATGTAATTTTTTCCTACTGTTGCTATGGCTTTATGGATGGGGGTGTTTTTGGTGTGGAAGAATTCTCTGAGTGATTTTATCTGTTTGGCATGAATTCTGTTAATGTCCAGCAGACCTCTTCCTCCTTCTTTCCTGCTGATTGTTATTCTTTCAATGCATGAGTTGGGATGGAGCATGCGGTGTTTTGTGAGTTCGGTGTGATCGATTTTGTTTATTTCTTTGAGTTCAGTGTGTGACCAGTGTTTGATTCTGAATGAGTATGTGAGGATGGGTATTGCGTAGGTGTTGATGGCTTTGAAAATGTTTTTCAAGTTGAGTTTAGATTTTAGGATTTGTGATAGGTGAGTTTTATATTGCATTCATAGTTGAGTTTTTACTGTGGAGTGATTATTATTATTATTATTATTATTATTATTATTATTATTATTATTTGGTGCACATTCTATGACACCAGAATGGCAATGGACAAAAACCAATTTTAGCTGGAAGACGTAAGAGATTAGGAAGATTGCAGGAAAACAGACTGAGAGATGCAGCAACTCAAAGCCTGTGTAGACCAAACCATGAACCTTCCCCAGGACGAGGGAGAAAGTCAAAAGTGTCTATTATGTTGGGGTCAGGAGAAGAACACAGTATCCCTGTATGACACCTGTAGCTAGCCTGCTCAAAGCAAACAGATCCCAATTTTTGGGTGGGAGAACAGCTCTGGGACACATTAATCCAGAAGGCCTTCCTTTTTATCTGCACAGCCTGGCCAATCTCCTGCTCGTCTTGAAATGTAACACAGACACACTGGGCATTTGTGTAGATGGTGTTTAATGCCGTCAGAACTGTAGGCCTCTAGGTGCAACCCACGGAAGCATGTGCCCGATGGGGCTCTCGCCCTTGCTCCCAGAGTTTCTGTTCCCACCCTACGGTGACAGGCAGACCAAGAGCAGCCACACACATACTGCTACTACTGTGCAGCTAGTACGGTCAACTCTCTTGGGTTATTAAGCTCCTCCAGTCAAATAATTACAAACTAGAATGATGTATTGCTTCCTCCAAAGAGCTTGAGAGCTTAACCAGCTGTCTATCTGGGATAAGAAGTCCATCTGGGATATTAAATGGAGCAGCTCCCAGGCGTTTCTTCTGGGTTGCACTCACAGAGGACATGCAAACAGCAGTGAATCTAGGGCCGCCTTCCCCAACCTGGTGCCCTCCAGATATGCCGGACTGCAACTCCCACCATCCCCAGGGAGAATGATGGGAGGTTGAAAACAGCTGCTCTATTCTGTCAGTTGTACATTGAATTCCATTTCTGTGCAGGATTCGATCCTCCATTGATGAGCTGTCACAGTAAGGTAAAAAACTCCCTTTATGTCTGGGCATCAATACAGATGATTGGAAGGGACTGGAATTTGGAGAAGGTACTCAGGAGAAGCACAGCACTCTCCCTATTCCCTTGTTCCCATGTAAGAAAAAATGAAACACATCTCTTATTCTGCTCGATTCCAAGGCAAAGAGGAGCGGCAGGCACCAAGGGGTATAGAGGGAGGGGGGGGACAATCCCAGACTTACCAGCTTCTGGGATCGTCCCCCTCTGTCCATACCAGAAGCGTGACATCCCTGAAGGGAAGAGGGATGTCAAAATGTTGTGGCAGAAAAGGTAAGAACCCCCCCCCCCCATGCGTGCCCGCGACCTCTCCGCCATCCTGGGGGTGGTGGAATTGATCCCCCCCATGGGCACGGAACCACCTCACATGACTCTTTGCTCATTTCAGGTCCTGAGATGGCGGAAACATCAGGATATGCCCAGGTTCTGCTATCCCAGGCTTTTCCTGGGGTTGTCCTTGGGCTGTCCCCAGTTGCCCCTGGGATCCTCTGTGCATCATCTAGATGCACAGGGACAACCCAGGGGAAATTCCCTGGTGTAGACATGGCCCAACTGTTACAAGAAATGCTTACTTGAAGTCAGTGCTTCTCAAGGGCATGCCACCAACTACTGACTTTAATTCACATACTTTTTCACACATGGATATTGAGTGGTGAATTCGTTGTGGATCAATAAAACTTGAAAAAGCATCCTGTTTGTGCATCAGGCGATCTATTGTTCTCTATGTAGGTTTACGGGGTTAGATAAAGATCTAATAACATTTCATGGGGCAGAGTCCTCAAGGGTTTGCAACCCTTTTCTCACTATTGGAGGCAGACTGCCTCTGATACTGGAGGGAGCACGTCGCCGTTAGGACTGGTAGCCATCGACAGCCTTCTCCTCCAGGGATGGAGAATAAAAATCTCTCTGGCTCGTGATGCTAGATGTATTCGACGCAAAGAACGTCCTGTCCCCCCAAAAGCTGTCCTGCTTTCAACATAACATTGAAAGTGCATGTATTGACTGACTGTTGTGTATCCTTCAGACTGCGTGCTCAACATGGCCACTGCCATGTCATAAGACAAGAAGATAAAATTGGGACGTAGCATTCCTTTCTCTTTCTCCCCCAGAATCAATCTGCCCAGAGAATAGAGGCATGTCCTGCCAGGAACACACATTGTCACCTGCCTGCATCTGGCTCTGTTTACACACTGTGGAAAGGGAAGGAGGCCCATGCAGCAGCAAATGGAAGCCACAGTGGAAGCCCTAACCATATCGTTGGGGGTCTGTGCTGCCCATGAGGCATCTCCCGTCTCCCTTCCGCCTTTTCCTAAAACCTGTCCCATACTTGTAAATGTGGAGGATGTGGCAGCAACCAATTGTAGTATGAGATGGATGCACACCTGGTGAAGGTGAGGCAGCATCCTCTGCTTCTCCAAGCAATGCCCTGCTTTCCTTCAATAACAAGGTTCTAGAGGGGTGATACAAAGATGCCGCTGTGTCCCTTGCATCGCAGAAATGACTGTGATGGTGACATCGTTCTGTTCTTCCACTGCTACCTATATAATATACTCAGTCATTAATTTCTCAAAGGAGAGGAGCCTGGCCCCATCAGGAGAGAGACTATCATGCTCTGATTTGGAAACCTTGATCTGTTACGTCACTAGGGATGTGTATCGTATCATTAAAATCGCCGCTAACGATACGATATGCTCTCTATCGTGTCTCCATTTAACGATAACGATACAATAGGAAATCATAAGGAATACAACGATAATTATCGGAAACAATAGAAATTCCAACGATAAATATCGTATTTTATCGTGTTATCAGAAGGCACTTTCCTTTTTGCCGCCACATGGACGGAGCTAGAAGGTGGGGTGTGCTTGATGAGACTGACAGATTCCGTGACCAATCCTGCAGCAAGGATTCCAGCAGGAGCCAATCACAATGTTGGAGGAGGGTGGATATCCCTGCATAAAACCCCCACACTTGGTGTTCCAGGCTCTGTTGGGAGTTAGGCGTTGAGGGGAGAAGGGTGGGTTTGTTGGAGCTCTGTCCTGGCTCCTGGGTCTTGGTGGCGAAGTGTTGGAGATCCATTGTAATCTCTTGCATCTTTGTGTCTCAGCTTCATTTGGCTGTGTGTTGCTGCCTGTGTGTTTGAGACTTTGAGTTATAATTTTTATTTGTATAGTACGTTTTCTGGTTGGGGTTTGGTACTTAGAATGAGTGGGGGTACTGTGACTGAGGGGGAGTGTGTTTGTCCTCTGCCCTGTTGAACTTTCTTTAAAATAACCAGAAATATATTATAGTTTACAAAATTATATTTATCTCCCTTTCTCTCTCTCTCTCTCTGGGTGTGTGTTTGCTTGATTGACTGTGAGTGTGCTGCTGCTGCTGCTGCTGCTGTGTCTAGCCTGCTACACAGGTTCTGTGTGGTCAAAGCAGCACACGAAGTCACAAACTGTGGGCAAAGCATCCTTTTTTGTTGCAATCATTTTCTACTTCGTAGCAGTATGAAACGCGGCTCTAAGACGCGCCTTGGGCGAGGTGGCTCTGGGTCTAGGAGAGATGCTGCTGTTGCTGCTGGGGGCAGTTTGGGGCTGCCTGTCTCTCCCTCTCATACATTTTTCATTTCTTTTTGAAAGACTCTGCTCCAGCCAATGGTTCCAGTCTGGACTGGAGGGACTGCTTCAGGGAGCCTTGAGAGAGAGTCCTGTGTTTTTATTTTTCGTCACTATGTCCCCTGGGTCTGCTCCTCGTGGAGTCCATTAGTGAGGGACTGCAGAAGCATCCCCCTCATGCATTTTTTTTTTTTTTTGTGAATTTGGTCAGGCAATGTGCCTACCTACGCCTGCCCAGAAGGGGCTCTTATTAATTTGCCAATGTGCCTGCCGGGGACTCATATATTACCAATCGGCCGATGTGCCCACCCAGAAGGGGACTTCTATGAACTGGGCAATGTGCCTACCTGTAGTACCCCATCTTCTATGAAATGGGCAATGTGTCTACCTGTAGTACCCCCTCTTCTGTGAACTGGGCAATGTGCCTCCATGACTTCTATGAACTGGGCAATGTGCCTACCTGTAGTACCCCGTCTTCTATGAACTGGGCAATGTGCCTACCTATAGTACCCCCTCTTCTATGAACTGGGCAATGTGCCTACATGACTTCTATGAACTGGGCAATGTGCCTACCTTTCTCCCAAATGTGACTTTTATTTGCCTCTGCTCCAGCCAATGTGCACAGCTCTGGCATGAAGAAATGCCAACCTGCCTGCATGGGGATGGCGGGCAGACTGGGTCATTTGAAACACGATGAGGTCAAGGCGGTGCGTGATGGTTGTTTTGATGGCATTCTCACAGTTGTAAAAGCAGCACATGATATGCTTCTGCTGGGATCCTCCAGGTTGCCCACTGCAAGGGTATCTCTCCTGGCCCAATGAGGCCCTGCCAGGCTATGGCTGGCTAAAATAACTGTAACACCCATGCTATTTCCCTACCCCCAATCCTTTCATTATTTCATTTGACATGTGTGGCCTAATCAATAAGACCAGGCAGCAGCAGTTCACCATCTTCTATTAACACATTTTACTTTTATGACTGCATATGGAAGGCACTGCCTGCATACTAGGTAGGTTTATCCACAGGTTTGGAATGCTCATTCATTGTATGTATTATTCAAATAATACCTATAAGTCTCAGCAACAGCAGCATGTACATGTAGTGCATTACTAAAAACAGTGCATGTTGTTGAGAGCTTACTTCCGAGTAACACCTGCAGCTGTGCATCTGAAATTGGGCACAGATGAGTCCCCTCAAGGCCATCTGTGAGATGGAAATGAGTATTGGACGACGTCTCTTGAAAAAGGACCACATTTCAGCCACCTGAAACAGTGTATCTGAAAGCTTACTTCCGAGTAACGCTTGCACCTATTGTTCTGTAATTTGGCACACACGACTAGCAACACTCAGTCTGCATGGTGATGAAGTTTCAAACCTGTAACTTGGAAAATTAAGAAGTTTTAGGCCTTGCAGGCTCAAAAGCAACTCTCTCTAGGGCGAAATGTAGAAACAATATAATATCGTATTTCCAATATTTATTGAAAATCCGATACGCTACGGACTACCTACGATATTATCGGAGACGATAATGTTTTTGGTCCGAAATCCCGATAACGATACGATAATTTCGGGCGTGCACATTCCTACACATCACAATAGTTCTTCTCATGCCTTGTAACATATACATTATCAAGATCAGAAAGACAAGGTAGATATCAGAAACATAAAGCAAGGAGACAACGGTTGGTAGATACAGAGGATGAATTTATTGCAACAGAAAGTGGGTTGTGAGGTTCTCTTCTTCATCTTATTTCTGTGACCATCTAAGTCCTGGAGATTTCGAAATAAGGTCTCTTTTTCCATCTTCAAGGAAGGACGGTGGATAAAGGTGGATAAGGTTTTTTTGGGTGATGATCAGAGAGTTGAGTCTTTCTGTGCCCCTGTTCCGTAACTTAGATAACTGAGTGTTGCTGTTACATTAAAAAAAAAGGGGGGGGGGTTGATCCATTGTCCTTGTTTTTATATAGAGAATGGAAATCAAGTTCCATCATTGTTAACAGGTTTATGTTGCCCACTTTTCATCAGGCTTTTGCCTACAAATGAGCCTTTTTTTCATTATTAGCCATTCGTTTACCCAACAATTTCTTTGCTTTGGGCACTGTGCCTCTAGTAAGACACATCCTTTGTCTCTTCCAATGACTATCGCTGCTTCATTCCAGTATCTGAAAACAAAACCAGCACTAAATCAATCAATCAATCAATCAATGAATCGTAATCATTTAACACTGAACATTGCATAAAAACACATTCAGTTCAGTTCTTTCTCTTGGGCATACCCACCCACCCATGTTTGCAATAGATTTAATATGTTATCATGCCCACCATTTGAAGATGTTGTTTTCTGGGAGAAATCAGGTATGCAGAGGTACATACTTCATCCGAATGTGCTGGCCTTATTTGCCTTTCATTGGTAATAGCCACCGATTCTCCATGAATTTTTCAACACCCTTTACAAAAGGCATCTAAGCAACAATGAGGTTGTAGTTGCAATGCTATGCCAAATAGTTCTTTCACCTTTTTTTTGGATGATTTTCATTCAATTTGAAAGCGGGAGGGGGGGAATCACTTTCAAATAGAATTTCAGAGGAGAAGAACAGTTCAATGAAATTTTCATGTGCGTTTTGTGGGCTTTTTGCACTTTCCTGGTTATGCGCACATTGAAGGGTTTGTGTGAGTGGCCTCTCGTTCATCATGCAGCCTTCTCTCCAGCAGTCCGCTGCCTCCCTGGCTTCCTGTGCTTCACTTAAAGCCCAGGCGAAGACATCAGGAGCTAACTCATCCCATGGTGCTTTTTCAGGAGGCCTGGGCAGCCAGGGAGGCTGCAGCACCAAGAACAGGTGTGCAATAGATGAAAAAGAAAAAGCAGCCAACTCACAAGAGTAAGCTCAAAAGCACCAGTGACATGAGAACGAGACTCAGAAACTAAAGCCTGAGCCTTTTTCATGGGAGAAGAAAACTTCTGGGAAGCTGGAAGAAATGTTCAGCAGAACACTTCGACTTGCATCTCCCCTAAACATAGTTATTAACCCAATGAGTAGGGGGTTCCCTCAAGTTTGGTTGCATTTTGTTGCTCAACTCAGACACCAAATCAGTTACGAACAAGTTAATTAGCATTGGTCCCAACTCCCAATATACATTCCAATGCAAGAACCTTGAGGGAGCCCCAAACTCCCATCCTAACTTTGAGATAAAATGTTAGTGTGGGTGTTTTGGAAATCCAGATATATAATTTCTAGCCAATCTCCATCCGTATACACACACATTGACATTTCCCAATAACTTCAAAGGAGTTTGAGGAAGGGACTTCACAGAAGCCATCTTCCTCAGTACACTTTGTTCTTCTGCATTTATTAATGAATTACAGCAGTAATCCAGCATAATATTGAGCCCAGTAGCCAAATTGTCCCCAGGCTGGGATGTTGGGGGCTGCATGCCAACAGTCGGCAGGACCACTGCTGTGCCAACATACCCCAGTACAGGCATTCAGAAACACATTCTGTTCATACACTGTCCTGTTGGTGACCATGCAGGGACGGGGCTCCAGGGACTGGGTCAATGCCAAAAGTATGGTGTGTAGGCAGTCCAAAGTCTTATCACAGGGAGCTCCAGAGAAGAGCTGGGATACCAGGCAAATACAAGTGTAGGGGCTTATACACAGGCATTGCTTTTAGGACTGAGCCCCACCCAAAGCGTAGCTATAGGCCATCACAGTTGTAAAGGTAGACAGGGGAATGTGACTCAACCTGCCACACTTTCCTGATGCCTCCATCTCCTCAGATCTCCCGATGCCTGAGGTTTGGAGGAAACCTCTCCCAGGTCTCAATGTTTATGGACAGTTATGCTGAACTGGTAGGTCACCAGATTTACTGCTCAGCCCCTTCAAAGAATTAGCTGCATGAGATATTGAGGTAGAATGTTTTGTATACAAGTTAGGGTTAAGAGAATGGGAAGAGTAAATAAAACCAGTAGGGAAATACCCCAAAACCAATCCCTTGCGTTGCAAATGCAATATAGTAAACATAATAAAATCTACCTGGCCTATCCTAAGTAGGATCCTTTGTCATTAGCCTCCACCAGACTGGATGTTCCAAAAGGACAAAGAGGTAGAGAATTCCTCCAAGCTTTATACCATTTTCACCTTGATCTCCTCTCCCTTCTAAGGGACGGTATGATGGTAACTTCACACTTTCCCAGCTGGGGGTGATTCTCTTGGCAGCCTCAGGTGGTTTGAGGCCTTGAACCAAGATAAGTGTCCTGACTGATGCCATCAACCTTGGGAAGCCCTCCACCTCTCTTCCTCCCAGGTGTCACGGAATTGCAAATCTTCCTTGCCAGATGTCACTTCTCTCTATGATAAAACAATAAAATGCTAACTACTAACCCTTTGGATCTCAGTCAAGTCATGAGCAGGACTTGAATCTTACCACCTATCTATCTGATCACTTTCTACCCTTTACAAGTGTCGTCAGAGAAATGGTCTTCTAGTGAGCACTGCCTTTCTCATGAACATACCTTTACATACCACACTGGAGGCATTCAAGAGGCAACTCGACAGACATCTGTCAGGTGTGCTTTAAAGTGGATTCCTGCACTGAGCAAGGGGTTGGACTCAATGACCTTATAACCCCCTTCCAACTCTACTATTCTATGATTCTATCTCTACCTATGAAGCGGAAAGTATGTGTGTGTCACGTATGTCTGGAAATGTTCACCCACTTCCAGATGAGTTAGAAACTTGACACGGTGACACAGTGATAGATCAGGCTGCACAATGTACCAGAAAAATCTAAAAAGCATGAATTTGGGGGGGGGGGGTTAAGTATTTTTAAAGAATTTAATAAAAACCTAGGTTTATGCCTACAACTCTCAGCTTGCCTCGGGTGGAACTCCCAGCATGCCTTGGGCAGGAGGCCAGACTTACTGGCCTTTGGCGGCCATTGTGAGTGCACAGGTTCGTGGCTGCTGCGTGTCTTTTACAACCCGGACTCCTAAGGTTGGTCTCGAGCAGTCAACTCAATTCCACATAAAAGGAAACAACCCACATAAATGGGTTGCATCCATTTGCGGTGCCTCCTCCCGCCCTCTGCGTGGTTTTAAAATGTAATTAGATACAACAGCATGACTTTGAGGGGCCAAACATGCTCAAAGGCACTCCATCCTGATATCGCTCTTTTCTCAGAATCTGGGGGAAGCAAGTGTGTAGCCTTTGCCCTTAAGAGGGAGGAAGGAAGGGGAGGCACTCTGTGCATGCTCAGAAACAGACCTGACAAAGGGGGGGAAGTGCCCGGCCCAGCCCCAGCCCTTCTTTATTTTATTTTATTTATTTATTTTTATTTTATGCCATTTATATACCACCCCATAGCCAAAGCTCTCTGGTGGTTTACAAAAATTAAAAACATTGAACATTAAAAACACCGATATACAAAATTTAAAAGCACAAAGCATAAAAACAAGTTAAAATTACAATATCCTTTTGGGTCAAAGCACAACAACAACACAAAAACACAAAACCCTCATCATATGCTGTTAAATGCCAGGGAGAAGAGGAAAGTCTTGACCTGGCACCGAAAAGATAACAATGTTGGTGCCAGGCGAGCCTTGTTGGGGAGATCATTCCATAATTGGGGGGCCACCACTGAAAAGGCCCTCTCCCTTGTTGCCACCCTCCGTGCTTCCCTCGGAGTAGGCAACCGGAGGAGGACCTTAGATGTAGATCGTAGTGTACGGGTAGGTTCGTGTCAGGAGAGGCATTCCATCAGATACTGTGGTCCCAAGCCATGTAAGGCTTTATAGGTTAGAACCAGCACCTTGAATTGGGCTTGGAAACATACAGGCAGCCAATGCAAGTGGGCCAGAGTAGGTCTTATATGCTCAAACTTTCTGTCTTCAAAGGCAGCCCCACGTAGAGTGCATTGCAGTAATCCAATTTAGAGATCACCAGAGCATAGACAACTGAAGCCAGGTTATCCCTGTCCAGAGAGGGGCGTAGCTGGACCACCAACCAAAGTTGGTAGAAGGCACTCCGTGCCACCGAAGCCACCTGAGCCTCAAGTGACAGAGATGGTTCTAGGAGAACCTCCAAGCTACGAACCCGCTCCTTCAGGGGGAGTGCCACCCCATCCAGAAAGGTTGAACACCCTCCATACGGTCAGCAGATCCCTTAAGTACAGGCTCCTAATATAGCATTTGGTGGGTGAGAAGCACGGGCCACAGTGGTCCCAGCAGGATTGCCCAGAGCTGGGTGCGTCCACTGAAAGCCACTTACCTCCCCTTCTTGGCGATGCTACTCCTCAACGCTCTATGGAGTAGGAGCATCGGCAACCAGAGGATGTCTCAGAGGATGCGGGCACCTGCGGGCTGCCAAAGGCATGCTGGGAGGTATAGTACTGGCATGTGAAATGGCTGATTTAAAATAAAGTATGGGTGAGCAAACCCTGATCTCTCACTAATTGTCTTTGTCCTCCTACCTGACTTTCTCCAACTGCCACTAACCCTGCCCACTATTCCATTCTAGCTTCAGCTATTTCAGTCAATCCTCCATTCACTCTTCTGTCTCAATGGTATAGCCAGGCCGCTACATGAAAATCATAAACTTTATACAGAAATCCACAAGCAGGGTGCCACAACCAAGATGGCCTGCTCTCCAGTTGTCTTTCAACACATCTCAAATGGTGTTCAAAGTTTAACACATTATTCAGGGACCTAGGCTTATGCCTACAACTTCCAGCATGCCTTGGGTAGGAGGGAAGACTAGTCAGGCTTTGCAGCCATTATCTGGTAGTGGCTCACCCTCCTGGGCCTGAAGGAAGAGCACATTGGGCCAGCTGCCTCAGTTGATAGGCCCATTGAGAGCAGACTCGTTGCCAATGGCAAACAAGTGAACCGTCAATCAGCCAGCCAGCTCCCTCATGGCCTACCTATGGGCACCGATTGCACAGTGTATTGTAGACTGGCTCAGCCAGACTTCACTTCCCATGAACTTCAGCAGCAGGGCTCCCATTGAGCAAGTTGGGCACCACAGCAACAGGCATGCCGGGAGTTGTAGTTTTTGTTTTCTGTGGGGGCAAGGAAAATTATGGCGACAGCTTCAAGGCTGCCCTGGCCATGTATTGAAGATGAGAGAGAGTGGGGGGGGACTACTTTAATTTGTTTTAAAGTTACCTCACAGGCCTAGGACTGGCCTACCTTGAAGGGCTGTCATGAGGGTGAGAGAGGAAAAAAAAGAAATTAATTTAATTTGTTTAAAGGTTAACTCTGGCCTAGCACTGGCCTGCTACTTTACGATGATTACCTCACAGACATATATTTTAGGGGAGCAAGCAACGGCAGTTAGAAACTTGAAATCTGGCATGCTGATAAGTCTGGCTGTACAATGTACCAGAAAAATCTAAAAACATGAAATGTTGGATTTTAAGTATTTTTATGTCAGATAAAAGGGCTGTGATGGTTACACTGTATGTAAAGAGTTAACAGTCGTGAAATAGGATGAATGGGAAATAATAATAGGAGTGAATCACCCCAGGGCTAAAATAGTAATCACTCTAACGCTCTAATAATGGCTTTCTGATTGTTCTGCAGCTCAGGACAGCAAGGGGAACAACATTAGCATGAGGAAAAGCAATGCCAGCATGAGGAAAAGCAGAGAGCGGAACAACGCCTGCATGAGGAAAAGCAGAGAGCGGAACACTGCCTGCATGAGGAAAAGCTACAAATGGAGCAACTTAAACAACAGGAGGAACAGCGTAACATGAAGAGAAAATGATACAACTGAAACAAAAACAGCCAGCCAAAGTCACTCCCAAAGATTTCACCACATACACCCCAGGAGAAGATCCACAAGTGTTTCTGGCTACCTTTGAATGGGCGGCACAGAAATGGGGGATTCGGGAAGGTGACTATATGCATTTTGTACCTAATTTGATCAAAGGGGAGTTGGCTGAGATTTACAACACTATGCCAGAGGGTGGGGTGGCTACCTATGTTCAATTCAAGGAAACTGTGTTTAAAGGTTCAGGTTGGGCCCTGAACACTTTAGGAAAAAGTTCAGAGGGCTAATTCCTCAACAGGATAAATCTATGGTGGAGTTTGGGACCAAACTCAAAAACCTGTTACTTAGGCTGACCATCTGAAAAGGAGGACAGGGCTCATGTAACTTTAACAGTTGTAGAGAAAAGGGAATTTCAGCCAGTGTCATTTGTATACAATTAGTTCCTGGTGAAATTCCCTCTTCATCACAACAGTTAAAGTTGCAGGGGACCTGCCTTCTTTTGTATATGGTCACTCTAGTAAAGTGCCTGCAACTTTAACTGTTGTGATGAAGAGGAAATTTCACCAGGAACTAATTGCATCTCTCTCTCTCTCTCTCTCTGCCAAAGTCTCCTGATGGTCCAGCCGGGCCACACATTTGTGGCCAGGGGTATTGCTTATTGTTTAGCCATGTCTGGTGACTCTCACTTTACAAAACTCTGCCACCAGCCGCCTCCACCTCCTGTCCTCCTGCACATCTGCTAGACTCTGATGCACTCTTAAAACACTCTGGGTGGCAAGCCAACCTCTCAGGGCCAAGCTACATGTGAATCTGGGTTGCCTTCAGCCTCTCTCTGCCTTTTGCCAGCCAGCCGACATCTCCAGCTACCAGCCTCAAACAATCCCCCCCTCTCTCTCTGCCAAAGTCTCCCAACAGTCCAGCCAGGCTGTGCACTTGTACCCTGTGGCTGGGGGTAGGGTGCCAGCTTATAGCTTGGTCACAACTGGTGACTCTTGTTTTTTTAAAAAAAAACTCCGCTGCCAGCCACCTCTGTCTGTACCAACACTGGACTCTGAGATGCTCTTAAAAGGCTCTGAGTGGCACACCAGCCTCTCAGGGCTAAGCTACAGCCAACTCTGAGTTGTAACTCTGTCTGAAACTGATGCCAGTCAAAGCCTCCAACCAGCCAACACTTGCACCAGCACTTGATTCTGAGACCCTCTTGAAAGGCTCTGTGAGGCATGCCAGCCTCTCAGGGTTCAGCTACAGCTATCTCTGAGTTGTGTCTTCAGTCTAATTCTGTCTCTAAGAGATATGCCAGCCAGCCCAAGCCACAAATCTATCTATTTTCTCTGACATGCACTTCAAGCATTCTGCATTGCATGGCAGCATTTCAGAAAGAGCCCAACTCACAAGTGAACAAAGTGAAGTGGAAAGGAAGGGGTAGCGAAGCAAAGCAACGACATGCCAGGTTCCAACATCCGCATCAACAGGACATCCGCAAAGATGAGAGCCTCTCTCTCGACTAACACCCCACTGTTGGTCGTGAGAGTTTTTTCTCCATGGATGACCCTTGATTGCCCATGATGTGGACTTCTGAGAAAAAGGCCTCTAACCTGTTCCGTTTTTCCCTATGGGCTGCTTTGACTGACCTCTCCTTTCCCACATTGTGATCTGTGCGGATGCCTCGCCTCTGCTGAGTTCCAGGTGCCCGACTGCCCACCAAATCTGCAACAGGAAAGGTGCCCTGCTTGGCTAAAAACTTGAGATTCCCTTGATGCCAAGGGCTGAAAATCCTAAAACCCTAAAAATCAGCGGATCAAGAGATGTGCTTCAAACTTGGCAAGGCTAAAGCTCTATCTGAGAACTATCATGGTGCTAAATTTCATCTCTTTACCTTTAAAGATGACCTTTTTAAAAAATAAAAAATAAAAAATAAACCTCATCCTAAAAATCAATGGATGAACAGATCTGCTTCAAATTTGGCATGGCTAAAGCCATTCCGTAAAGCTATCATAATGCCGAGTTTATCTTTAAAAACAGTGGAGCTGTAAGCATTTTTGTTAATTTTCATTAAAGTAGAGCTGCCCTTTGGCTGGGGAGGATGGGAAAATCTGGATTTTTTGTCAAATTTCATAATTTCCCCCCCTTCCCGGATTTATTACCAAAAATCTTGACAAATCTGGGTTTTTCCTGTCACATGGTCACCCTACCTTTACTTGCCTTTTCTCCTAGCTAACGAATCCCAGCTGTTGCAAACTTCCCACATAGCGGAGGTGCTCCACCCATTGATCATTTTAGTAGGCCTTTTCTGCACTTCTCCCATACCTACAATATCTGTTTCATGGCATTTAGGGCTTGAGTTTACTTTTGGGTTCAATTTGCTTGCTTCTGCTATATGAGGAGGCCTGTAGGAACTCTAGGTAATGTCTTCCCACAATGCATAGTGAAATGACAGAATTCACTACCTCAAGATAAGAACATAGGAGTGCAAGAAGAGCCCTGCTGGACCAGACCCAGGGTCCATCTAGTCCAGCATTCTGTTCACACAGTGGCCAACCAGCTGTCGACCAGGGAAGCATAAACAGGACACGGGTGCAACAGCACCCTCCTGGTATGAATAGCCTTACTACCTGTGATATTGGAGGTAGCACATAGCCATGATGCAGCATTGGGCAAAAGGCGGGATAGAAAGAAAGCCCGATTCAAAGTGCTGGTATTAACATTCAAAGCCCTAAACAGCTTGGGGCCAGGTTATCTGAAGGAACGCGTCCTCCCATATGTACCTGCATGGACCCCAAGATCATATTCGGAGGTCCTTCTCCATGAGCCCCTGCCAAAGGAAGTGAGACAGGAGGCTATTAGGAGGAGGGCCTTCTCTGCTGTGGCACCCTGGCTGTGGAATGAGCTCCCCAAAGAGGTTCGCCTGGCATCTACATTATACTCCTTTAGACGCCAGGGGAAAAGACAAGAGCAGTCGTGAACAGAATAGCAGATTATAATGAAGAAATACAGAATTTGGAATTTCAGTGATAGAATTTTTATTCAGGGGCTAACAGAAGGATTTGTCCCAGGTCTGAAGACCTTAGCCATTTTGAGTGAGCCCTGAAGTGGTTCAAGAAGGAAGGTTTGATATTTGTGAGGAGTGGAAAGGCTAGGAAAACATGGAGGAATGCAGAAGGAATGTGGCTTATTAAAATGACATGGGTAAAGCCAGAAACCCCACTGTGGCTGGTAGAGGGACTTGCTAAAGAGACTTGATTGATTTGTAAATGAAGAATCAGATGCACCTGTTTCCACCCACCACCACCACCACTTTTGCAAGAGAATAACAGGTTTCAACCCTATTCTCAATCTAGGGGAGGAAAGAGAGTGAGTTGGGAAATCAATATAGAATGTTCTCATAATCCACAGTTTGGCATAATCACACCATGCATATCTTTCCAGCCCACACAGTCCAGTGACACCAAAAGTTTTCAGCCCAGAAGAAAAGATGATGGGGTGGAGGGGGGTCTCAGGATGCAAGTCTGAAGACAACTATGAGGAGAGACTGAAAGAACTGGGCATGTTTAGCCTAGAAAAGAGAAGACTGAGGGGAGACGTGATCGCATTCTTCAAGGACTTGAAAGGTTGTCACACAGAGGAGGGCAGGATCTCTTCTCGATCAACCCAGAGTGCAGGACACGAAATAATGGGCTTAAGTTACAGGAAGCCAGATTCCGGTTGGACATCAGGAAAAATGTCCTGACTGTTAGAGCAATATGACAATGGAACCCAGGACCTAGGGAGGTAGTGGCTTCTCCCACACTGGAAGGTTTCAAGAGGCAGCTGGACAGCCATCTGTCAGGTATGTTTGAAGGTGGATTCCTCCATTGAGCAGGGGGTTGGACTTGATGGCCTTATAAGCTCCTTCCAACTTTACTATTCTGTGATTCTATGAAAGGATCTAGGGGCAAACTTGAATTGGGCATATGGTCAGCCAACTTAAGTATTAGAACAAGAGTTGGCAAAAATGTTGACCCAAATTACTTCCAGCCCTACATCAGTGGCAGCTTTGGGGGGGGGCAGCCCCAAAGCCTAGAGGTCTTGGCGACCAACAGTGACAGGGTCCCATGCTCAATGATGGACAGCTCATAAATATAGCAGAAATACAGCTGGTTGACTGGGCCTCAGCTGTCAGAACTAGCACGGTCTTTTAAAAAAATCATAGAAAATAGAGGGTTTGAGAAATTGCTCTGATTTTTTTTCACAAATGACTATCCAGATCCCATCTTTAATGTCCCACAAGTTTCAAGTTTTTATTGATACGATTAACCTCCGATATAGTCAGATCAGAATTTTTTAAAAGTGATTTCCGATAACGATATGATACGATAATTTCGGCCGTGCACACCTCTACTGAGTAGGCATGCATAGGATTGTATAAGTGAGCAATATTTATCCCCTTCTACTTCCAACCTGTGTCCCAACCCCCCACTATTTTTATTCAGGCTTTCTGTTCATAGGAACATGGGCAGCAGCTTCATAATGAGTCAAAAAGGGGGGTGTTACAATTCTCATAAGTCCATGAAAGGTGAGTTACTCCCTATCATTTCTCTGTTGCAATGTTCTGCTTACCTGCTCATCCTCAGAGTCGATACAAATCAATGCTGAAGTGTGATTAATACAGTACTCTTTTGCTTCATGCCACGTGCTTAAGGTCTCTTCAAATAAATAGATGGCCCCTTTATACTGAGTCCACGCTAGACGAAGCTTCTTAGTAATGTCCCCTATTACACAAATCAAGATAGTGCAAGAGAGAGAGAGAGAGAGAGAGACAAAGAATAAGAGAGGGGAACTTAGTAGAAAACAGCTTGAAGGGGTGGGGGTGGGTGGGTGTTTGCAATCTCATGTTGGTTCAAGCACTTCTGATGCCTTCACAGACATGCCCCATGATCAGTAAGGATGCTGTGCAACATCACAAATTGTGTTCGCTTGGAACGTGCCTTCTGTGCACTCACACTTTTTCTGGGTCTTTCAGGCCCAAATCCAGATGGGGAGGACGGAGCGCCTGGGACCAGCAAGATGACCCACGTTGTTCTGGCCCTGTATTGCCTTATGAAGCACCTGAGCCTAGCTACATTGCACGTGGAATCCTCCCGTGAGTTGACCCACGCCTCTTTGTTGCACAGCACAGCCTCATGACTGTACTTGGGGCACGTCTGTTCTGGCATCAACCGAAGCTCAATGGAAATTTATAATTACGGTGTTCTGAAAAAACAAAAGTTAAACCGAAACTAATAAACAAACCACAAACAAATCAGTCACTGAGAAGATGTGTACCAATGACCTCATCCCTGTCTGTTCAAAACTGCAGCTCCTGGCTTACCTGGGGAGCAAGGTTGGGGTGGTGCTTGTTCCCAGTGATGTGGAACAGAGTAGTGGGAGAAGAAGGTGGCCATGTTGCCATGGGTGAGCTGAGCACTCAGCTGCTTGGGAGGCCGGGAAGCTACATTGACTTGGTGGGGGGTTGACTAGAAGACTGGATGGAAAACTGTCTCCTCCTGGTCCACCAAGGGCCTATAAGGGCCAGGTTTCCTAAATGGCTTTGGCACTGTTGCCCCTAACTTCCCACCCACTCCAAGGTAACTAATTTCATGGGATGGAGTATGGTTAACCACCAGTTCTTGGGTATGGGAAGGATTTTTATCTGCACATAGATTGGCACCACGGTTATCGATCAGAATTAAGGAAAATTTTTATAAGATACTGTGGAGATGGTATCTAACACCTGTTAGATTTCACCAGATAGATAAAAAAATATCTAAAAATTGTTGGAGGGGATGCCAGGAGGTTGGAACCTATTTTCATATGTGGTGGAGCTGTGAATATGTACAAAAATTTTGGGAAAGGATATTTAAAGAAATAAGTGAAATAATTGGAAGTAAAGTGGAATTAAACCCGAAGCTAGCTCTACTAGCAATATGGGATAGAGGGGAAGAGGACAAAAATAAGAGAGAATTGATAAACAACCTCCTGACACCTGTTAGATTAATGATTGCAAAAAAATTGGAAAGGACAAGGAAGCTATACAATAGAAGAATGGTATAAAGAAATATGGGATATGGCTTTGAATGACATGTTGACTTGTAAAATGAAGTTAAAGAGGGGAACGTCCGGTAAAAATGATTTTGGGGAAATATGGACTCCCCTATTGGAATATGTATTAAGATCGGGGAAGGGACAAAAACCTTCAAAAGAGTCGATAAATTTTTGGATAGAATAAATGATTAAGAGATGGTCTCATGGGGTGGGGGTGCACGGGGGGGATTGTCGAGGATTATGTATGTATTTTATGTTATTATTATGTTGGAATTAATAAAAATTATTTCAAAAAAAAAAAAAAAGATTGGCACCACGGTGTAGAGGTTCTACCTTCGTCATAGCAAAAATATTAACCTAGTGGGGATATATGTTAGATTTCCAAGGCTTGACGAGTACAAGTGCAGGGTTGTTACAAAATGTTTCATTCTTAGTTACGACTATGTATGCATGGAAGGCATTGAGCTGGATCCATTTGTAAGGGGAGTGGGATGGAAATCCCCTTTACTCCATTATGGGAGGGGGGTCTGTTTAAAGGACCTTAGTAGGTGGCATCTAGACTAAGATCAGTATGGGACTGCAATTCAGTCACACCCCAGGGTGGCAGAAAGGGTCTCACTTTACCAGTCCATGCTCTGATTTGTTCCCCAGCCCCCTGCCCCCCCACCAATGACTCTATTATGTGAGCTACGATGGAGGGATCGGATCGGACAGCAAGCAGGCGGTTTGGTTGGTGGATTCATGCCCCATGCTCCCACCAATTTCTGAGCTGAAATTAATAAAAGCTGTGCCCAAATATTATATATTTTTGCATGTGCCAGGAGACTAGAAGCAAGCCTTAAATCCTGAATCTACTTGACACCTCCCATGTGGGGCCTCACCTGGTAGAACAGTGGCCCTCAAGTGTGTTTACAAACCATCATTCTTAGCCACACACTGGTTGAGCTGTTCCCAGAGATTCCATCTTGTGTGGGTGGGCTAGAATAAGTTGTTGCGATCCTTCCCCAGCAGGTCATGAGCCAAGCTTTGGATACTGGGCAGTGTAGAAATGGAAGAAACCAACCAACCACAAGGCAGGGCAGCAGGCATCTCAGCACCGCACACAGCACATTCTCCCCTCTCTCTCAAACTTAGCTATTGCTCAAGGCAGAGCCCATGGCACCTGGTGCTTTTTAACACCTACATCTGTAACCACTGGCAGAGATCCTCCAGAGATATGGAGAGGGACTTTCATCAATATGCTGTTGATGCCCAGCTCTGCAACTCTGTGTTCAGGACATCCCACCCAGGGGAGGTTGCTCAAAAGTGGTAATGCCTGGAGTCAGTGATGAGCCGGATGAGGTAAACATGTTCAGTCAGGTGATACTGGTCAGGAGTCTTTCTGGTCCAGGGATTGGTATTTTAGCCTGTTCTGTGTGGGGTTGCATATCTTTTGAAACATCAGGCTCACCATTTGGGGAGTGCTCTTGGACATGGCGGTTTGTGGGGTGATTGATTACTTAGGTGAGGGGTGCTGCATCTCAGAAGCAGCTTGAGCTTCAGCTAGAATCCCAGATGCACAGACAGCAGGGCCCCTTCAAGAAGTTTCCTGACTCCTAACTGAGCAGAGCAGAGAAGAGGAAGCTGCCCCAGCTGGACTAGAAGGAATATAAGGAAGAGACCTCTCAGAGAGTGAGCAATCAGAGCAAGTGAACAGGGAGAGCAAACAGGAGTTTGTCAGGGGGAGTTCGGCAGGGGAGGTCAAGGGGTAGGTCCATAACAAAATTCCAACACAATCAGAAGGCAGAAACAAAACAGAAATGGAGACTCTGGACGGAAAGGAGTCTCTAGTGGTGGTGATCTGCAATGTGTGTGCAATGTTCGTGTTCCTGCCTGAGATCAACATGGCGTACACCTGCAACAAGTGCAAGCTGGTTGCACTATTGGAAGAAAAAGTGAGAGTACTGAAGCGGCAAGTGTCCACCCTCCAAGGAATAAGAGAAGGCGAAGAGTTCTTAGACAGAACAGCGGTGGAACTGCAACAGCAACAAGAAGGGCAAGAAACTGAAGAGCAACAACAAGCCGAATCAGAAGTGGAGAATGCTGAGATGAGGAAAGCCAACAAAGAGGGAACTGCTTGGAAAAGGGTGACAGTGAGGAGCAGAAGAACTAGAAAACACTCTGCACCAATGGAATCATTAGAGTTATGCAGCCGCTTTCAGCTACTGGAGGATGAGACTGGAGGACAGCCTGCAGAGGAAGAAGTACAGGAGACCCCATGCAACAGTGAGCAAGAGGCGGAAGGTCAATCGACCAAGAAGAAGAGAAGAGTAGTCATTGTGGGAGACACTCTGCTGTGTGGGATTGAAACCCAAGTATGTCATGAAGACCCACAGACTCGCCAGGTATGCTGTCTCCCTGGAGCACAGATTAGAGATGTGACAGAAGGGTTGCCAAAGCTCATCAAGCCCACTGACACATATCCTTTTCTTCTCATCCATGTGAGAACACCTACTTTCTTTGAACAAGTTCAAATCTCCAGGGCCCAATGAACTGCATCCTAGAGTAATAAAGGAGCTGGCAGAAGAATGCTTAGAACAACTCTCTATTATCTTTGCGAAATCATGGAAGACGGGTGAAGTGCCGGACGACTGGAGGAGGGCTAATGTTGTCCCTATCTTCAAAAAGGGCAAAAAAGAGGAACCTGGGAACTACAGACCAGTCAGTCTGACATCCATCCCTGGGAAAATTTTGGAGCAGATTATAAAGACGTCAATCTGTAAGCACCTTGAAAACAGTGCAATGATTACTAGAAGCCAGCATGGATTTGTCAAGAACAAATCCTGTAAGACTGATCTGATCTCATATTTTGATTGGGTAACCTCCCTTGTGGACTGTGAGAATGCTTATATCTTGACTTCAGCAAAGCTTTTGACAAAGTGCCCCATGACATTCTGATTAACAAACTAGAGTGAGCTAGACGGAACAACTATTAGTTGGATCCACAGTTGGCTACAGAATCGGACTCAAAGAGTGCTTATCAATAGTACCTTTTCACGCTGGGGGGAAGTAATGTGTGGGGTACCACAGGGCTCAGTCCTGGACCCAGTGCTCGTCAACATTTTTAGTAATGATTTGGATGAGGAGGTGCAGGGAATGCTTATCAAATTTGCAGACGACACAAAATTGGGTGGGATCGCTAATACCCTGGGAGACAGAAAGAAACTCCAAAGTGATCTTGATACGGGATGTGTGTCTCCAATGGAGACTTCTGGTCAGCAGCTGGCTCAGCATTTTCAGTTGTTTTGAGCTCTGCAGCTTATTTTTAGTTTACTATTTTGAAGACTTGTTTGAGGTGTTTTAATTGCCCCAAATACCTACATTTTGCTGAACTGCTGTAAGAAGTTGCTGTAAGCAGTTGCATTTTATCAGTAAGTTTTGTTTTATTCCTTTTTGAGGATTTAATCAACAGGCTGGGGCCTTATCTGTTTTAGCTGCTGTGAGCCCACATTTATAGTGGGAGTCACCTTTTGCTTCAGCACTCTTATACACTTTTAGCTGCCTATGTTTTATGTTTTATTTCCAAGCTGCGGAGCCATTTGAGTCCTGTTGTCGCAATTGTTTATTCTAGCATAATTCAATTTTTGATTTGTGAAGTTTTTTTTCTTTTCCTGTTGTTTCCTGCTAACCACATTAAGAGATTAAAAATAATAATGATAAAACTTGAACAGTAGAGAGGTCAAGGAACCTAAAATCCAGGAGAAGGAACTGTTTCCTGGTCTACTTACAATTCAAGCTGTGTAAAGTTTCACACACATTCCCACTCCTCTGTTCTGGCTTACAACCATTGATAAAACTTTTTTGCTGGGACTTGTAGAAGAGATGATGAACAGAGGCTCAGAATTCCATGTCGATGCCCTGATTTATTAATCAGTTGAAGAGGAAGGACCCTCTGTGGAGTCAAGGATCTTGAGACTCCAGGTTCCAAAGGAGGACAAGAGCTATTTGTCGCTCCCTGGAAGCAGGTAATCTGGTTGATGCTTTGGAATTGTGGTTCGACAAGTGTGGTTTGCTGCCCTAAAGAGTTGACACCTTGACCAAGAAGAGAACATGCCTAACTGATTTACAGGGGGCTGGGCAGGCAGGGTGTCCTTGGAAAGCAGCGATCCTCCTTTGACAAATTCCAGTTTGTGGAGTGAAAGGAAGTGATCCTAAAGAGGCCTTGAAGAGTTTGGAGAGAAATAAAAAGAACATTTACTCATCTTAGTTTTGAGCCTCAGTTTGAGGTTTTCTTTGGGACCTTAGATTTATTAAGCAGCTTTTTAGAGGCAAACTTTACACAGCCTTTGGTACCAGGAACTTAAGGCAGAACTGGTCTGCCTCATCCACATAATACAAATATTCCTTCTTATATGGTGGGGGTATGTACTTCTGTCTCTATTGCTCCTGTTAGTTTATTATTTCACTTGGGATGGGCAGGCTCCAGACGAACTAATAGATTTTAGGTTAAAATATTCGCTAAAGCATTTTTGTTTAATTGTTTGTTTTAAAATTTAATTCCAGGAGGTTTAGTGTTTGATTATATGTAGTCATATATATACTTAGGTCTGTGCATTTTAATTGTTATTTGAATGTTAAATGAAATGGGTTCCAGAAAGCGTTCCCGAAGTAATTCTAATCAGTCTTCTCCCCCTCATACCAAACAGCTTAAAATTGATGAGTTTTTTTAGATCTTAGGACGGTATTAGATGATAGTAAACCTACAATTCCTACTTTTAATAGATTTGATGTTTTAGAAATTGAAAGCTTAGAGTTCCAGCAACCACATACTAGAATTACTACTAATAATAACCATGGCAAGTGGGAGGCAGACATGAGAATATTAATAAGTCTTACTTCTCTTAGTGACAGTGCACTTCTAGCAGAGCAATATAATTTGGTGGCCAAAACAGTTAAATTACTTGTAAAGAGTGAAAAGAATTTCAAATAATGTAGATACTCTTATATCTGTTATGAAAAGGGAAAGCTCTGCTTCCCTCCTTAAGCCAACTACTGAGAAGCGGGATGGTATTAAAATACCAAATAGGAAGGAAGTTGATATATCCCTCCAACCTCCCATAGTTCAGAAGAGTTTCTCTATGGACCCAAATCTACTTCTTCAGGTTAATAAGGTAGCTCTGTTTATCCCTACAGAGAATGCACTTTCTTGTGGAACACAATGACCAGTGCTTTGAAACATCTTAGCATTTTATTACATTTACCAATGAAGGAGATTGAGCTTTCATTCATCAAAGTTTTGTATGCCCATATTCAAATGCAAACATACTAGGGGTGTGCATGGAGCCCCCCGGATCGGATCGGGACCTGGATCGGGACCTCCAATTTTGTCCCGGATCAGATCGGACAAAATCAGAGCCCCCCCGACCGGATCGGGCCCTATCCCGATCCCAAAATCGGACATCCGATTTTGGGATCGGCCGCCATTTTTGTTTTCCCCATAGACTTGCATTGGGGGAAAGAAAGCTTTCCCCCAATGCAAGTCTATGGGGAAAAAATGGCGGTGGGTGGGTGAGGAGTGCCTAACTCCCTCCTCCCCCCTCACGGTTCTTACCTCCCGGGGCCATCCACTGTGGACGGCCCCGGCAGGTAAACCCCCTCGCCCATGCTCCTTATCCCCTGGGGCCATCCGCTTCCATCCACTGGTGCCCACGGGCACCCGCAGATGGAAGCAGACAGCCACGGGGGGGTAAGCCCCCTCACCCTCACCCTGCTACCTTCAGGGGCTGTCTGCTCCCCTCTGCCGCTGGCCGCTACTGCAAGCAGGCTTCAAGGCCTGCCCCTACCTGGCGCACTAACTAGGGGCAGGCCGCAAAGCCTGCTTGCAGTAGCGGCCAGTGGCGGAGGGGAGCAGACAGCCCCCGAAAGTAAGTGGGCCGTGGGCCCCCTCCCCCCGCTTACCTTCGGGGACGTCCGCTCCCCTCTGCCGCTGGCCGCTACTGTGAGCAGGCTCCGCAGCCTGCTTCTGAGTAGCGTGCCAGGTGATGACATCACCTGGCGCACTACCTAGGGGCAGGCCCTGAAGCCTGCTCACAGTAGCGGCCAACGGCAGAGGGGAGTGGACATCCCCGGAAGGTATGCCCCCTGCCCCTGTTGTCTGCTTCCATTGGCGGGAGCCCACTGGCGCCCGCTGATGGAAGCAGACAGCTCCGCCAGGGAAGCCCCCCCCCCCGCACTGTCTGCTTCCATCGGCAGACACCCACTGGCACCCACCAATGGAAGCAGCGGTGGGTGCCAGTGGGCACCCGCCGATCCTCCAATCCATCTGATCTGGATCGGGTCCTTTCCAGATCAGATCGGATTGGATCGAATGATCCAGAGGGGTGATCGGAAATTGGATAATTGTATCCAATTTCCCCTGAATTGGATCTGGATCGTGGATCGGACCCGATCCAGTGCACACCTCTAAAAAATACATCCTAGTTTTTAGCTCAGACAGAATTCCATCTCTCCTACTGAAGAGGAAAGATCTTTTGACCAGGTTAGGTGTACTACCTAATCAAGGGTTTCTGGATACAGTGAGGAAACCACTTTTGACTCTGAATAAATCCCAGGGTTTGGGAAGGTACTGTCCCAGGTCATCCCTTCTGACTGAGAATTGGACCTCAAAAGAAATACTCTTGATATCCTTCAGTAATGAACATCAGGATACTCAGTTACATCCTGCATCGATGAATACTTCTGAGAAGGACTGCTCATAAGACCCATTTAATAACTCTAGGGTCATTGAAGAAGAGCAGTTAATAGGTTCATTCGATCAGTTGCCCCAGACTGAGCAAAAAGCTATTATACATAGACTGGGCATGTTAAGAGAAAGATTAATGGTACCAGTGGTACCATTGACTACACAATCCAAAGCAGATAGGATTACCAACACTATGCTCCAGAATGATTTGATTGCTTTTGAGGTCTCCCCTCACAATAGAAATGATATTTCTAATCAAACAGTTCAAACAACGGCTAATTGATTAGAGATGAGAAAATTGGAGCCCCGTGAAGTAGGAGAAGGAAAGGCTATAAGGAAAGTTACTACTCTTGTAGAAATGCACCAACCACAACATAACCCTCATTTATTAGAGAATGAGTCAATAGTACGTTAGTAACCACAGAAAAGGCTATTGAAATGGAGGCTCTAACACAGCAATGTCAATCAACACAATTCAAAGCTGGAGTTTCCTGTTTGTCTTGGAACCTGGCTGGCTGGAGAAATCAGCTAGAGGATAATGATTTTTCATATGACATAATAATTTTCAAAATTTGTTGTTTCAAGAAACCTGGTTTAATGCAGGAAATCTGGTTACCTGGATATGTGGCTTATTCAATCCCTGCATTTTCTTCCTCTAAAGGTTGTAGACCAAGTGGAGGGTTGGTTATACTAATATCTACCTCCTTTAAGGCCTCAGTCATTCAGCTTAAAGGGCTGGCCCCATGTGCCATGGCTGTCCTTATTGAAATGCAACGCATTCTTATATTTTTGTTAATATCTATGTTCCTCCTAGAAGCTCACCATATTATGACGTAGATTGTTGGAACAAGTTAGAAGATTACTTCGCTGAGCTTGAGCATGAATTCCCTTTAGTCCCGCTAGTGGTGGCTAGTGATTTTAATGCACGTATAGGTCCAACTAACCAGGCTATCGCTATGGCTCTAGAAAGTCCAACTGAGCTATGGGAAGACTTGGAAACCCGAAAATCCAAAGATATGAAGATTAATTACTTTGGCCTCATCCTTTTTGCATTAGCAATAAAATTATTTTAATTTTAATCAATGGCTCCCAACTAGATAATTCAGGAGGGGAGTTTACCTATATAGGTAATTTTGGTGCAAGTATTGTGGATTACCTGATGATTTCTTACCTTTTTCGATCAACATTTCTATCTTTCACAGTAGATTCAGTAGCTGGTAGTGACTACCAGCCACTTAGATTTTCCTTGCAGTGATCTAACAGTGTTACTACAAATTTTGACACGGACCTAAATTTTGAGCGAGCACTACTAACTGAAGGAACGAACACAGCTGGCGAAGCATTGCTGGGAAAGCCCTGATGTGGAGTCACCTTGTTCTTTCTTTCTCCCTCTAATATCCTTCCAGCCATTTCCAGCTACATACAAAATGTTCCTTGCAAGCCAGCTAAAGATTTCGCCATCCAACAACATTGTTGCAGTAATGATGTAGCAGAAGTAATGTTACATTCTTATTCTGTGCTCCATTGTGCTATCCTATGACATGCGATTATGTGTGTGTGTTCTACTGTGTGGAAAGATGCTGTGTCTTCACAAACAGCATTGCTAGAGATCTATATAAGCCAAGCTAACAGACAATAAACAAGCTTCCTGCCCAGAACCATCGGTGTGTGTGTCTTCCTTCCTTCATCTAGCGCCCGAACCAGGGACTTCTCCGCCCACTCACTACGCTTGGCACGAGCTTCAGGTGCACCTCTCATCCTTCGGGACCCCAGTGAGTATGGGCGTCTCGCTGTCAGTGGCACAGCGTAGACACACAGATGAATTAGCATTCTTGCTAGAGAGAATTGGGCATAGCGTTCCTTCTTCACTTATCACACGACTAGTCAGTACACTTAAGGAACAATGTCCATGGTACCCAGAGAATGGATCTTTGGCTTTTAGCGATTGGGAATGTATAGGGCGGCTGCTTCACACAGAGCCTCGTGCTCCTGTTGAAATCTTACAGGTGTGGCATTTATGCCTTCACGCAGTCAACCTCTATGGGTCCAAAACCGCTTTACCTGCACGTCCTTCTCCTGCTTCTTACACACACACACCTACCCTCCAATCCCCTGCTTCACTAACTCACCCTTCAGCTCCCAATGCCCCTCCTTCTCCTGTTGCTTCTGCTTCTGCTTCTGCAGCTTCAGATTCTTTACCCCTATCTGAGTTCCAACGCATGGTGCAGAAGTGTAAGCAGGATCCTACTTTGACTGCAGAAGAGTCAGGAGACCTGCTTGAAATCTGTCCTGCCACTTCCACTCAACAATCAAGATCAAGTAGTCAACAACTGGGAATCAATTCAAGATACAGGTGACGTACCAACTCAGAGTGTTTTGCCACAAGCTACATTGCCTGCTGCTAGTCTATGTGCCGTAACTGCTTTTGCAAAAGTTCCAGCTGCCAGTCAACTGCATAAGAGTCTTGCTAAAATTCCACAACGTGCTAAAATCAATGCCGACTTCATTAACTGCTCGCAAGCCACAGTTCCACTTTCCATTTCTCCAATAAGCTCTCCGCTTCTGCAGCTTCAGATTCCTCCGCTTATCACTCAAACTCCGCTTGTCACTCAAACTTTGCTGCCACCCAATTCATTTCTGTCTCTCAACCCTAAGCAGCCACGGCCAGTGGTGCGGGGCGTGACTTAATCATTGCATTTTTGCTGTCCTTTGGAAGTATTCCTTGATCCCTATTCAGGTGACCGGCTGTTTGGTTTAATCCTTCCTCGTTCATCTGCCGGCAACAAAGTTTTCCCATGGTTCCAGGTATAGTTGATTCTAATTACACAAGTAGTTTTAAAACTGTAAGTCTAAACGTTCTTCCTTTAATGTTATTCTGTTTAACCTCCTTATTTCATTCCTCAAGCCTGCTACAGCCGTCCATGGTGATGCAAGTTATAGATCCACTGTCTTAACCCTTTATCTCCTATATAGAGCAAACAATGGGTCGAGAGCGACCACTCTGTACTCTCATTGTCAATAACTTAGTATTTTCAGGCTACCAGAGCTGATGTGACAGCCCTTCAACCTGTGCAGTAGCTGTGGGCCGTTAGTAGTGCACAATCTGTGCAACAAGACTCATCTGTGTGTGTGGAACCTTCCTCAGTACTAAAGCTATCAGAATTGGGAAGGCTCCCTAGGTCAAAACCGATCTTTCTGTAAAACTGCTGGTTAAAAGCTTTTCGTGGTGTTCCAGTGCAGTGTATCTGTTCCTGCTCGCTGCAGACTTAAGGTTAACTCCAAAATGTCTAACCCTGTGTGAGTTTTGTTCACATTGAGCCGTGCTAACTGAAAGCTGTCTGGTCCGTCCTCAGCTTCATGTGTGTTTGAAATGAAACCAATATGCGTTGAAATTCCATGTGATTTACAAAAAAGTCACACATTTGTTAAGAATCAAAAGCTGCTGTGTCAAAAGTTATTTCTCCAGTTCCCTCAAATTCGGAAAAAAGACTTACAGCAGCCTCTCTTCAAGATCGAGAACTGTTTAAAATTTCTTCAAACAAAGTCAGTAAATTTCCCTGACATTGGATTTACAAAAACTTTGCCTGCCTTTCCATAAAAGATTTATGGCCTCCATGAAGAATTCGCCTCCCCCTTCCACCGTCCGGGGCAAAGAAGATAAAGGACTTGCCGTCTGCTTTTGTTTGCAGCCGATTTGAAACATTTTTCCCCTCATCTTTGCTAAAAGACACTGTTCACTGATTCAAAAGACTTTTGAACACTGTTCACTTATCAGAGACTTTAAATCTATTCTAGTTGTTTCAATAATAAGAGACTTTGAATCTATTCTGGTCATTTCATTGTTCTCAAACCTTGTTACACTGTTGAATCTTGCCAATTACTGCCCTGCCATGTTCTAAGATGATTGTGTTTTGCACTATTCTGTCTTTTTGCTTTCTTGCCATGTACAAAGGTTTTTGAAATGTCATTGCTGGTGTTAGAATCAAGTGCTGAATTGTTTTAGAAAGTTTTTCAAAGGCTTTTCGCTTTTCCCCTGGCTGTCTCCGTTCGCCGGAGGGGGCTGGGGGAGGGGAGAGAGTATGAGTTTTCCAAGTTGAAAGGTTTTAGAGAGAGAAAGATTTCGAGCCGTCTGGAATGTTGGGTTTTGAGAAAGAAACCGTCTTTGTTCTCTGCTTATCTCTAATTGTAAGCCGAAGCCTTGAATTCTGTAAAATGAAAGTTGCTTAGAAAAAAGTAGAAGCTCTTTTGCAAACTGTCCCTCACATTTGTGTCATCATCAAGAAGAGGTTGAACTGTGTTGCCCTGTTAGCACAGAAGATTAGAATTACAGGCCTGAAGCCCTGTCTGTCAAAGTAGCCTAAAATTAGCCATCCTCCATCCTCCATCCTCCAAAAAGAAATTCCTTTGCTAAGAATTATCTTGTTCTCTGCTGTTTCTGGTTTGGTTTTTGCTATGCTTGCCAAGAAACTTGTGTTTGAGACGCTATCTGATTGAGAAATGCTTGATGTACTCTGTACATGCTCTGTTGCTATTTGAACTTGAAACTTCTAAGAGCTATGCCATGCAAAGTGCCCTATGGCTTTTCATGAATTTAGGCTTGAGGTTCTAGATTCGTGTTCCATAGCCTGCTGTTTCCCTGCATACAGCCAAAGAAGCAAAATATGATTGTTGCTGTTATTCACCTCATTGTCACATTCAAAGTGCTAGTGTAAAACCTTTTGTTTTATTTCTTCCTTTCAATATCTGAGGCCACAATTTGTTAGAGCAAGTGAGTGCTACACTTGTTCTCGATATCTGAATCTCACCCAAAGCTTAATGACTTTGTCCCAACTGCATTGCTTTTAAGTATAGCAACCCCTCATTCGCCTACCGCCTTGCTTTTTGTGCCAAAAGGCCACAAGCCTCTTTCCTATCTGTGAATAGTTAGCATTAACTGCTACTCTGCCATGCAATATTTACCCACTGGTACAGCTACTAGGCCAAGATGTGCTCGCTGTTCACTTGCCTATTCCAATTTGCTTTCTCCAATCATGTGGGTCCTCTAGCATTGAACATGCCAAAAGACCCACGCATCACTGTAACGTTGACTGTTCAGTTGCAAGCACAGTCAGTGCAGCCCCCCTGCAGGGAGCCCCTACAGTATTCACTGATGGCTCCACAAAAAGGGGTGTTCTTACTTATGTAGATGCCATTACTAAAACCTGGTGATTTTTTTACACTCCCATTCAAGTTTCTGTGCAGCAAGTTGAAAATGCTGCAGTAATACTTGCTTTCCAGCATTTTACACAGCAACCATTATACTATGTATGTATGTAATCTTATTTTTCATTTGACTGATCACAATCTAATGGCATTGTTCTTAACTCTGCAAAATGTTTTGTCACAACGCACTACCTTTTTTTTTCATAGCACACATTCACAGTCATACCCCTTTCTTTGCCCAGACCATTGAGTCTTGGCAAATGCTCAAGCAAATGCTGCTTTACAGCGTCCAGCAGCAAATTCCTTATTCTCAGACCCTTTCCAGAGCCAAGTTTTTTTTCACCAATCTGCAAAATCCTTAGCATGCCAATTTTCTCTCCCACTGATACAGGCACAAGTCATTGTTCGAAATTGCTCACATTGTTCCCCCCATCATTCCTCTCCGTCTATTGGGGTAAACTCCAGAGAGGAGAAAGCTAACTGTCTATAGCAAATAGACGTTACCCATTTTCCCCTTTTACACATTTGTCAGCAGCCAATTCCATTTTAGGCAAACCTCAAAAAACTACAAACGGATAAAGCACCTGCTTAGGTTTCCAAAGCATTAGAAGATTTTTGCTTCCAAAGCATTAGAAGATTTTTGCTCCTGATGAGATATTGTTCTCACCCATTGCATTCCTTACAATTCCCAAAGGCAAGCTATTATTTCTCAACAAGTGTGTTAAACAAACTGCTATACTTCCCCATTATCGCAATATTCAAACTCATTTAGCTATAGTCCTGTCTATTTAAAATCATTTAACATAGAATTAATACAGCTCAAGATGTCTCCAACAACAAGAGCTGCCTAAAACTCCTGAAAATGTATATTTGCTGAATTACTATCAATTCTGTGATGATATTATGTTTAATCTCTGCATTATTTGATTTAAGCACTGCTGCTCCAATACCTTCAGTTTAGTTAAGTGCCTGACGCTAATCTTTGAGTTCGACATGCACAATATATGTTTGATGTTCATGGTCACAATGGTATGAACATTCCTTAACGGCTAGCCAAATAGCCTTTATCCCTACAGCCTTCATCACCCCAGACATTGTGGTGTCTCACCTGCAGAATCAACACTATTTGCTAAACCCAAGAACTTAAATCTATCCAAATGGCGATTTTTGCGAGTGACTAAAATCACTCCAGCTATGTGCTTTTGCTGTCATGCCACTGGCATTTACAAAGTGGCATGATTAGTATAGAACTGTTAAAATCCTTGCTACTGTAAGTAATTATTCTGCTTGCATTGAAAAATTTTGGTTATAAGAGAATTATAATTCTTCCTATCCTTTCAATGTTGCATACTGGAATCAATCCTCAACGCTCAATGACATTTATACAACTTTTCCTATGTTCCAGCCAATTATACAGCCATGGCTGATAGTATCTGTAGTAGATAGCAGATTCAAGACCCTGATTTATGGTTTTTCTTCAATAACACAGCCACTAATTATCACTCAGGCGCATATCAACGTGCTGCTTTAAGTTACCTCACTTTGCCTGTATAAGTTGCTCATTCAGTAGCCCTTTAAGACCTCATCGCTCTGATACAGTTATTATTGTTGATTCACAACTGTCTAATTTGTCTGATGAGTATTAATTCACAACTGTCTGATTTGTCTGATGGGTCTCGAACTATTCTAAGAGCCATCACTAACACTTCATCCTTAAAATCCTACCCTGAAATCATTGCACAAGAAAATAGACGCTGTATTCTTGGATTACCATGTTGTTTAGAAAAAACTGTTAAAGCTACTAGCAATATATTGTATGTGATCTGCAACTTGAAATCATTGATCAAATGCAAAATTGTTTTGCAATAGACTATCTGTTAGCAAAAACTAGAGCGTTCTGTAAATTAGTCAAACTATTGAAGATCATTTGTCTAATTTAGCACGTTTCATTCAAAACAATGTTCATACACAATTCTCTGTGTTTTCTTGGTTAACAAACTGGCTTCCTAATTTTGCATATCTCCGACAACTATTCCTTTATGTCATTTGTGGAATAGCTATTATAATATCCTTAAGTTGCTTTGCTCAGTGTATCCCTTCACTGTTAATGATGGTAAAAAAAAAATTGCTTTACCTGTACTTCATATTCTACACACAAACCATTCTTGCATACACCTCCTTATTACTTAAAAAATTAAAAACAGAATAAAGAAGAAATCAGATGAAGGAGCTATCTTGAGAAAAAGTATTGTAGGGCATACCCTGGTGCTTTCTCACAACTGGATCTTTCTATCTGTTATCTCTTTTTCGCTACACGCAAAATGTCCTAGCTACATACAGGCTGTTCTAGCTTCAGCTTGCCGGCATCAGGCTAGGAACAAATGTTGCAGTAATGATGTAGCATTCTTATTCTGAGGTCTATTGTTTTGCTCTATAACAAACTCCTTATTAATCAAATTCACAAAACTTCTTTTTAAATTAAATTAAGGAAAAGAGATGAGATGAAGGAACGAACACAGCTGGCGAAGCGTTGCTGGGAAAGCCCTGATGTGGAGTCACCTTGTTCTTTCTTTCTCCCTCTAATATCCTTCCAGCCATTTCCAGCTACATACAAAATGTTCCTTGCAAGCCAGCTAAAGATTTCTCCATCCAACAACATTGTTGCAGTAATGATGTAGCAGAAGTAATGTTGCATTCTTATTCTGTGCTCCATTGTGCTATCCTATGACATGCGATTATGTGTGTGTGTTTTACTGTGTGGAAAGATGCTGTGTCTTCACAAACAGCATTGCTAGAGATCTATATAAGCCAAGCTAACAGACAATAAACAAGCTTCCTGCCCAGAACCATCGGTGTGTGTGTCTTCCTTCCTTCAACTAACATCAGAGAAGCGGATTAAATGGAATCCCTTGCTGCAAGCAGATTTGGAACTGAGGCTATATTCAGAAGAATTTTTTGGATTAAGAAATGATTTGCTCCAAGCATCTAGTATTGAATTAGCAAATCAATTATATGCACAACTAGTAAATTCTATCAGACCATTTTTCTTTAAAAAAAAAAAGGTATCCCTGTCAGAAAATTATCAAATCAAAAGGGGCAATGAATGGTTCAATAAAGATTGCAAGACGCTAAAAAGGCAGATGGGAAAAGTTATAAGATCATATCATACCAGTAATTCTTCAATAATCCCCTCTCAATTTTATGAAATGCGCAAAAAGTATAAAAGATTAATCAGAGAGCAAAAAAGAATATACTATGAGGAATAGTGGAAGGAATTAGGCCTTGCACTCTTGCAAAAGAACCCAAGTAATTTCTGGGATATACTTGCAATTTTGGAAAAAAGATCTGCTCCTGTTCTGGAGGGAACCATTGCTAAGATCGAATGGGAAAGCCATTTTAGGAGGGTATTTAATGAGCCCAACCTTCCTACTGCTTCTTCTGAGGATTATACTGAATGTAATTGGGAACACTATTTGGAAAATATCTCAGTAGATAGTGCCAAGTCACTAATCTTAAGACTAAAAAATGGTAAAGCTCCTGGAGAAGATGGTCTTCCACCGGATCTCTTTACTACATTCCCTGACTGGTGGGCTCCAATATTTGCATCATTATTTTCCTTAATTAACATCACCAGGATTTCACCTCCAATTTGGTCATCAGCTGTGGTGGTCCCAATCTACAAAAAGGGGCCTAGAAATGATCCAGCAAATTATAGGCCAATTAGCTTATTATATGTTCCAGGAAAGATTTATGCCAGGTCTCTTCTTGATAAATTGGAGGATTGGGTGGAAGATCACTCTTTTCTTGCTCCAAAACAGGCTGGCTTTTGCCTGGGACGGTCAACTCTAGATAACTGCTTTATGCTGAAATGTATTATTGATAAATATTTGGCCAGAATTGTAAAGTATGTTTATGTGGCTTTTATTGATTTGAAAGCTGCTTTCAATTCTATTCCTCGGGAACGCCTTTGGAGCAAATTACAATCTATGGGCATTGACATGCAGCTTCTAAAATGTATAATCACTTTATATTCTGGAACATCCTTACAAGTTAGAAATGATGGAGGACATCTATCTGACCCTGTACCAGTTACAAAAGGAGTAAGACAGGGATGTTTACTAGCCCCCCTTCTCTTCAATTTATTTCTAAATGATGTAGTTGAGTTCTTAAGAGGTGACCACTACTTTCCAGTTAAAATAGGAAACCAGAAATATTCAATCCTTCTTTATGCAGACGATGCAATTGTAATCTCTTACACACAGTTGGGCCTGCGTAGATTGTTGAAGCGGTTCAGTTTATATTGCAAGAATTACGAAAAAACAAAAGTTATGATATTTGGTAAATCTAAGAAAATCCATAATTGGTCACTTGATGGGAATAAACTGGAGCAAGTATTTTCTTTTAAGTACCTTGGTGTGGTGTTTCAGTGGACAGGTACATGGTCTTCGCAGGTTCAATCAAGCATCTTGTTAGCGGGTAGAACTTTAAGTGGACTATTACGGTTCTATCGCACAAAAGGGGGCAACCTGGTTCAACCCACTCTAGAATTGTACAAGATCAGGGTTCTGCCAAAATTGCTCTATGGAGCACCACTGTGGGCTATGGCCAACCTGGATCCATTAGAAAGATATATATATATATATATATATATATATATATGTGTGTGTGTGTGTGTGTGTGTGTGTGTGTGTGTAGACTCCTTGCAGTTCCCATTTCTACAAAATTAGAATTGCTCCGTGCAGAACTGGGTGTAATGACAATCAAAGCTGAAACTCTCAGACCAGGCCTGCTTTTCTGGCTAAAAATCATTTTCAAGCAGGTATCAGAATTTCTTTTGATGGTTTTGGAAGAGATGGGCCCAAGCTCATGGAAGCACAAAATGCAGCTAGTTGCCATGAATCTGGGAGTCTCCTTCTCTTTTCTCTTAACTCAAGGTTATGACAGAGCTAAAGTATTACTGCTCCAAAGGCTTAAGGGCACTGAGATGCAATCTTAGGTGGCTGAGATCAAGACTTGCCAGTCTAATGACTTCTATGCCTCCTTTACCCCTTCGTATTTATCTTTTCCAAAGTACCTTGTAGATTTACCAAATACTAAACTGAAGGTAGCCTTTACTCGAGCAAGATTAAATGTTCTTCCGCTGGCAGATTGGATGGGTCGGCATAAGGGGGTTCCTAAGAAAGAGATTCTGTATCAATTGAAGATACTATTCATGTACTGCTAGAATGTTCTATTTATAACGATCTCAGAACCAAATATATTCATCCATTGTTACGATCACTGAAGGGAAGGCCATCCCTTGTTAAGGTTTGTTTCCTATTGTCTGATGCTGAGAAGTATGTATCCTTTAGAACTTCTAAATTCCTTGTCAAGGCTCTACAAATATGTGCCACAAAGTTTAAAGACTGTATGGAAAATGATGCAACCCTTAATGGTTTATTAGTAGAGTTTTAAATTGTATAATGTTTTTTCCCTGTAATTGTGTATAATGGCAATTTGCTAAGACACAATATAGTGTGTGTGTGTGATCTTGATAGACTTGAGCGCTGCGCTGAAAACAACAGAATGAAATTTAATAGGGATAAATGCCTAGGAAAAAGAAACCAAATGCTCAGTTACAAGATGGGGGATACTTGGCTCAGCAATATCACAAGTGGGAAGGATCTTGGAATTGTTGTAGATCACAAGCTGAATATGAGCCAACAGTGTGAGGTGGCTGCAAAAAAAGCAAATGCTATTTTGGGCTTCATTAATAGAAGTATAGCTTCCAAATCACATGAGGTACTGGTTCCCCTCTACTCGACACTGGTTAGGCCCCATCTTGAGTATTGCGTCCAGTTCTGGGCACCACACTTCAAGAAGGATGCAGACAATCTGGAGCGTACTCAGAGGAGGGCAACAAGGATGATCAGGGGTCTGGAAACCAAGCCCTATGAAGAGAGATTGAAAGAACTGTGCATGTTTTGCCTGGAGAAGAGAAGATTGAGGGGAGACATGATAGCACTCTTCAAATACTTGAAAGGTTGTTACATGGAGGAGGGCCAAGATCTCTTCTCAATCAACCCAGAATGCAGGACAAGGAATAATGGGCTCAAGTTACAGGAAGCCAGATTCCAACTGGACATCAGGAAAAACTTCCTGACCATTAGAGCAGTACGACAATGGAACCCAGGACCTAGGGAGGTGGTGGGCTCTCCCACACTAGAGGAATTCAAGAGGCAACTGGACAGCCATCTGTCAGGGATGCTTTAAGATGGATTCCTGCAATTTGCAGGAGGTTGGACTCCATGGCCTTATAGGCCCCATCCAACTCTACTATTCTATGTTTCTATGTTTCTATGAAGTATTTTTTCAGGATTGGTTCCCCCTTCCCTCTGATTCTCATGCAACAACTTACGAATTGCAAGATTCAATTCATCGTTAGCTGCGGTCCATGTGGCCAATTCATCTGCTAACTTCTGAGTTTCCTTTAGTATCTCATGGTCTGAAAGATTTGCAACAGATTGTTTCAGTGGGAACATAAACAGCCATCAGAATATATATTCTTAAAATCAATTTACAACAACTTAACCCATTCTAGAATGAAACAAGAAGAACAACTAAGATATGGGGCCATGCAGAAAGGCACAATCATGGTTCTGAATGGCTTGGACCTCAGGGGCAGAAAACAGGCTCGGTTCCCATCCCTTTGATGATTCCTATCAGGAAATATTATTGCAGTGAATATAAACTGTGTCCTTTCCCTTCCCCTGACACTGCCCTAATCCACACCCAGCAGGATATAGCACTATGAAAGCAGTAGGAAAGCGGTATATGGTATATGCCTATGGGCCCAAACAGTCGTCAGTGCACTTCAATACCGCTATAAAGCAGTCGTGTGGCTCCTGCCTTTTAGGTACCACTTTCATACAGCTTTCATAGTGCTATCTCCTGATTCGTGTAGATCTGGCCACTGTGCGGCTTTTGCCTCATAGCCTCTTGAAAAGATGGTGGGGTATGTATCTCTGTGAGGAGGTCACAGGGATAATACATTGCACGCCCCAAAGGGCCCTTGCACTGTACATGGCCAGCATTGCATGTGGCCCTTTGCCTTGCTGGGTCTCCCACATGGACGTTTTGTACTCAATGACAACGATTTTCCCCCATGTGGCTCTTCTGGAACCCTGGATTCCCTTAGTTGACCTGGTCCCATTGCTGACACACTCATACTCCTTTCACGGTTTCCTGCTCCCCACCCTCCCTCCCTCCCTCCATAACGTTGGTGGTGTAGGTCTCCTTTCTCCAACTTCTTTCTCATCTGAAGTTGTGATTTTATTAGGACGTACGCCTCTGGGGCAAGGAGTCACTGTTTTATTGTTTTACCCTGTACACTGTCATGTGCTTTGCTGGCACTATCTAAACAAAGAAGTAATCAAAAAGCATGTGCAAAGCAGCCCATTCTAATCCCACAAAGAATCCAGAAACAGATGCTCCGGTAAAGGTGCGGGATAACAGCATAGGGTAGAGAAGCCTAATATCTTTATTCATTTGTTCGTTCTTCCATTTTTATTTCTTACATTTATAGCCCACCATTTTTCCTGCTTAAGGAACCCAAGGTAGCGTACATAATCCTCCTCCTCTCCATTTTATCCTCACAACAACAACTACCTTGTGAGGTAGGTTGGGATGTGATACTGAATGTCATATACATACAAACGTAAGAAGAGTCATGGTGGAACAGACCAATCTAGTCCAGCATTCTGTTCACACAGTGTCCAGTTGTGTTTCGGATGAATATTGTAAATTAGGTGGGAGGAGAGTGGAAAAACTTTTAGAAATAGCTAATTAACTCTTTCTCTCCCCTCTCCCCCAGTGCTATTCCAAAGCAACCCACCTTCCAAGAGCTTTTCTTCCAGCAAAGTTCCATGAAATAAGAAACAAGTTCTGCTGCAGTGAAATGAACCTAGATAGGGTGAGAAGAAGGTTTTCCCTGAGCATAATGACTGTAAACTCCTTGCTTACCACTCAAAGATGCTAGAAATGGTTCCCTTTCGATCATAAAGTGCCTGATTCTCAAAACTGCTTTCTCCATTACGACTGTTTTTTCATATTCGTCCACATCTAAAAGACAGGAGGAGGGGAATCAATGGTATTCTTCTGCACTAGTATGATGCCAGGAGTGGGGGAAAGGATGTCTCTATTCCCACCCCCACCAAAGGAGGGCTGCCCATGATTTTGAATCAAGGCTCTGCATGTCTTATTCATAGAGCCTCTTTTAAATGCCATGGCTCAGACCCAAGAAGACAGTGCCTTATTCTTATTTATTTAGGGCCCTTCACATTCAGGCCCAATCTACACAGAGACACTTTCTGAGATGATTCAGTTCAAAACTGAATTTTCATCATTTCAGATTTGCTTCTCCCATGTGGCATTTTGCAGGCTAGTGTAGTATACATTTGGGGGCAAGTGTCAGCAGGAGAGTCCCCATGACTGAACCTGAAGGAGCAGGTTCGTAGCTTGGGGGTTCTCCTAGAACCATCTCTGTCACTTGAGGCTCAGGTGGCCTCGGTAGCATGGAGTGCCTTCTACCAACTTCAGTTGCTGGCCCAGCTATGCCCCTATCTGGACAGGGATAACCTGGCTTCAGTTGTCTACGCTCTGGTAACCTTAGAATACTGCAATACGCTCTATGTGGGGCTGCCTTTGAAGACGGTTCGGAAGCTGCAGCTTGTGCAAAATGCAGCAGCCAGAGTAATAACAGGGACCAGAAGCTTTGAGTATATAAGACTCACTCTGGCTTGCTTGCATTGGCTGCCTGTATGTTTCTGAGCCCAATTCAAGGTGCTGGTTTTAACCTATAAAGCGTTACATGGCTTGGGACCACAATACCTGATGGAACACCTTTCCCGACATGAACCTACCCAAACACTATGTTCAACATCCAAGGTCCTCCTCTGAGTGCCTATTCCGAGGGAAATTCGGAGGTCAGCAACAAGGGAAAGGGACTTCTCTGTGGTGGCCCCCCAATTGTGGAACGATATCCCCGACAAGGCCCGCTTGGCGCCAACATCGTTATCTTTTTGGCGCCAGGTCAAGACTTTCCTCTTCTCTCAGGCATTTAGCAATATCTGATGAGCCTGGGTCTGTTTTGTGTTTTAGGCTTATAGCTTTTTAAGTTATTATCATGGTTTTAAATGTATGTGTATATTGTATGTTTTTGCAGTTTTAATTTTTGAATATTTTTAAAGTGTTTTAATCTTATGTAAACTGCCCAGAAAGCTGTGGCTATGGGGCGGTAAACAAACACAATAAATAAATGAATAAATAAATAAAATTTCACCAACTAGTATCTGGCAATAGAGTGAATTGGGAAGGCAAGGGGAGGAGGAGTAACTACAACTGAAAACAATGTGATTTACTTCCAAGTAGACATATGCTTCTCTGGCATTCTCAGCTCATTCCACTGATCAGAGCCAGGTGAGATGTATGTGTTATTCACACATCTCCAAGTCTAATGCAGACAATGAGCAGAGGGAATGAGCAGAGTCACCCCGAAAGCGATTCCCCATTCCCCACCCTCCTCTCCCAACTCCAGTGCTGAGCAGGTGCAATTGAAGACAATGTGACTTACTTCCGAGTGGAGGAAAATAGACTCTACAAGGAAGGGGTTAACTTCTCTCCTCCGGAGGGTCCACCCTTCACCGGATTCAATTTTCCTCCCTCCAGGCAGCACTGAACTGCAAATTTCAGACACACTGAGTCCCCAAATGCAGTAAATTTGGGGACTCAGTAAATTGTGCTAATACAAGAAGCCCCTGAGCCAAGATGGGGTAAAATATGGCTCCAAACCTAGGTGGAGGACCCTGTTTGTCTTCGCTGAAACATGATTGCCCAGGCATCGTGGGCAACTATTGGATTCTGTCTGTGACTTCCCAACAGATCTGGGATTCAACACTTCCCTTCCAATTACAGTGGGTGAAAGGCACCCCTGGTAGCTGCCATCACCTAGACCTTTCTTTTCTAGCCCAAACAAAGGCACGGTGCCCCTTTCATCTAAAGTGTGCTATAAGGTCATGCTGGATCAGACCAAAAGTCCATCTAGTCCAGCACTCTGTTCACACAGTGGCCAACCAGCGGTCAACCAGGACCCCCCTGCCCATGTTCCCAAAAAAATTGGTGTATATGGGCTTACTGTCTCAGATAATGGAGGTAGCACATAGCTATTAATAGCCTTCTCCTCCAGGAATTTATCCAACCCCCCATTTAAAGCCATCCAAATTGTTTTATTGGTGTTTTATTGGTGTTTTAATGATGTACTGGTTTTATCTGCTTTTAATCAGTTTTTGTATTTTGTGTTTGATGTTGTTCCCCGCCTCGATCCGTTGGGAGAGGCGGGTGATAAATAAATATATTATTATTATTATTATTATTATTATTATTATTATCAAAACATATTGTGGGAGCCAATTCCAGAGTGTAATTTTGTGCTGTGTGAAGAAATCCTTCCTTTTGTCTGACCTGGACCTCCCAACAATTAGCTTCATGGGATGACTCTGGGTTGTGGTATTTTTGAGAGAGGGAGAAAAAATAATAAAGAGAGATAATATATAAAGTGTGTCTGACACTTTAAGAGAAGGAAGCTCTTGCCCAGAAAATGCAAAGGAATAGGAGTTGCAGTCTAGAGCTTGACATAAGTTGGATGATCATGCCCTTATTCCCCCCCCCCCCCCCCCGGTTCTTCAGATTGAAGAAAAGCCAGCCAAGATCATTTTGTGGGCTTATCTTTGCTAGACGAGTTGAACTTACACCAACAACATAGCACAATTATAGCGATCAACAGTAGTATGCACACCAGTACTCCAATAGCCATTGCAGTGCCAGTTCTCATGAACTCTTTTACATCACTGAGAAATGAACTTTCTGGAAGGACAAAAAGAAAGAAAAAAAACTGCTTAAGTCCTTGGCAGCTGTCCTCACATTCATAAATGTCTCATAAAGGTACATCTAGAGATATGCTTTAAAAGAGTGAGCAAGTCTATAAACCAGGAGGGATTATCTGACTTAAAACAAGACCATGTAATAAACTACTGAGATATTCCAAATATCAGAGAACACATGGTATCCTTCTGTCAGTAAACTAAATGTAAGACACAAACTCCTTCCTACTGACTGTTTTCTGATCTTTAACCAATTGCTGATCCATAAGAGGGCTTCTCTTCTTATTCCGTGACTGTTAAGTGGCTGCTCAGGGCTTTTGTTGGGCTTACAGAAGCTTCTGGGCACAGGTAGCATTGCAGCCTTTCCTCCCCCCTCCCCCCTCCCCCCCTCATGGTTCCAGACTCTTCCTGTCTTTCCATCAACACCTTCTTACTGTGCATTCCTCATCTTAACTACTTAAGCAGGTGCAGTATACAGACCCTCAGGTGGGGGCAGTTCTCCTTCTGGTTTAGGTTTAGGGGCCGGTTTAGGGGCCATTTTTGATGTGGAGCTGATTTCCTTTCTCACATACTGTTTCCCTGTAAGATCACAACATATATTTGCAATCAACATCACAATCAATATAAAGCAATAATCAATCAGACTTAGCCTATATTAAATAAGAGATGTACATAAGGAAATTCTTTCTAAATATTATAAAAATATCCAGAGGGTAGTCATGGGACAATTGGAAGAAAGTTCAGTTTGAGATAATTGTCATGTTGTTTATTTTTTCATTCAATTTCATTCCAGTTCTATGCAGCCCAGTAATCAAAGCTCTCTGGAAAGTTCACAATAAATTGCAAACAACAACAACAATCCACAACAGTTTACAACATTAATCGATACAACGTTATAATACAACACAGTCCAAGATGTGTTAAAGTACAAAATGTGTGATAAATCAAAGAGCTAAAAACCATTTGAGTAAACCATTTCCATAATACACCTGCTCGAAACAGCTGATATAAGCGCCCAGTCATATGCCTGGGAGAAGCAGGCAGTCTCATCCTGGCCCTGCAAAGATGACCCCGTTGGCGCCAGGCGGGCCATAGAGTTCTAGTAATCAAGAGAAGTGCAACAGGCTCCTCCACAGGCTCATTGGGAGCAGGAACACCACACTCAAAAAGCAACATGCTACGCAAACTGTGGAGTGTGATCTTGAGATGGAGAGAGAAATTCAGGAGACGCCCAAAGAAGAACGTGGCATATTAATGGGTGACTTCCATTTCCCTCACAGTGACTGCATCAATGCAAGTTCAGGTCACAAGAAAGATGGAATAAATTTGATAGATATCTTGAATCTTTCTGTTTCAGGAGAGTTGGACTTGGAAATGACCAGATTTTCAGATATGGCGTTCTGTACCAGATGTGATGAGAAGGGCCACCAAACTGCTAACATCTATAGACGTAATGGAAAATCACTAAGAAGCACACATGGCTTCAAAAGAGAAAGCTTCTCTAAAATGAGGGGACTACTACAAATTGGAAAGGGAAAACCAAGAGCTTCACATGTCTCCCGAACATTTGGAGGTTATTTAAAACCACAACAACAGAAGCACAACCAGAATGTTTGCCTGCAAATTAACAAATTAGGAAAGGTGTCATTAAGTCCATGAGGATGCCTGGCATAGTTAGAAAATGTAGTCAAGGAAGCCATTACGATATCTCACCCCATCAAAGTGAGGGGTTTATTGCTGATATTACCAGCACACTACTACTTCTTGAAGAATTTCCTTCCATTATTCCTGTGCCCTCAAGAATACCAGCTAACTGGGCTGAGTTGCTGCAAAATCTCTCAGCTTTGCAAATAAAAACAAGGGAAGTGAGTTTGTCCAAACTACACTGGGTAGACAGCAACATATATAAGTCTTTGTTGAAATAACATTCTTCACAAAGTCCACCAAGCCAAGAAAGAATCAAAGCAAAATGGGCAAAACATGACTCTCTCATTCATGGCAGGTAAGCTCCCTATTTTCCCTTCCCTTAAAAGTCACAGACCTTAGCGTCAATTACACACACACACACACACACACACACACCAAATCTTGCCTCACTTTCCTAGAATGTCTTCCTTTCTCTTCAACCACCAGCTTCCAACTGTTCCCCTCCAGCTGTTCAACTGCTCTCAGAACCCCACTAGCCAATCCCATGGCCAATCAGAACAGTACGTTGCTTCCCTTCTTCTTTCCTAATACTCAAGGTACAACTTGCAATACATTTTATCCTGGAGACATGACTATAAGAGGCTAGGAGACCTGGCTTGGAGATGCACTGTGTGATATTCCGAGCCTGATTCAAGGTGCTGGCTCTAACCTTAAATGGCTCAGGACCACAATACCTAACAAAACGCCTTTCCCGACATGAACCTACACTACACTCTTACACTACACTCAACATCTAAGGTCCTCCTCTGGGTGCCTAGACCGAGGGAGACACGAAAAATGGCAACAAGGGAGGGGGTCTTCTCATTGGTGGACCCCTCCCCTCCAAATTAAACATTGCTATCTTTTTGTTGCCAGGTCAATACATTCCTCTTTTCCCAGACATTTAGCAGTATGTGATGAGCTTAACTGATCCAGGATCAGTTTTACGGTTTGGCTGACAGCTTGTAGTTGTTTCTAGTTGTTCTTAGATTATGCTTTTGTGTTTCCTCTATGTTTTTATGATTGATTGCACCCTTAGCTGTGTCCATATGTTTGAAGACCTCATGCCTCCTTCAGTCAATAGGTAGCAAATGACCCTAACTAGCATACAGTTTTCCAAGTAACAAGTGAGAAGCTAGAGGGGTTGAGGAGGTGACCTAAGGGCAGAGTTATAGGCTTGCAGAAATGAAACTGGGAAGAAACAAAGGCATTGCAGAATACTCTTGTCATATATTTGAGGCACCGGATGCTTCAAAAGTGGGTCGATGCTTCAAAAGTGGGCCGGGAGCCCAAACTGGGAGTAGACGACCTCAGGCCTAATTCTCTGCCCTCTTCCTCACCCTCATACTTCCAGGGGTAGAGGGAGGGAGGATATGAAGGTAAATGGGGCAGCTATGGGTCTACCTGCCCACCAAAAAAATGTGGGTAGAGACACTATGTCCCTGTACTGCAGTGAAGAGAAAATAACAGCAGCAACAACCACCACCCCAAGAGGATAGGCTATCTTGCTGCTTAACTTTTCAGTCAGATGGGTCTCTCATGTCACCCTCTATTAAGAATCACAGAATAGTGAACACAGCTGAGATACTTTACACAATGTCTTTAGACAAACGTAGCATCAGTCAGTTGCTGATGGGTTCTCATGTTCTTCTGTTTCTTCCTGATGGTTTTCCTTCCTTCAGCAATTTCCACTGCCAATCCCTTTGCTGTAGAGCATTCCAGACCTTCTCCCATTATGCTGCTCACAATTGGCTGGTTCCCATGCCTAAGCAGTGTTCCATGTGTAGCATAAGCCCAGGAAAGTATTTATGTTAGATGCTATCTATCTATCTATCTATCTATCTATCTATCTATCCAGATGATGGTCACATAGAGAGATAGATCTTGAGATCAGCAACACTATGGGCCAAAAAGAACAGTGAGGGGGTCTGTGAACAAAGACTGATGTCAAAGATAAATAAAACAATAAACTTCTAAGCACTGGAATATTATTATTATTATTATTATTATTATTATTATTATTATTATTATTATTTGCATTACCGACCACCACCACCAGCTGTTGAGCCCTCAGTGCGCATTGCCTCCATATTGTCATGACCTATTGTCGTTGGGATATATGGATTTTGTTTTGCAGGCTGTCAGGTGTCTTCCATTCCATTGATTTTGGGGGGGGGGAATTTAGGGATGTATGAGAATTTCGTTCCTCTTTGTAAATGCATTTCATGCGCCTTGTGCATACGTCCACTTTTGCACATTCCCCCAAAACTCAAAAAAGGAAGAAGAAATCTGCTACGAAATCCACAGGTTGGATTTATAGAAATCCAGGCTCATTTGAATCCATTGCAGATTTCTTCAACGTCCCTTATATTGTTGTAAGTTTGGGGTTTGAACAGGAGAGAGTTAATGGGGCCAGAAGGACTGCTTAGAGCTTACTTAATAGTCAGTGGCAAAGCATGCCAGCCACATCTGTTATTAGGTAAATTATAGGTAAATGGCCCAGGAAGGACAAGGAAACCCTACAAAGCAGTTGGCGTCCATTTCTTCCCACTCTCCAGTTGAGGATGATGTAAGCAAGATCTGTGTTTGAGAAACAAACAAATAAAAACAGCTTGGAGACACAGAGAGCTCCATCACACCAGTGACTTAGTGCCCTCTCGCCATGCCTGGTCTGAGGATTTGCAGCACGGTACTCACAGGACACCATGCCTGTCCTGCTGACACCCCGCCTCTTCCCCAGCCTTTCCTAGAATGCTAAAAGTCTGGATTATTTTCCCTAAGCGCATTTAACGCGCCTGAAGTCTCCTTATAGTTTTAAAGGAACTGCGGGCTTGAATGGATTGCATCAGGTCCTGGCAGGGAAAAGCCATCTCTCCCAGCAGCCGGTTCCAAGCCTCAATCTAAAACCCAAACCTTGCACCCCAGGCTCGAAAGCGTTTTTAAAACCATGCAACACCCGAATCTCTGCAGAGACAGGATTATACTCCTTCAGTGCCCCCAAAGAGCCAGACTAAAGGGTCGTTCCATTTTTGCCCAGTAGAAAGCGGTCTGGTTGAAGTGCTCATCTGCCAGGACCTGACTGGAGGGAGAAATAGGAGGGGTGGGATGGGATGGAGCAGAAGAGCGAAGGAGCGAAAGAGCGAAAGAACAGTTCTTCAGGTGAAAGGGATCATAAGCTTGACACGCTTTTGCCTCAGAGGTAAAAAAACAAGGTGGTAATGCAGGAAGGGGGATTAGGTGTGATGGAAATCAGAGAAAGAAAGACAGAGAGCTTTGAGCATTGGAAAGGATCTTTCGGGGGAATGCCTCTCTGGGGAATTTGGTGTGAGTGCTGGATTTTCTATAGGGGGGGTTAAGCTCTCTGTCCCCACCCATGCTCAACCTGTCTATCTGCCCATAAACTCAGCTATTACCCCAAAATGCCATAAGTCTCCGGTGATCTCCTCTTCCAAAGGAAACCAAACCCAAGTAAGCGCTCCAGTCGACTCCGGTCAAGCATAGGGTACATAACAATATTTTCATAGCCCTGAGAGCTAGCAACTTGGTTTTTATCTCAGCACATGTTCTTCTGAGCACCAATTAGCCAGGAACTGTACAACAAGAATCAGAGGAAAGGGACTTGAGTTTGACAAGGGGTCAAAGCCGACGATCGCAGGCAAGCTTCCTGAACTTACGGCCAGAGCTTTGCTCACAGAGGGCATCGAAGTGTCGTCAAAGCTGACAAGTCAATGAATATACAAGAGAGGTCCTGAACTCTTGGCTTTTCACAGCTCTAGCGGTTTTGCGCCTCTAGACAGTCCAGCTCTAAATTGGAGTGAGTTCTCCTTCTCCTCCCGGATTGCTGATCTTCCTGTAAGTTGCAGATTACACAGCAAGCTATTCGAAATTCAGATATTCCATGCTCTCTCCCTGCCCCCCAAGCTTGGAGTTCCTTTCTTAACACAACACAGTGAGGGGGTTTCCTCTGCCATTCATGCAATAGCGACAACTGTTTATTAAACCTTGCCATTAAAAAAATTGAACAGAAAAAAATGGCATGTAAATAAAGAATAAATAATTTTCCCACATAGCATTTGTGAGACTTAATGGCAGCAGGCAAGAAAAAATATCTTCACCACTGCCTTGATACTGTCTTTTAAAAACGATCTATGCCCAAATCAATTAGACTCAGCAGGAACAGACTGCAATTGCTCTATCTATCTATCTATCTATCTATTTTGCTATCTATAATTTAAATTTTGCCTTTCTATATTAAAAGAAAGGCAGCTTACAACATTTAAGAACAACAATCCAAGCCAATATATAATTTGGAATAAAACAAAATGCACCCCAGAAGCCCTTAAAAGCATCAGTAGAAGAAAACAAAACATTTAGAATAAAAAACACATCTATGAAGGACCGGCTCTTAACCAAACATTAATTTTTTTAAAAAAAAAAACATAGCACAACTGGAATGTCATCATGATCATGGTCCACCTAAACATGGCCAATGAACTACCCTGTTTCCCTGTTTGTGCCTTGTTTTATATATTTTAAAATGATTTCATGGTTTTAATTTTTGTGAACAGCCCAGAGAGCTTCGGCTATGGGGCGGTATAAAAATGCAATAAATAAATAAATAAAATAAAATAAATAAATAAATAGTTGTACCATTCATGGAATTCAGATTCTCTATAAATCAGGGGAACTGAGTTCACCCGCTAGCAGATAGAGATATTTGGAAGCTGCCATGTTGGAGGGGCAACCGTGAGAGTCATCAGGCTGTTGTAAAAATCTGAACAGATCTATGATTTGCACCTCAAAACACGTCCATTTCCCCTGACACGCATCTTACATGCATCCTACATGTGTTCGTTAATACGCACACCCAAACCGTCCACACACAGCACCCCAAAGCCCCATTCCCCACTGCCTGTCTATTGTATCCATTTCTGCAAAAGTCAAGCTGCTTGCAAGTGATTTAGCAGCGCAAGAACTAGGAGCTTGCCAAAATCGCCATTGCCCCTTCTTCTCCAGGTCAGACTCCATTATACACAATCAGGGATGTGCGTAGGCTACCTGACTTAGAGGAACCAGGAGTGTGACTCATCCAGATGTGACCATAGCACACCTGGAGAGGGACAAAATGACCATATAAGGGAATGATAGAAGTGAAGGGACGTTGCAAAGCATCTCTGGGTGCCACGTCTGGCCACTACTCGGGTCTACTCGGGAGTAGCAGTAGCCGGAAATGATGTTTTTGGGGCTGTAAACCAATGGGATGAGGGCTAATGTCATGTGACATCTGATGTATAAAAGTATTTGTTTGAACCTTGGTGCGGGGTGACTCTGGAAGGCAGCGAGAGCGCCCAGTGGTCACCTATTCTGCGCAGAATAAAATTAGTTTCCAAAGCTTCAAGAGGTCTTTCATCAAGTGTTTCATATCTGGACTTTGGACACTTGGGAATAGCATAATTTATGCAACAAGGCCAAGAACAGGAGTCTTGAGGACATCAGAAGAACCCTGCTGGATCAGACCAAGGGTCCATCTAGTCCAGCATTCTGTTGACACAATGGTCCATGGGAAACCCACAGGCAGGACATGAGGGCAACAGCACCCTCCCACCCATGTTCCCCAGCAACTGGCCTATGTAAGCATACTGCCTCTGATACTGGAGGAAGCATATAGCCATCAGGACTAATAGCCACTAAAAATCTTATCCTCCACAAATTTGTCTAATCCCCTTTTAAAGCCATCCAAATTGGCAGCCATCACAACATCTTGTGGCAGCAAATTCCATCGTTTATGTGCTGTGCAAAGAAGTCCTTCCTTTTCTCTGTCCTGAATCTCCCACCAACAAGTTTCATGGGATGACTCCAGATTTGAGCGTTATGAGAGAGGGAGAAAAATGTCTCCTTATCCGCTTCCTCCACACCGTGCATAATTTTGTACACCTCTATCAGGTCTCCCCTTACTCACCTAAGTAAGGTCTCTCCCTCAGCAGAATGGTTCATGTGAGGCTTCCACGCAAGAAAGATACAGGCACTCATCATGGTAGGCACTCATCACCTGAAATGCAGGCACTTATCATGACTGTTCCCCATGGCCAAGGAGGGTACCAAAATGAAGGCACCTCGGTTGATCCATCGCTCATACATCCTTTGTGTATTATAGATGCCCAGTGGAGGCTGGTAGCCCTGATGTCCGTGAGGCAGTGAATCCACACCAGGTTTCAGTCAGAACTCTAAAGGAGAGAACCAAAGTGCTTCTTGGATAGCTCCTTTGGAGTTCTGACCAAAACCCGGAGTGGATTCATGGCTCCCCTGACATCAGAGCCACTATATATGCCTTTTGTAACACTAGAGTCTTAATTGCTCTTGCACCACGATCAAACCAGGCCAAACTACTTTGCATTGCAACAGGGATTGCTCAGGACAATATGTTGTTGTCAGGGAAATCCTTCCCCCCCCCCCCCGCCCCCAGCTATGGTGAGGATTGCAGCTGAGCTTAGGGGGAAAGGGAGACCTGAGGGGCAGCGTTGAAGATGTCATAATTCCTGCTAATAAATGAGTGCCAGCACTTTGATCCTGTGAGCCTGGATCTGGCGCTGTTGGGCATGAGCAAGTGGTCAGATATGAAGTTCATCTGGCTCTTCCTTCCCCAGCATTTTTGGGGTACTTCCCAGGAATGGACAAAAAAAAATTGCTAGGAAGCTCACCAGGAATGTGCTGGATTTGCCTAATTAGCAAGCACTTTTGCAAAATATGCAGATTAGGGGGCCTGGGAAATGGAAAACCTAGAGGCGGTGAAAGCAGGAGGTTTATCGAGCCCCAGGCAGGGTTTCCCAAGGCACTCTGCATATGTTTGGAAGCACTGAGCACATGTCTCCAGAAAGCTGGAAATCCACAATTGGCAGCCACTGTTTTTTCCCCTGTTAAAGCGGCAAGAACAGCCTCTAATGTCTATCGTGGATCGGTTATACTTCTATTTTCGCAACAAGGGTCGATGTGTCTCCACACGCACACTCAAATTGCACATGGCTTCACAGCTCCATACTATGTGTGCTTATGTGGAAGTTAGACATTGTGGCTGCTTCATGCGGTTCTTCCCTCCCTGCTGGATGCTGTACTAATGTGCTCTTTCATAATAGGCTTGACAAGCCAAGAGGGTCCTCCGTCTACGTGGGTTAAAAATTAACACTCCCCCCCGCACAAATGCAACTGTCCAGCAATATCCCTTGTTCAACTGAACCCAGGCACCTCTAGTGTGTGCAACTAGGGTGGCCATGTGTCCTTCTTTGCAGAGGACAGTCCTCTCTTTGAAGAGCTGCCTGCCTGTGTCTGGTTTAAAGATAAAGAAAACGTCTCGAAAGGGAGAGAAGCGGGGCTGTTGGTTGCCCATCGGGAATTAGCACCTGAACAGCAGAGCAAGCAGCAGGCATGCTGGTCACCTGGCCAAAATCTCCCAGAGGTTTTTGTTTTTCCATTTGCACCCATGCATCTAAATTAATGCATGCAGATTTTATGCAAACCTGCCTCATCCTTCGTCGGGGGAGGGGGGGCAATGTCAACCTAGAAATGGCAGGTTGGGCGATACAGAACATCTGCCTTGACCATTCATCTGCATACTTTCTTGCAAGTAAGAGCGCTTCCTCCTCTAGTCCTGGGGTGGGCAGAGCCCAAGGTTGCAGGATCTAGCTTGCTTCTTACTTGAAGCCCAAGATCTGCCAATTGGGGAGAGGAGATCCTGCACTCCACAGTGGAAGTTGGGGGCTCCAATGTCAGTCGGTGGTGAACCTGCTCCCAGTTTCAGTCAGACCCAGTCAGAATGTCGTGTTTCCTTGCCCTCCCGCCAAAGTGTGAGGCAATAAAGCAGTCTGCCAAGTAATCCACAAAGCTTTGTTCAGTAGATAAACACCTCTTTGGACCTCAAGAGAGTTTAAAACCTAGGAACTTTCCTCTAAACTAACACTTGGCTAAACTAAGTGAGACCATTGTTCTTTCAAGAAAAAGGAAGAAGGTCTTTTCCCTGAGGCCCTTTCACTTCAAAGAGGATTCCTTTGAAGAAGACTTTGGTGAGACGCTAGTTGAGCTGACTGCCTCTCGCCTACCTTTAGTTCCACCCATTTGAACCTATGGCAGAGCCTGGGATTGGCCAGCTCTGAAGTCCCCTCCCCGTGGGAGGATTCCTGAGTTCCCACAGACTGTGAGTTGTTACTATTTTCATTGATAAGGTCTGGTGGAGATTCCTCCCTGGCACGTGAAGAGCCTGGGAGAATCACCTCCTCCACTTCCTGTGTAAACTGGGACATTTCTAGTCTTGTTTCTTCAGCTTCAAAATCTGCTTCTGATTGATAGCCTGAAACTCCTTCCCCCACACCGAGGGAAGAGGTGTGGCCATGACACAGAACTCTAAAGGAGATTTGCACCTTTAAATGCAAGTTTAAGTCTATGAAAAGCCTCACAGTACTTCCCATTGCACAATCCTTAGAAATCCAGAGTCCAAATAGCATGTGAGCAAGCATGTGCAGAGTCCTTCCAAAATCTCCAAACAGGTAGAATTCAAACAGGAGTGGTTTCAGGCCAAGCGTTGAAAGATGATCTCTATTTTATCCTATCCAAAGCTACTTGACAGACAGGTCCTCTAACCTGTAAACTATGCCCATGTGCCAAAAGGACGTGATTGTTCCACCCACAACAATGTTGCTACAATCTGAGTGACAGCTTCCAAGAGTTGCCTCCTACTTATCAAAACACTCCTAAATTCCCAGAGAAACTAGCAACTTCAAGGCCAGAGCAAGCAACTTCCGTGGGAAATACTGACAGAGATAAGCTTCCAGAGACATCGACTTTCTAAAACTACTTCTGATGGAAACTTGCATTCCACAAGGTCTCCAGCCTTGTGATACACATGACAGAATACACTGTACTTCTCATATAGCAAATGTGATAATTTTAAGCCAGACTAACTTGTCCATAATTACACTTTATGTTCTTAAAGTAACAAAGTGACTTTCAATCTGTAAAACCTGTAACTACTTGGACATCTTGTTCCTCTCTGCCCAGTCTTCCAACCTGTCCAAATCAGATTGCTGTCCCATTCTGTCATCATGGATGTTGGTCAGACCTCCCAGTTTTGTGTTATCTGCAAATTTGATAAGAAGCCCATCAATCCTGTCATCCAGGTCATTAATAAAAATCTTGAATAATACTGGTCCTAAGACAGAACCCTGTGGTACCCTGCTGGTTACTTCTCTCCAACGCCAAGTAGAGCCATTAATGCTGAATCTTTAAGTGAGGTCAGCCAGCCAATTGCAGACCCACCTTGCTGTGGTGACATCCAAGCCCAACTTTAGCAGCTTGTCAATGAGAATGTCATGGGAACTTTGTCAAAAGCTTTGCTGAAATCGAGGTAGATTATGTCCACAACAGTCCCCTTGTCCACTAGAGTAGTTGTCCTATCCAAGGAGGAGGCAAGATTTGTCCCACATCTTCTATTTTTGACAAAGCCACGCTGACTCTTAGCAACTTCTTTTTCACTAATTCCCTCATTTTAGAGAAGTTTCCTCTTTTGAAGTCAACTGTGAGAGTGTTGGACTTCCTGGGCAATTTTCTACTTAAATATATATTAAATCTGATAGAACTGTAGTCACGCTTTCCAATTGGCTCAACAACATTTACATCTCATAGTAAGTCCTGGGCGATGCCACTTAGGATTAAACTGAGACCTGGCTGGGAGATGACAGTGGCCCGACATGGGCCCAGGCCCTCCCAGCTGGGTACTGTCTTAGTGAGCAGGTGAGGGAAAGTGGGCGGGGGGGGGCAGAGTAGCTGTGGTCTACAAGGACAATCTGAACCTGACCAGACTTCCTGTTCGTGAACTGAATCACATCGAGTGTGTGTACCTAAGTCTGAAGACCAGGGATAGATTAGGGATTCTGTTAGTGTACCGGCCACCCCGCTGCCTATCAGACTCCCTGGCCGAGCTCACGGAACTGGTCTTGGAGCTGGTGTTGGATTCACCCAAGCTTTTGGTCCTGGGCGACTTCAACATCCCATTCAGGGCCGGTTTGTCAGGTGCAGCTCGGGAGTTCATGGCATCCATGACAACCATGGGCCTATCCCAATTGGTCTCTGGACCTACACATTCAGCAGGTCACACCCTAGATGCTGTCTTCAGTTCTGAACAGACAGATCTGTGGGCGGAGGTAACAGATACCTCTGCATTGTCATGGACAGACCATTTTCTGGTCAGGATTAATATCACGGCTACTACCCACCCCTGCAGGGGTGGCGGACCTATTAAGATGGTCCGCCCTCAAAGGCTGATGGATCCTTCTAGATTCCAGAAAGTCTTGGAGGGTTCTATGACTGGTATCGTCGACGATCCTGTAGAAGCCCTGGTCAATAGATGGAATCAAGACCTAACTAGGGCTATCAACACGATTGCCCCCAAACGTCCTCTCCGACCCGCTCCTAACCGGGCGCCCTGGTATACAGAAGATCTCAGGGAGTTGAAGCAGAAAGGACGACGACTGAAGTGCCATGGGTAGAAAACTTGACTTATATCCAATAAGACACGACATAGAGAACATCTTTGTTCCTATGGAGTGGCAATACATGCAGCGAAGAAAGCTTTCTTCTCTGCACGCATTGCGTCTGCGAATTCACATCCAGCAGAACTGTTCAGGGTGGTGAGGGGTCTAACCCAGGCATCTTCCCTCCTGAACCCAATTTTAGAGCCTTCTGTAGTTCGCCGTGATGCCTTTAACAATCATTTCACAGATAAAATCTCTCGGATAAGAGCTGACTTAGATGCTGTCATTATAGCAAAGGCTGACGATGGAGTGTCCAGCAACTCCACGAGTAGAATTACACTGGATCAGTTTCAGTTGGTGAGTACCGAGGATGTGGACAAGCTGCTTGGACGAGTGAGGACAACTTGCCCTCTCAATCCCTGCCCTTCTCATCCGGTTGCCCAGGGAGGAGATGCAATTAGATTACTACTACAACATATTATTAATGCATCTCTCAGGGAGGGGAGTTTTCCATCATGTTTAAAAGAAGCATTAGTACGGCCGCTTCTAAAAAAGCTCTCCCTGGATCCCCTGGACCTTAATAATTACAGACCAGAATCGAATCTTCCATTTCTGGGCAAGGTGATTGAGAGGGCAGTTGCCTTCCAACTCCAAGCAGTTTTGGATGATACAGATTTTCTAGACCCATTTCAAACCGGCTTCAGGGCAGGATATGGAGTTGAGACTGCTATGGTCACCTTAGTGGATGATCTACGCTTTATTGACAGGAGGAGTGTGTCCCTGCTGGTACTTCTGGACCTCTCAGCGGCTTTCGATACCATTGACCGTGGTATCCTTCTGGAACGCCTGAGGGGATTGGGAATCGGGGGCACTGTGCTTCAGTGGTTCCGGTCCTACCTCTCAGGCAGGTTCCAGATGGTGATGTTTGGGGATAGTTGCTCTTCAAAGAAGGAGCTGCTATGTGGTGTACCACAAGGCACCATCCTATCCCCAATGCTGTTTAACATCTACGTGAAACCGCTGGGAGAGATCATCCGGAGGCATGGGGCGGGGTGCTATCAGTACGCTGATGACACCCAAATATATTTCTCTGTGCCTTTGACAACAGCATCAGCTAAGGATAGTGTGTCTCCTCTGAATGAATGCTTGGAGGTGGTAATGGGCTGGATGAGGAAAAACAAACTGAAGCTGAATCCAGACAAGACGGAGGTGCTTACTGTCAAGGGCCACAACCTGGGGTTGGAGGTGTGTCAACCAGTTCTGGATGGGGTTACATCCCCCCTGAAAGATTGTGTTCACAGCTTGGGGGCACTCCTGGATCCATCGCTAAAAATGACAGCTCAGATAGATGCGACGGCCAAGAGTGCCTACTATAAGCTTCGGCTGATACGCCAGCTGTGCTCCTTCCTAGACCCCCTCTATAAGAATTCGGTTTGATGCCTGGTTCTCCGATTATGTGCATCTTCTCGAAAGCGCTTTATGGTAAATGACTTTACGCAGGAGATAATTGAGCGCACAACTGATGGCCTTACCGGTTGTTTGAAATGCGCTTTAGAAGTAGTTAATGCGGAGAATTGCTTGTTCACATAGTCTAAATGCGCTTTAACGGCCGCAGCAAAATAAAACTCGATGTTTAACGCACATTCGATAATGCGCATAATTGAATAGATAACGCTCCTCAATTCCCGATTTGCGCTCCGCTCATGTAGAGGTATAAATTTTAATGAGACTTTTTTTTTTTTTTTTTTTAGTATAATTTTTATTCATTTTTCAACAAAACAAACAAACATACACATGATGATATATAAACAAACTAACTCCCTCGACTACCCCCGTGCACCCCCCCCCGAGACCTACTCCCATTCATTCATCTTCCTTCCAGAATTTTAATGATTCTTTTGAAGGCGACTGTCCCTTTCCCGATCTTAAAACATATTCCAAAAAGGGATTCCATATATCTCCAAAATCACTCTTACTGGACATTCCCCTCATTATTTTCATTTTACATGTCAACATATCATTCAATGCTATATCCCAAATTTCTTTATACCAATCTTCTATTTTATAACTTCGTTGCCCTTTCCAATTTTTAGCAATCATTATTCTAACGGGCGCCAGGAGGTTGTTTACCAATTCTCTATTAATTATATGCTTATTACTGCTATCCCATATTGCTAGTAGAGCTAGCTTCGGGTTTAATTCCAATTTACTTCCAATTATATCACTTATTTCTTTAAAAACCTTTTCCCAGAATTTTTGTATTTGTTCACAGCTCCACCACATATGAAAATAGGTCCCAACCTCCTGACATCCCCTCCAACAATTCTTAGACACTTTTTTATCAATCTGATGAAATCTTACAGGTGTTAGATACCATCTCCAAACTGTCTTATAATAATTCTCCTTAATTCTAATCGACAATAATTTCAACATTCTTACATTCCACATCCTCCCCCAATTATCTTCATTAATTTTTTCCCTAATATCTACTTCCCATACCTCTTTTATAACGTTAAGTGAGTCCTGAAATTCCCCCTCTATTAAAATTTTATATATCTCGCTAGTGAGTCCTTTTTTAGCTCTGGCTTCATCTTTTTTTTCTATTTGTTCAATTAAATCTTCAAATCTGGTATTATTTCTACATTTCTTATTTTTTTTCCTCCATTCCTCTGTCCATTTTACCAGTTGCAGTGACTTAAACCACGCTATCTTCTGTCCTTTAAACAACTCTTTAATATGCTCACTATCTTTCATCTTTCCCATCCAATTCCTTAGCTTAAGAATATCTTGTTCTTTCAGTCTCACTTCCATCTCTGATTTTAATGCTCTTGGGAAGTTTCCCACTACCACAACTGGGGCTAGCGGAGAATCTTCTGGTATCAACTTCCCCCTATACTTCTTCCATATCGATATTATATTTTCCAATAATGGGTTGTCCAGTACCTTCCATTCTTTCTTCTGCATTTTGGTAAAAAATATATTTCGCAATTTACATTCTATCTCTACTGTTTGCGATTCCAGCCAATCCATATCTTGCTCCCCTAAAATAGCATGAATAACATATCTTAACTGATTAGCAATATAATAATTCTTAATATTAGGAAGTCCTAAACCTCCTTTCTTTTGAGTCTTATACCATAACCCCTTATTTATCCTAGCTCTTTTATCCCCATTACAATATGCATTAATCATATTTTGCCAATTTTTAAGCTCAGCTGCTGAAATTCTAATAGGTAGCATTCTAAACAAAAAATTAACCTTAGGTAATATCTTCATTTTAATAACCGCTATTCTACCAAACCAAGAATGTTTTAATTTTCTATAAATCTGTAATTTCTCCCCTACCTCTTTTCTTAAGCTTACAAAATTAAGTTCCTCTATTCTTTCTAATTCTTTATCTATATTAACTCCTAAATATCGTATTATATTTTTATGTCTTAATCCTAACTTAGCTTTACATTTCTCCATCTCTTCCTTGTTATAATTATACAACATCATTTCAGACTTCCCCCAGTTAACTTGTAATCCTGTAATTTCCCCAAATTCCCTCACATGTTTCTGATTCGTCTCCCCACTTTCTAGGGGATCTTCTATTGTCAATAACGTATCATCCGCAAACATATTTACTTTAATCTTATTTTTCCCCCTATCCCCTTTAATATTTCATCTTCCCTAATTACATTTGCTAAAATTTCTATAACTATTGCAAATAAAATCGGTGAAAGTGGACATCCTTGCCTAGTTCCTCGGGCTAGTATTATTTGTTGCGTTAACCCATCATTAACCATTATTTCCGCTTTATTATTTTTATACATCTGATTTATCACTCCCATAAATTTATGTCCAAACCCAAATGTTTTTAATATTATTTTTAACGCTGGCCATTCCACGCAATCAAAGGCTTTGAAAATATCTAAAGCTAATAATCCTGCTTTTAAGTTTCTTTTTTTTATAATATTTATTATATTTATAACTCTCCCAATTAAATTCGGCATTTTCCTACCTAAAATAAATCCGCATTGATCATTTTTAATATATTTAAATATAAATGTACCCATTCTTTTAGCCATAATTGCTGAAAATATTTTTGCATACTGATTTATTAAAGATATTGGTCTATATGACGCTGGATCTGTCAAGTCCTTACCTGGCTTCTGTATTAATACTACCAGGGACTGGTCCCACGATGGCGGGGTCATTCCTCCTTCTATTATATTATTAAATAATTTTTTAAATCTTGGTATTAAAATATCTTTAAATATTTTATAAAATTCCGGCCCCAGACCATCAATCCCCGGAGACTTACCTCCTTTTAGTTTTCCAATAATTCCCTCAATTTCTTTGTCAGTAACCAAGGCTTCCATACACTCCCTATCTTGATCATCCAGTCTTATTTTCCAATTCCTTTCTACATATTCCCGAATCTTCTCTTGTGAAAGCGCCTCTGAAGTATATAAATCTTTATAAAATTCCTGAAAAATCCTTAATTTATCTTTCATTACATTACATCTATTCCCTAACTTATCTCTTATTGTCCCTATCATATTCTTAGCCTTCTCTGACTGCGTGGATCTAGCCAGCAATCTGGAATTTCTATTACTAAATTCAAAAAAATCTCTCTTTAAATATAATAAATTCTTTTGGACCTGTTCTATTTCTTCTTTCTCCAATTCCTTTTTTTTAGCCTGAATTAGGGCATATAATCGCTTATCTTTTGACTGTCTCAGTCTCTCCTCTAGACTCCTTATCTCTTCTTCAACCTTTTTATTAAGTACTTCCTGTTGCTTTTTAAGTGTGGACATTTCCCTAATACAGATCCCTCTTATTACTGCTTTCATCGTATCCCATAATAATCCTTGCGAATTAACTCCTTTTTCATTTATCTGCCATATTTCCTGCAGTTCCTTTTTTAATTTATCAACTATGTTTTTATTTTTAAAAATTCTTCCGTCCATTCTCCATCTCTTTGCTTGTTTATAATCCTTCTTTAACTTGATATCCATCATCATTAAAGCATGGTCTGTGATCTTTATTACTCCAATATCACAATCTATTAATTTAGGTACCATATTCTTTGATATAAAAATATAATCAATCCTTGAATAGCTCTTAAATCTAGGTGAGTAAAATGTATATTTTCTTTCTTGCCCTTTTACAACTCTCCATACATCCATTAATTCTTTCCTCTCCATTAATTTAGCTAATTCTGTCTTACCCTCTCCTCTACTATCTCTTATTATATTATCTCTATCTTTCCCTTTATCTAGTACCATATTAAAATCTCCAGCCATCACAATATTCTTTTTCCCTAAATCTCCCACCATATTAAATACTTCTTTAATAAAATCAATTTGTTTCCCATTTGGAGCATAGACATTTATCAGCACAAATTCTTCCTCTTCCAACGTACAGTGAATTATAAGGATCCTTCCATTCTTATCTTTCTTTATATTTTGAATATTAACACCACATTTCTTCGATATTATTATTGCCACACCTCTTGCTTTAGAAGTACCAAATGACTTTTCATAAACTCCAACTTCCCTCATTCTTAACTCATTAGCCCCCTCCTTTATCTGATGGGTTTCCTGTAAAAATATTATATCTATTTTTTTTCTTTTCAACAATGTTTCAATTCGTCGTCTTTTAACCACCGTTCCTAGCCCCTTAACATTTAGAGTTGCACATCTCAATCTATTCTCCATTTCTTACTTCCAGCCACATCATTAAATTGGTCTCGGTCAGTGATACACATACCCCCCCTTCCCCCCCCCACACCCATTTTTACCCCCCTCCTCACCAGTCATCTGGGCTCTGGTCCCAATTATTTTAGAACTCTTCAGGGGGGGGGAACACGGCCCAACCCACAGAGCAAAGTCCGATCCTCCCCTCCTTTTTTTTTTTTTTTTTTTCTTTCCCCTCTAATCCCTTTCATTGACTGGAACCTCCAACCGCTCCTTCTAGTTGATCTCTGGAACCTCCAACTGCTCCTTCCACTTGGACTATTTCTCCCAGATCCTTGGCATCGATTATGCCCAGCTTCTCCAACAACTCGATTCCCTGCTCGCACGATGTTATTCTTTCTTGCTTCCCTTGCCAGAAGAATCTCAAAAATACTGGGTATCCCCAGTTGTAGGTTATCGATTTCTTCCTCAATGCTGCTGTACAAATTTTGACACTCTTCCTCCACTGGACGGTGTGCGCCGATAAATCCTGATAAATTTCTATTGCTGTTGCTTGAATCTTTGGTTGAGCTTGTCGTCTGATTGCCTGCATAAATTTTTCTTTTTTATAATAATTTGCAAATTTAACAATTATGTCCCTTGGAAGCACTCCTTTACGCTTAGAACCAACTCTATGCGCCCGTTCGAGATCAGCTTCCTCCCAGGCCTCATCTGGAAGTTGTTCTCTTATCCATGTCAAAATAGTATCTCTTAAATCTTTTAAAGTCTCTCCTTCTTGTTCTGGGTATTTTCTAATGCGAATATTAGCCCGTTTGTCTCGATCCTCCATAGCGATAAGGCGTAGTTCATGTTGAGAGAGCTGGACTTCCTGTTTCTTACAAACTCCCGCCAGAGCTTTAGTATCTGCCTGGAGCACTCCAACATCCATCACCACTTGCTTTAAACCCTCCATGAGTTCGGTCTGCGTATCTGAAATGCGCTTCGCCAAACGTTGTTCTAATCCAATAAGCATGTTTTTTATGTCATCCTTTAATTCATCCATTGGGTCTGGCTGCCCTCCTCTGGGTATCTTCGGAATTGCAGCTGGCTCTGAAGAAACAGAGCCCTTAACGGGAGATTTTTTCCCAGTCTGCTTGTCCGGCATTTCCACCCGGGTCAGCCTATGCCACAATCGATCTGATCCTCTCTCTCTTACAGGTCTTACCCAGGCGGGGGTGGGAATAGAGGGCTTCTGCCGTCTCTGCTTCTTCATAAAATTCCCTCCTCCCTCTTCTGCTTGGAGGCCTCTCACTTATGTCTCTGCATTGCAGCCAATACTTCAGTTCACTGGGAGTTAACTTAACTTCTTCTCAAACTCCCTCCAAGTGTGCCATAAACAGGCTATCTGCCGATTATAGTCCATAAATCAATCCACTAATGGCGTCTCGCTCCTTAGACCCCTTTTGCATCCAGCCGGAACAAAGGGAACAGCCGGAACAGCCAACAATCAGCAATTTCTTGCTACTCTCAAATCCCCCTTCAAAGATTGTTCACTTCCAGTCTATATATAATGCCTGTTAATCCTTTAAGTCAAGCAAGCTTTGTTATTATAAGTCCATAAATTACCTCATTAATGGCGACTCTCCTTCTCCATAGTCACGTAGTCACTTTCACTTTTACTGCAGCAATCAGCAAACAACCTCCAGCCAGCTCTCGCTCGTTTCCAGATCGCCCTCAGCAATTATTCACTTCCAGACAATATTTCATGCCTTTTATTAGTCTTTACGATAAGGAATTAGTGCTTAATTCATCGCTTTTTTAAGGAGGTCAGAAGATCTGCGACTTTACCCTGACTCGATCATAGCCACGCCCCCCAATTTTAATGAGACTTGAAACAGCTTTAAACCTCTTGTGTAGAGGCAGCCCTAGAGTTGGAAAACCTAAAGTCGGTAGTGCATGCACTGGTAACTTCGAGGCCCGACTTTACGTTGTACGTTGGGCTACCTTTATGCCTAGTCCAGAAACTTCAACTAGTTCAAAATATGGCAGCCAGGTTGATCACCGGTACACTTAGGGGTGACCTTGGCCAGATCTACACGTCATCCTGGATGCACCCTCCCTGCGCCACAAGCCGCTTTGGAGCGCTGCACTTCATCTAGTGTGGCTCAAGCCTCGGAGGCTCTGCTCGCACTCTCGCCGCCGCCCTTTCATCCCGGCTGGTCCCAGGGAGGGAGGAGGGAGGGTTGTAAACAAAAGCTAGCAATTGGAAATCCCTCTCCCAATCGCTGGCTTTTGTTTACAACCCTCCCCCCTCCCTCCTCCCTCCTCCCTTCCTGGGACCGGCCTGGATGAAAGGGCGGTGGCCGTGGCGGCCGCAGCAGTGCGGGCAGAGCCTCCGAGGCTTGAGCCACACCAGACGAAGTGCAGCGCTCGTGTAGATCCTGCCCATATCACACCAGCTTTGAAATCTCTCCACTGGCTGCCAATTCGTTTCTGGGCGAAATACAAAGTGTTGGTTATTACCTTTAAAGCCTTATGTGGTTTGGGTCCAGGTTACCTGCGGGATCGCCTTCTCCCCTACAATCCGCCTTGCATGCTCAGGTCCTCTGGGAAGAATTTACTACAGTCAACAAAAACTAGGTTGACAACCATTACCCAGAGGACCTTCTCTTCTGTCGCTCCCAGATTGTGGAATGGCTTGCCGGGAGAGATCAGCCAACTCACCAGTCTTCAAGAATTTAAAAGAGCTATAAAGACTGATCTCTTCCGGCAGGCCCACCCAGATGAATTTTAAGTGTTTTATTGGTGTTGTCCTGGTATTTTAATGATGTGTTGGTTTTATGTGCTTTTAATCAGTTTGTGTATTTTATGCTTGATGTTGTTCCCCGCCTCAATCCGGAGGGAGAGGTGGGTAATAAATAAATATATCGTCATCATCATCATCATCATCATCCTTATTATTATTATTAAATCCAAGGTCGCCTCCCTTCCGGTCGGTTCCATGACTGTCTGATTCCAGTTTGGTTCCACTGGGGGGGGGGGGGGAATCTGCATAACTCAAATTCTGCATAACTCTGCATGGCAAACATTGGATGGTCCAGATAGAAGTATTATTTTACTGACTGTGAAATTTGATCTGTCTTGGAAAAGTGCCTCTATGCAACAACACCATGGACCATTAGGTGGTGCTATTTCCAAATTTATGTGTAGGGGGAAAGAATTCTATTCTGAACTAAGCCATCTTTACTGGAATGTAAATTCAATTAATTTCAAGGAGTCTTGCTATTATTTCAGTGAGACTTAAGAACGTTAATGAGAATGCTCTAGTAACCTCCAAGTTAGAGTACTACAATATGCTCTATGTGGGACTGCCTTTGATGACAGTTCAGAATCGGCAGCTTGTGCAAAGTACAGCGGCCAGCTTGATAACAGTAAGCAGAAGGACTTACACACATATAATACCAATTCTGACCCATTTGCTCTTGCTGCCTGTATATTTCTGAACCTGATTCAAGGAGCTGATTTAGACCTTCAGAATTTTACACAGTCTCAGGACCTCAGTATTTATTTATTTATTATTGCATTAAAAGCTATTGGGCGGTATACTAATTTATTTATTGCTGTTTATCTATTGCATTTCTTTACTGCCCAATCGCTGCCCAACAGCTGTACATGATGAGCTGCTGAGTCTGGCTTTACAGGTCAAAACCAGCACTTTGAAAAGCACCATATATGAAGCCAAGCTCTGACTGAAAAACTCTGAGAGCTCATCAGAGACAAGCAGAGGAAGCCAAATGGAGGTTCAACAAACAGTTCTCAAGTCTGAAGTGAATTCTGGAAAGGTTTCCAGAAGTTTGGTAGAAATTTGCTTGGTAACAATCTGATCAGCTGAATTATTTCTGGAGCAGAAGAGGCCCTGCCTCCCCGCGTTCTCTCACCAGGGCCAGATCTACACCAAGCAAGATACAGCGGTATGAAAGCGGTACGAAAGTGGTATATAAAAGGCAAGAGCCACACCAAGCAGGATATAGTGGTATGAAAGCAGGATATGGTCTGTGTCAATGGGCCCCAATGTTGTTAGTGCACTTCAGTGCCACTATAAAGCAGTTGTGTGGCTCCTGCCTTTTCGGTACCACTTTCATACAGCTTTCATAGCACTATTTCCTGCTTGGTGTAGATCAGGCCCAGGTCTTCCCCCTCAGCAGTTGTTATCATTTATTATTATTATTATTATTATTATTATTATTATTATATCTGTTTCTCACTCATGACAGTTTTTTTAGATGGACATGACAGGCTTTGTGAAGTCATGCTGTCTTTTACAGATTCAATAATTTCCGGGCAATTGAGCATGTATTATTATTATTATTATTATTATTATTATCATCATCATCATCATCATTATTATTATTAGGTGCACATTCTATGACATCAGAATGGCAATGGACAAAAACCAATTTTAGCTGGAAGACGTAAGAGATTAGGAAGATTGCAGGAAAACAGACTGAGAGATGCAGCAACTCAAAGCCTGTGTAGACCAAACCATGAACCTTCCCCAGGACGAGGCAGAAAGTCAAAAGTGTCTATTATGTTGGGGTCAGGAGAAGAACACAGTATCCCTGTATGACACCTGTAGCTAGCCTGCTCAAAGCAAATAGATCACAGTTTTTGGGTGGGAGAACAGCTCAGGGACACATTAATCCAGAAGGCCTTCCTTTTTATCTGCACAGCCTGGCCAATCTCCTGCTCATCTTGAAATGTAACACAGACACACTGGGCATTTGTGTAGATGGTGTTTAATGTCGTCAGAACTGTAGGCCTCTAGGTGCAACCCACAGAAGCATGTGCCCGATGGGGCTCTCGCCCTTTCTCCCAGAGTTTCTGTTCCCACCCTACGGTGACAGGCAGACCAAGAGCAGCCACACACATACTGCTACTACTGTGCAGCTAGTACGGTCAACTCTCTTGGGTTATTAAGCTCCTCCATTCAAATAATTACAAACTACAATGACGTATTGCTTCCTCCAAAGAGCTTGAGAGCTTAACCAGCTGTCTCTCTGGGATTGAGGTTGAAAATGGCTGCTCTATTCTGTCAGTTGTACATTGAATTCCATTTCTGTGCAGGATCCTATCCTCCACTGATGAGTCTAAACCTGTCACAGTAAGGTAAAAACTCTCTTTATGTCTGGGCATCAATACAGATGATTGGAAGGGACTGGAATTTGGAGGGGGTACTTAGGAGAAGCACAGCACTCTCCCTATTCCCTTGTCCCCATGTAAGAAAATATATATATAACACATCTCTTATTCTGCTCGATCCCAGGGCAAGGAGGAGCGGCAGCAAGAATTCTCAGATGTAGTCTGTGCATGCTAAAATTCCAGCATGTAGCTCCCAGCTTTGGACACATATGCATGGGTCCTGTGGGATGCAGGAACAGGTCCCCCAAACATCACACCTGCACCAGGCCCCATAAATTCTCTGGATGGCCCAGGAAAGCAGACCGGAGTGGGTGGAAGGTACCAAAGGCACTCCTCACCCAGGGCGCTATTTATTCCCTGGCTGGCCCTGAATGTATCTGCTATTTACCATGGGAGGAAACCTTGGATCATCTTGAAAGCCATCAACCCTACAGAGGTCACAAAACCTTCTCACGTTCCCTTTGGTGTCGAGGGATTGTCTTCTGATTAGTTGAAAGGCCACCAGAAGCTTCCTGGATCAATTTAGTCCCCTTGACAACTTCTTTCCAGAAATACCTTAGCCGGCGCCGATGGTCAGCATGGTTGGGCACAGAGGGGACCACTGACTAGAGCTCCTCAGCTTCACCATTGCAACCTGCTTGTTCACCTTCCTGTTTGCTCTGGTCCAGGCAGTGTGGGGATGAGACAGGGGAGCAGCAGATGCCATGGCCGACTTGTTCACTGGTTCTCTGCATCTTAAGCGAGCAAATGGTAGCCATGGGGAGGGGGGAGTCGGCAACAATGGCTCTGAGAAGGTAGACTCATGGATGGAGGAAGGATGTATTACCAAAGGGCCCTCCAAAACCTGGAGCTGGCACTGGCCAGGCAATACTCTGCTTGCTCTCCCCTCCCTCCATCATTTGCCCCCTGCAAATGGGCTGCTTCTCTATGAATACTGGATCCCAGCAGCTATATAATACCGGTACCTGTCTTGTCCCTGAAATGATGCCAGGATGAATCTTGCCAAGTTGCCCCAGGTGTGAGAGCCTGGATCGTAGCCAAGCCGGCACTGACTTCATTTCGGCGCCAGGTTAAGACGTGGCTTTTTAATAAAACTGTTAATGGCTAAATCCACCAGCCTGCAACACTGTCTTCTTTTAATTGGATTTTACTGTTTTAAAATTTTGTATTGGTTTTAATATATTAATGGTTTTGTTTGTTTTAGACTTGTATATGTATACCATTTTAAATGTATGATTTTGTCTGTATGCCGCTCTGAGATCCTTGTGATGTAGAGTAGGATAAAAATGTTTTAATAATAAATAAATAGGTAGGTAGGTAAGCCAGCAATCAGCCAAGCTGTGCCTGGAATTTGAGGTCTTGAATCTTCCTCTGAGGGGGCAGAGGCAGGGACCGGCATCGTTAGGAAATGCGGCCAGGTCCGAAATCCACCGTTCCTAGGAAAATACAAACGTGGTTGATCTGTATAATTAAGCAGGTGCCGTTTCAAATGTAGCCATTTCTCTAGTGGTGTTTCCTTCCCACCTCCTCCAGCAAGCAAATTCAAAGGCTGAAACCTCCTCTGGACAAGGGTAAAATTAATGCCCAAAATAACCTCAATTTCCCACATCCTCGTGATTAACTTGTGCTGGGGTGGACCTACATGCCTTTTCTTCCTTTTAGGGCTTCCTTCCAACTTCAGTTTCAACGAAGCCTGGGGTGGAAATAATCTGGATGCACAAACATTGCTCTGAAATACGAATGAAGCTTAAATCAGGCGTGCAGGCGATTTTTATCCTCGTTAATGCGCATTTTTGATTTCGCATTAAATAGCGACTTTTAATTTCCTCCGAAGTTACAGCGCCTTATCGTAGTGGAAACAACTTCTGATCATTCGCATTAACGGTGATAGTGGGTGGACTTTGGTGGTGATGTCATGCATGAAGAACTGCCCCTTCGCTGGGAACACCTCCCAGTTGGTTCTGTCTCCTCCCTCCCACTTCCTTCTTTGTCGTCCCTCAGAATGGAACCTGCAGCAATGGCTGACCTAACCTTTCCTGAAAATAAAGTTTCTTTTAAATCCCTGACCAGAATATTTCTTTCATGGAGACGCGGGGCCAGATGGAGGTGGTTTCACAGGAAGCAAGGGGGTTGGAGGAAGGATGTCCACTAAATCGACCCCTCCCTTGCTGGGTTCCTGACATTGAGCTGCGTGTGTGTGTGCATGTGTATGTTGTAGGTCACCAAAAACACAAGTTCTTACTGAGATATGACTACAAATGCTGTTTAAAGGAGGGTGTTTAATGCACGGGCTACAGTATCCCTCGGAGGGTTTCTTCCATCCTGTAAGAGCCTGTCCGAAGCCATAGGCTTGCATTTCCATTTATTCCTGAGCAGTTGGGGGGGAGGGGGATTACAACAAATGGTGATCGGGCACAAAGGAAGAGGTAAACCAGGTGACCAAGGGCAGGTAACCCAGGTAACCAACAGCAGGAGATTCAGTTGGGCAGGGTTAACAAAAGGCGGGAAAATGAAGGGGCAGTTCCACCAGGAAACAGGGTGGTGTTTCCGTAAATTTTTCCTCTCGTTGGAGCCTCGATCTATGCTTCGTTTATAGTGCGATTCTCCACATATAAACAACTTTAAAGCACTTTGCATAGTATTAGGCGTAAACTCGACTGTAGGCTAATGTGCATATTCGGAGAATCAGGCGTAAAAGCAACCTCTTCTAGAGGGGGCCTCGTTCACCACTGGGATACTGTGAAGGATTAAAAGATACTGGGGTAGTTTGAATGTGAAAACAAGGCTCCAGATTATCAGGGGGGGGGGGGTAAAGCAGCAAGTGTGCTATTCTGAAAGTTTGAAACAGCATGTCTGCAGGATTTTGAATGGGAAAAAGAGACTCCAGACTCTGAAGTGGGTAAATGCTTATGAATGGGAAGTAGTGCTAAGTGAGAAGATGCCTGTGTCCAGACAGCAGCCCCACCCCTTCAGCAGATCATTGCCAGGTTACAGGAATAGTCACGCTCAGGAATTAATGCCTGGGGACGGGGCACACTCCAGCGGACCATGCAAGAGCTGCTTTAATAAAAACCGTCACACTGAAATGACTTTCCAAAAAAGCACCTTTTCCAGAAGGAAGCTGCAGGGTTGCTGTGGATTGGTGACAAGGGCCATCTATCGCGAACAATCCCTATGTGTTCTCCCTGCATGTTAAATCGGTTGTCTAGCTCGGAGGCTTGCCAAATTCCCCGTCTTTTAAAGTGAATATGGGCTCAGTTTTGCTTTGAAGGAAACAGTATTCTAACAAGAGCTTGCCATTGCTGTTGCTGTTGTTTTCACCAGCAATGTGCATGGTGCTTTACAGAATAGACAAGGAGAGGGTCCCTGCTTGAAGGATCTCACCACCTAAACTTTGACAAAGACCCCCTCTAGATGGATTTCGTTTGATGCCTGGTTAGCCGATTATGCGCATAATCGCAGGAGTGCTTTATCGTAAATGCTTGTAATTGAGCGCACAACTGGTAGCCTTACCGGTTGTTTGAAATGCGCTTTACAAGTAGTTAATGCGGAGAATCGCTTGTTCACATAGGCAAAATGCTCTTTAACGGCCGGAGGAAAATAAAACTTGCAATTTAATGCACATTCAATAATGCGCATAATCGAATAGATAACGCGCCTCAACTCCCGATTTACGCTCCGCTCTTGTAGAGATAAAAATTTTAATGAGACTTCAAAGAGCTTTAAATGTCTCGTGTAGAGGCAGCCAAAGTAGAAAAAGCAGAAAAAGCAGAAGGACGTGAAGTCGGGGTTAACAGGAAAGGAATATCCAGATGCTTTCATAGAGTCATAGCATAGTACAGTGGGAAGGGGCCTAAAAGGCCATCAAGTCCAACCCCCTGCTCAGTGCAGGAATCCACCTTAAAGCATACCTGACGGTTGTCCAGCCGCCTCTTGAAGACCTCTAGTGTGGGAGAGCCCACCACCTCCCTAGGTCATGGGTTCCATTGTCGTACTGCTCTAACAGTCAGGAAGTTTTTCCTGATGTCCAGCCAGAATCTGGCTTCCTGTAACTTGAGCCCATTATTCTGTGTCCTGCACTCTGGGATGATCGAGAAGAGATCCCGGCCCTCCTCTGTGTGACAACCTTTCAAGTATTTGAAGAGTGCTATCATGTCTCCCCTCAATCTTCTCTTCTCCAGGTTAAACATGCCGAGGTCTTTCACTCTCTCCTCATAGGGCTTTGTTTCCAGACCCCTGAGCCTCCTTGTTGCCCTCCTCTGAACATGCTCCAGCTCATCTGCATCCTTCTAGAAGTATGGTGCTCAGAAATGGACACAATACTCAAGATGGGACCTAACCAGTGTCAAATAGAGGGGAGCCAGTACCTTGCGTGATTTGGAAGCTCTACTTCTATTAATGCCGCCCAAAATAGCATTTGCTTTTTTTGCAGCCACATCACACTGTTGACTCGTATTCAGCTTGTGATCTACAACAATTTCAAGATCCTTCTCGTTTGTCATATTGCTGAGCCAAGAAGCCCCCATCTTGTAACTGTGCATTTGGTTTCTTTTTCCTAGGTGTAGAACTTGGCATTGTTCCCTATTAAATTTCATCCTGTTCCTACACTTGCTTAGGGTTGGCTCCAGTATGGCACGGCAACATACTCCAGCATACATTAGTTTAGGCTTACCATCCGTGCCTTGGAGAATATCGTATTTAGCCAAAATCTACTGCCAAAGACATTTCTCTATCACCTGAAAAGAGACGTTGCACTTTGAGGGTTCCGTTCCCTCCAGCCGTGACCTAACTTGGTGTCAACTGCCGTCAACCCTGGCTTAAAGACTAGCCAAACAGAGGGAGCTGAGACCCCCGCCCTCCATTTCCCAAGGCTGGCAAACATCACCCTCATTAGCTCTAAGCAGCCACCTGCCTCCTGCAGAAAGACAGGCCTTCAGAGAAGCCAGGCAGGCAAATATTTACATCCCACAGGCCTCTTTACAATGATACCTTGTCCTCAAAGTCAGGTATCAATGCTAATTACAAGTTGTACTCTAGGGTGACCAGATAAAATCCAGGTCAGGGCTCATGTAACTTTAACAGTTGTAGAGCAAAGGGAATTTTAGCCAGTATCATTTGTATGCAATTAGTTCCTGGTGAAATTCCCTCTTCATCCCAACAGTTAAAGTTGCAGAGCCCTGCCTTCTTTTGTATCGGGTCACTCTAGTATAGTGCCTGCACCTTTAACTGTTGTGATGAAGAGGGAATTTCACCAGGAACTACCTGCATACAAATGACACTGCTGAAATTCCCTTTGCTCTACAACTGTTAAAGTTACATGAGCCCTAGCCTCCTTTTCAGATGGTCAGCCTAGATAGGAAGAGAGCTGGACACTCTGCACCCCTCCCCCCCTTACACACACACCACCCCAAAAACTTTCCTTGTCATTTATAAAGCTTTCAAAGGGGTTGTAAGAAATACAGGCCTGATATTACTGTCAGTTTTGCCATCCCTTAAAACAGCCCACAGAGACAGAGGTGAGGGTGAGCCAAAAATGGGTGGTGGGGCCAGGCTTGCATAGCACTCTCTTGTGCTCACTTGCTTGTTCGCTGTCTCGTGTGTGTGTGTGATGCCCCTGCTGGAGGGATCCTCCCCTGAGGAAAAGCTAGAGCTTCCAGAGATGGTCAATTCTAAGGAGCCACCCATGGCAAAAGACCTGGGAGAGCCTGGGCCCTCGAGGGAGATGACCAGGTCCTGTCCCCACTGGAGGGGAGGAGTTCTGCCTCTGAGGCAACCACCTGGCCCCTGGGAGAGTCATTGCCTCAAGAGCCAGGCCAGTTGGGCTTTTTTTTTAAGGAGAAGTGTTCCAATACAAAGAAAGATTCCTCAAGAGGAAGGGACTTTTCAAGAGCAAGGCCTGCAATGTACTGCAGCTGAGCCCTGAGCGGGGCTCAGGAAGCTCTGGCAATATAAGCCGGTAGTATCAGGCACTGCTGGTAACAACGTTTTGCTTCATAGTTCATCTTGCCTTGTATCCTGCTTTCCTGACCTTGCTTTGTGACAGAACTTCTGAGTTACTGACCTTCAACTCCTGCTTGACACTGCTTCTTGGGTCTGTGTATTTTATCTGACTGTTTATCTTTGTTTTGACCTTAGTTGCTCTTTAGACCTCTCTTTTGGAGCTCTCCCTCTTGTGTGGTAAAGCTGTGCCTTTGACCATTGCCTGCTTATTGCCTGGCTTTTGGAGTGCCCCACAGAGCATTATCACATGGGGGGAAATCACATGTTCTTACTGCCGCTTCTCCACCCCTGCTTTTGTTTCTCATCACTTCCTCTTCCTGCCTGGAGGGGAAAAAGGAAGGAAATAATTACCTCATGAAGTCTTCCCCTGGGCTTTACTTGAAACGTGGGGATTTGAGGAGGCTACAGGCTGCCAAGAGATGGTTGTACAATGACACCTACACACCTACACACATTCCTTGGCCGCCTCACAGGTAAGGTAGGCACAAAGGAACCTGAACACAACCCATGAAAATTTCTCAAAAATTTGCTTCTCCTTTGAATTCCCTTTTGGAAGCCATTTCTTTTTTCATCAAACTGAATGAGAATGCTTGAAAGAATCCTGGAAGACATTTTTGGCACAGCACTAGTTATAACTAGTGATGATGCTGAATTTCATAATTAGCTAGCTTGAAACTTGCCAATTCATAATGTTCACCTTTATAGCGACCCTAGATTGATGTATTACGAATTCGCTATTAAGTTTGGAATTGTTCAGTGGAGGTGGTGAATCTGCTCCAGGTTTCAGTTAGAGCCAGTGTTGTGTTTCCAAGCCCTCCTGCTGCAGCGTGAGGCAATAAAGAGGTCTGCCAAATAATCCACAAAGCTTTATTCAGCAAAGAAACATCCCTTCGCACCTGAAGAGAGTTTAAGCACTAGGAACTTTCCTCTAGGCTAAAACTTGGCTAACTAAGGGAGATAATTGTCCTTTCAACAAAAGGGAAGGTCTTTTCCCTGCGTCCCCTTAATTTCAGGGAGGATTCCTCTGAAGAAGTCTTTGGCCAGAAGCTCGCCGAGCCGATCGCCTCTCGCCTTCTTTTAGGTCTGCCCCGTTTGAATCTGCAGCAGACTGTGGCATCGGTCAACTCTGAAGTCTCTTCCCCTTCTGAGGATTGCTGAGTTCCCACAGACTCTGAGTTGTTATTGTTTTCACAATAAGGTCCGGTGAAGATTCATTCCTGGCTGCAGAAGAGCCTGGGAGAATCTCCTGCCCCGCTTCCTGTGTAAGCTGGTACGTTTCTAGTCCTGTTTTTTCTGCTTCAGAATCTGATTCTGATTGATAGCCTGAAACCCCTTTCCCCAGACTAAGGGGAATAGGCCTGATCACGGCAGCCAGTCAGAACTCTAAAGGAACCTCCGCGCACCTTGGAGAGCTCCTTTAGAGTTCTGACAGGCTGTGACTCAAACCTGGAGCAGATTCACCACCCCCCTGACGTTGGAGCCTCCAGTCTCCACTGAACAATTCCAACCGTACTACATCAGTTGTTTATGAGCTTTGGAGCATGGGCAGTAAACTAGTATATGTGTTTCACACGTACACCCAAAATAAAGCCCATTTCAGTCATCCTATGACCTAGAGCTCCTGAAAAGTTTCTTGAATTTCCAATTAGCTTCCCCCGGTTCTGAGCTCACATGGATGAATTCGTTACATTCTGAGTAAATAATACCCATCACTGGCTATAACCTTTAGCAAATGAGGGTTGACTAGAGGTAATAAATGCCTCCTTGTAACCCAGCCTTGGAAAAACTCAACTTGGAACCTGAGGACTGGGCAAACTTCCCTCTGAGAAACCTCTGCCACATTGCAGTGTTCGTGAAATGAATAATTGCTTCTCCCTCCTGTTGGGGAGAGAAAATTGCTCCCTGCGTGTTTAGTAAGCGTAAAGTCCAGAAAAGTGTCTTAGTAGTTGAAGGAATACTCACACTCAGGAAATAGTGGATAATACAGCCCTTTACTTGTGTTCCAATAATATCAAAGATATACAAGGCAACTGGTTCCTCCAGATAATACAGGCTTTTCTATATAGCTATAGCATAGCATAGACCTCCGTTAACCTCTCATACACCAGCCTCCGTTCCACATAACTCCAGCCTGATCCACCACACAGCCATTACTATAAGCTGTCTTTTATACATATTTCTGAACCCTGGCTCAGCACAGTCAATTACCTTATCCTAGCAGAGTGATTCCCACTATCTGCTTGACCTTTACTGCAGCATAGAAAAACTTGCTCTATCTGCTTATTAACTTCAGCTGGCAGTTCAGTCCTTCTGGACACTCAAAACTTTTGTCCGATGACATGCTTGTTTCTCAAACGTAAACAGGTGTATCGGAGTTCAAGAGAGAAGCCAGCAGCTTGAAAGGGCAGTGCCCTCTCAGTGATAAGTTTGCAAATCTTGACCAAGCGTTTTTGGCTTCAGGAATTAAAGTATGTGGGTAGTGATCCCTGGAACTTCTCTCAAGCCAGACAACTCAAATATAGTATCGAAGAACACATTTTTATTGCTTGAACAGAGAATGACAAACTTTCGCTAAGATGAGGCAGATCACAAACATCCCTGAATACACAGCAGTCATAATCACTAGAAGTACAATGAGGATAGTAGCAAGCATATTGATACTAGGGGTGTGCATCGGATCGGATCCGATCCACGATCCGAATCCGATCCGCCCCAAAATCGGGAAAATCCGATCCGATCTGATCCGAAAAACCTCCGATCCGATCTGATCCGCCGAGGTCCGATCCGGATCGGACGCCATTTTGAATGCTTTTTCCCATAGCCACGTATTGTTTTACAAAAACGCCTATAACTTTTTCATTTTTAAAGATAGAAGGATGAAACTTAGGGACATTGTAGACCCAGCTTTCTGAAATTTTACACACATATCAAGTGAAGTGTTCCCTGTAATGTGCCCTTGTTTCCTGTTTGTATCTTTAAAAATAAAAAAATGGGAGGCGTAACTGTATTTACCCCACTACTACCCATTTTTCTAAAATTAATTGCCATACAAGGCAAGCACCTACGTTTTTGAAATTTCACACACATAGGTCGCAAGGTACCACCTACAATGTGGCAAAGTTTCATGTGTGTAACTTTAAAAATGACAAAGTTATAGGCATTCCTGCATATTTATTAAAAAAATAATTGCCACAAAACGCATGCACCAATCTTTCTGAAATTTCTCACAGATAACTATCCCTAACCAGTCTACAATGTGCCCAAGTTTCCTGTTTGTATCTTCAAAAATAAAAAAGTGGGAGGCATAACTGTATTTCTCAATGGGAAAGTGCAATGCAATGATTCCCTATGGGCAAGTGCTTTCCAATGATTCCCTATGGGCAAGTACTGTCCAATGATTCCCTATGGGCAAGTACTCTCCAATGAATCCCTATGGGCAAGTGCTGTCCAATGAATCCCTCATTGTTTCAAAAATTAATTGCCACACCAGGCAAGCACCAATGTTTCTGAAATTTTACACACATATCAAGTGAAGTGTTCCCTGTAATGTGCCCAAGTTTCCTGTTTGTATCTTTAAAAATAAAAAAATGGGAGGCGTAACTGTTTTTACCCCACTACTACCCATTTTTCTAAATTTAATTGCCACACAAGGCAAGCACCTATGTTTCTAAATTTCACACACATAGGTCCCAAGGTACCACCTACAATGTGGCAAAGTTTCATGTGTGTAACTTTAAAAATGACAAAGTTATAGGTGTTTCTTTCCTCATTGTTTCAAAAATTAATTGCCACACCAGGCAAGCTCCAATGTTTCTGAAATTTCACTCACATATCAAGCCAAGTGGTACCTGTAATGTGCCCAAGTTTCCTGTTTTTATCTTTAAAAATAAAAAAATGGGAGGCATAACTGTATTTACCCCACTACTACCCATTTTTCTAAAATTAATTGCCACACAAGGCAAGCACCTACGTTTTTGAAATTTCACACACGCAGGTCCCAAGATACCACCTACAATGTGGCAAAGTTTCATGTGTGTAACTCTAAAAATGACAAAGTTATAGGCATTCCTGTGTATTTATTAAAAAATTAATTGCCACAAAATGCATGCACCAATCTTTCTGAAATTTCTGACAAATAACTGTCCCTAACCAGTGTATAATGTGCCCAAGTTTCATCCTTTTATCTTTAAAAATGAAAAAGATATAGGTGTTTTTGTAAAACAATACTTGGCTATGGGAAAAAGCATTCAAAATGGTGTCCGATCCGGATCGGACATCCGGTCCGATCCGATCGGACCATCCTCCGATCCGATCTGATCCGATCCGACCCCCCAGGTCCGATTCCGATCCGCTATCCGATCCGATCCGGGGGGTCAGTGCACATCCCTAATTGATACCATTGTAAAACCTGACTTCCTCTCATTCTAGCAGCCAACATCAAAGGTTCATATTTACCTAAATGGAGGGCATTGTGGGCGAAGGCAGCTTAAGCCCGTATGGCAGGTTTCTCATTCTCCCAGGATCTCGCTCCCAAACAGATGAGACTCTGGCCTTTTATAACCCTCGGGATGCCAATGACCTCATCCTTAGTTTCGGACCTGGTCACGCCACCATTCCCATTTTTCTCGACATAACCAGGTCAGCCAGTGATACCAGTAACACCCAGACGGAGGTCTCCCTGCTAAGTTAAACTACGTGCAGCTTCCAACACAACAACAACAAACTTTAAGTCCATAGACCATTTCCTATACAGCATATATTACAATTTTACAACAGCAAGAGTTACAATGATCTGAGAGTTCAGTATTTAAGCTAGAATTCATGTACAATTCCATTGGAGATAAAGAAGCCCATGTATTCTATTACTGATGTATTTTTATCTTTTATTCACTTACTACTAAATTATACATTATACATTCATTTGGGCTCTATATCTGATAGCAAGATTGAGAAACTTTGCAACCTGAATAGATATATGCTTATTGTTCCCTTGAAGTAGAGCAATAGCCAATTTGACCTGCGATCTGCCAGGAAATTTCTGTGTAATTGGCCAAATGAGCGATCTTCTAACATCATTATAAAAACTACAATTAAACAGAACATGCACAACTGTTTCTACCTCCATATTATTACATGGGCAGAACTTTCCTCAGCAGTGACTTTCTTGTATCTCCCCTCCAAAAGTTTGGAGGGGAGGACATTAAATCTTCCTAACATAAATGCTCTCCTATATTTAGGAACAGAGAACCAAGACAGGTAGGCCATACCATCTGCAGACATATGGTCCAATAGCCCTTCCAACACTTGACCGAGCCATTCGTGGCGGCCTCCCTCCATTTCCAAGAATATGTTCCATTACTCATAGTTATCTCACCACTCAGACATACAGAACTACAAGATACAATAAATTATTATCAATTTTACCCACTACAATGCCTATTCTGCCACAGTGGGTTGGGCTGAAGGCAAAAGATGTGGGCCAAAAGTACAGAAAACACCAGCGTATTGTAGCGACTCCCTTACTGCCAAAGGAAGTGAGGCAGGTGGCTACCAGGAGGAAGGCCTTCTCTGCTGTGGCACCCCAGCTGTGGAATGAGCTCCCCAGAGAGCTTTGCCTGGCACCTACATTATACTCCATTAGATGCCAGGTGAAAACCTTTATTTTCTCAGTATTTTAACAGTTCTTCCGTTTGATTTTTAACCTCGCTGTTTAAATTTGTATTTAAAATCTGCATTGGTTTCTGCATGGCTGCTCGGGTTTCTTATCCTGGTTGTGCTTTTATACTGTATTTTAAATTATGTTTTTATAGCCTATCTACACACGCAGGATAAAACACTTTGAAAATGTTTTGAAAACTGTATATGGAGTGTGTCCTGGGCCCCAACAGTTCTCAAAACTGTCAGCCTATCTACACTACTGCTTTAAAATGGTTTATAACAGTTTTGAGAACTGTTGGGACCAGGACACATTCCACATACAGTTTTCAAAACGTTTTCAAAGTGTTTATCCTGCGTATGTAGGTAGGCTCACTGTTGTTTGTTTTATATTTTGAATGGCTTTTACGGTTTTAGCTTTTGTAAACCGCCCAGAGAGCTTCGGCTATTAGGAGGTATAGAAATGCAATAAATAAATAAATAAATTTCAACCTTTTAGAATGGGGGGAATGCACCACAGCTGCAAAATCACAACACAATCCGTGGTTGGGGAAAATGAGATGGGGTCATGGGAAAGGGGTGCAGCCCCCTGGAACACCCCAAAGGGCTGGATGAGACCCCAGGATGGTCAGATTTGGCTTTCATCCCTGAGGTTCCCCACCCTTTTTGAGGAGCAAAGTGCTTGAGTTATTGACAGCTGGGCAGTTTTGGAGATTCTGGGAGGACACTGATCATCTCAGTCGGTTTCAATCCATTTCCACAGTGATCAATTAACTGGCTCTGGGAATCCTACAAGCCTGAAGTCAACACCACAGTCTACACTATTCCTACACACTCCCAGGGTTGGATCCTGCATATTTATGTATTTATTTATTTATTTTGCCTTGAGTCTCAAATCTGCCTCCCTTGTTGCTGGCCCCATATTGAGATGGCTAAAAAAACCTGCCCTTGCGTTTGGGCTCAATTTCTGGCGATGCCATTGGTTTGCCTCTTACCACTGGAGCCTGCTTCCCTTTCAGTGCTAGGAATGTGGATTCAGTGTGGGGCCGGGGAGCAGCAACTGCTGCAGCCGGTCAATTGCAAAGTGCTTTAATAAGTGCAGCTTGTGGGATGAGCTTTCAAACCAGGCAGTGTTTTTATGGGCCTGTGCGCTTGGATTCAAATTGTGCTGGAGGGAAAGGAGCAGCAGACAGTCATGATTCAATAGCTCAAAAACCCCTCTCTCTCCCTCGCTCTCCCTCTCTCTCTTTTAAAAAGCCCCCTTTGATAGAAAAGACACAAAGTGAATGAAAATCAGAGGCTGCCTCAGGCTCTGAGAGAATGGTGGGGAAAGGCAGCCAAAGGAGGAATATCTCCATGGAGCGCAAATATCCAGAAAGATGAATGCCAACTGGTCTGGCCTGGGGCCAGTATCCTAGGGATGAGGGCCTGTGTCTGAGGCAGCCTTGATGTGTTAATAAATAAAAGGCCGAGACGGAGCACTCATGCTAACTGACTAGAACAGGAACCTTCCGCACTGCAACATTTTGTCGCAGATCCCACATGTATATTTATGTTTAGTCTATTTATACCCTCCAAATATATTGGACTACAACTCCCATAATTTCCTAATCCGGCCCACCAGATTTGCACAGAGTTTGCACAACATCCAGACAACCACCAAACAATCAGCAGTTGGTAGGGGGTAGGGGAAAGGCGGGACAGTGGAGGTGGGTATGGCCAATTTGGAAACCCCAGTTGATTCCAGGAGAGCTGGATTCGGTCCATGAGCCAAGGGTTCCCACCCCTGCCGTAGAGAGACTTCTTCATGAAGTTCAGGATGGCCTCAAGAAAAGACTTCACTTCATCACACAACCCATAATAAGCTTATGAAACTTGCTGTCACAAGAAGGAGCAATGGCCACTAAACTGAGATGGCTTTAATGAAGGATTGGATGGAGAGGAGGAGGAGGAGGAGGAGGAGGGGTCTTCCAATAGCTATTAACCATTGGTTACTAATGGAACCTCCGTGTTTAGAGGTAGTATACCCCAGAATACCAGGTGATGGAAACAAACGGGAGAGAGTGGGTGGATCTTTCATACCCAAGATGTGAGCTTTTCAAGAAATATCTGGATGGCCACTCTGAACGCTGGTCTGGACATACCTTTGGCCTGGTCCAGCCAGGCTTTTCTTCTTATGCTCCTAATGCAAGTGATCATTCGTGTCAGCTGACACAAGCCGAAAGGTGACCAGAGCAAGGAAGTGTTGCAGATGGCAAGCTCAATTGTTCATGCCTCTATTTTCCACCACCACCACCACCCCTGCCACCCACCCACCCCCGCCACACACACAAAAGCTGTATTGACATTTTCGTCAAGGCATGTTGGATTTCACAGCGCTGTGCATTTTTCATTTGCGTTCTTCAATTTGGCATTCGCGGACACCTCTCAAAAGAGGGCCAGGTGCTACCTGAACTCTGGAGGAGAGCCATGTCTGGGCAGCTGGTATGGGAAACCTGTGGGATTGAAAGGGGGTGACCCCGCCCACACAGAGGTCTTGAGTGATCAGACAAGCCGGTCAATGTTGACCCAGGACCAACAGTCACCGGCTTCTGGGTTTCAATTTGTTCCAGTCCTTCCCCCCACTTTTTTTTTTTTTTGCACCCTCCATAATTTCTGCTTCCACTTGCCTGTCACCATCATCATCCCTTCCGCTTCACATGAGAGGCTGGTCCTACCATTAGGTAGAGTGCAGCAGCCGCTTGAGGCAGCAGATGCTGAGGGTGTGGCATGGATAAAGCTGCGTGCGCTACGCGACTGGCCCCCTAAGCTCTGGCGCACTGGAGGACGCTGTCCTGTCCTGTTGCCGCTGTGGAAATAAGATCCAAAAGCCTGGGTGGCTTCTGAGCTAAGGAATGGGGTGAGGTCGACACCTCGCCCTTTGCCTCAGGCAGCCAAATGCTTTGGGTGGAAAATGTTTTGGGCCAACTCTGCTCACCTGGGTCATTAAGCCTGAGACATGTAGTCCAGATATCTGTCGTAGGCCTGCACAGCACATTTCATATGGGTGGGCACCGAGGGATTTTTTTTTTTTAAAGGCGATCATTTATTGAATACACAGTCATGAAGGACATTACTTTCATTCATTTATTAAACACTGTAGACACTGGCACCCTGCTCTGCATTCAGCTTGCCTGTCTGTAGGAGGGCCATTGAAGGTGGGGGGGGGAGGAATGAGGAGATGCTCCTCAAGCCCCAGCCTAGGTGGGGCTTTGTGGTGAGACTGGCTAGAGGAGGGGCTTACGAGGCGATATTAGCCATTAAGGGCCCTCCTCCTGGCCTCTTTGAAGCATGGCTCGCATCAGAGAGGCTCCAAGCAAAGTGACTCCTTTTCGCTCCTGGTGCCGGGAGCAATGGTGTGCTGTAGGGGCAGCTGGAGAACCACTCCCACAGCATCTGGATCCTCCTCTGGAGCTCTACTCAATGGCCCCCTCAATTCGGCACTTATTGCTTGCCTGTGATACCTGTAATGTGTGAAGCTGCTCACAGAAGCAGCTAGGATTTGGGAGTGGGGGAGCTTTCTTTTCCCTTCCCTGCTCTCCAAGACTACTCTAAACCTGGTCTCTTCTAGGAAGAGAGGTGGCTCTATTTGATCCACACGGAGTGTCTCACCCCACTTGGCCCCTCCTCTCCCCATCTCTAGCTGTGCCTGTATCCCATGCTAAGGGGAGGGGGGTGTTAATTTGAATTCGCCTCCACAGCTTCCTTCCCTGTGGTGGCTTCTCCTGCTAAGCATCCGACAAAAGGTTTTGCCACCGGCAGCTATTAGATAAGTCTGGAGCTCACAATTAAAAAATCCTTTCTGAGTGCTAGTGGAAATCCACCACTGCCAGCAGCTCTATTGTTCTTCCAGTGCAGTCAAAGGCGTGAAAGGCTGGCTTGGGGGATCGAAAGCTGGCACATTTGTTCCTGAGGCCTGGAGGGTCCCTTCAGGCAGAAGGATTTGAGGTGCAGGATGGTGGCAGGAGGGGGAGAGAGAGAGAGAGAGAGTGGAGCCATGGCAGAGAGTGACGGAAAGTTTTTACAGTATGCAGGGTCGTTTATCGGAGTGTATACCCCCACCCGAACCAAAAGCTTAGGATAGGTAGCAGCTAGAGTGGCTGGGAATTATGTGGATTGTAGCCCAAGACATTTGGCAGGCAATAGGTTGAGGGAGGCTGTTCTAGAGCAAAGGGGGGGGGGGCTCTTTCATTGTGAGGTCCAAATTCAGTTTTGAAGAAGCTCTTGAGGTCTGTGTTCCAGTGGTGAGGAGGGACAAAGGCAAATGCTGCAGGGACAAAGGCAGAAGGGATGGGCCAAAAATACAGAGAGAGAGAGAGAGAGAGAGAGAGAGAGAGAGAGAGAGAGGCTGCCTCTACACGAGACTTTAAAGCTCTTTGAAGTCTCATTAAAAATTTTACCTCTGCAAGAGCGGAGCGTAAATTGGGAGTTGAGGCGCTTTATCTCTCCGATTATGCGCATTATCGAATGCGCGTTAAATAGCGAGTTTTATTTTGCTCCGGCCATTAAAGCGCATTTTGCCTATGTGAACAAGCGATTCTCCGCATTAACTACTTGTAAAGCGCATTTCAAACAACCGGTAAGGCCACCAGTTGTGCGCTCAATTACCTCTTGCATACAAGCATTTACGATAAAGCGCTTCAGTGATTATGCGCATAATCGGCTGACCAGGCGTCAAACAGAATCCATCTAGAGGGGGTCACAGAGATACCAGCATATTGGAGCTTAACACCCTCACTGCAAGGTTGCTGTGGAGTGGCCACAAGGTCATGCATTGTGAATGACCCTGAGGCGCTCTTGTTCCGCACTAAATCACCAGTGGAGATTGGGCCTAAGAGATTCGGATGGGTCACAAGAGAGGAGGCAGTTTTGGGGAGAACAGTAGCTCAGAAACCAAGTAGCAAAATTTGCCACTGGTCCCGGATCAACGGGAGGTCCTGAATTTCCTGGTTCTTCCCATCTCAAATTTTGCATGATATGGGCAGGGAAGGTAATAATGCCCTGTCCCTTTGGGGCTATAGAAATGTTCTTGCCCCATGACTGCTGGATGGATGATGGCATGTTTCGAGGAGCCCATTCTCAATTTGGAGCCTGATCCTCATTAGTTGGGTCCTGGCCTTGGCTATTATGAAGATCTGCATTTCCCTGTGGATGTCCACTGGGCCACACATCTCTTTTGCATCTGTCAATCTGCCATGCTCCACGTCCACGCCGCACCGTTTCAGCCTCAGAGGAGACCGTTAATTAAATCACTGCTTTGGTTTTTGGGCTGATTCTCTCAGGAACAAATTGTCCGGGTTGGCAAAAAGCTCATTTTCGAGGAAATCATCGCAGAACAATGGAGAAAGGAATTCATTTCCAAATGAAACTAATTGGCTCCTCTTCTATACGTACCTGCTGCCTTCTAAAAATCCAAACGATCGAGATCAGGGTTCCTTGCCATAATCTGGAAGTCCCCTCTTACTGCCCCCATCATCCCCATAAAAGCCAGGCTTGATGTTTCAAATTTTATTGCCAACATCCCATTGAGTTTGAAAAGATATTTCATGCTGCCATAGCTGAAGGATGCATAGGAGACTGAAGGATTTATTAGTCTGCTCTGTTTGCAAATTTTGAGCTGAGCACCTCCTGCAAAGTCTTCTTGCAATACCTTAGATCTGGACTGTAGAACAGCACAGATTTAGCAACGTTAACCTTCATCAATTTGCAAAATTGCTTAGACCTACTAACATCTAATAGGTTAGGTCCTGCAAACTCTGTTGCGGTCCTACAAGAACTGACCTTTCTTGATGGAAGCAAATAATTTTGCAACGTAGCTTGGGAAAGTGTGCGGGAGTTTACAAAGGTCCTGAACTGTGTTACTATTTATTTATTTATTTGCTTTGATATAGCGTGCTTAGTCCTTGGATATCTTTAATCGCTTAAACATTTATCAAAGGGAGCTATGAGCTTCTATAGCATAGTGGCTAAGGGAGTGAACTTTTATGCCCAATGTTCAAATCTTGCTTCAGCCACTATCACTCATTCTCATCTGCATAATGGGAATAATAATTGATGAAATTGATTAATTTGTTTATCAGATGTATAACTTCTACATCTAATAAACATCTGGTCTGATGATGTTCTCATCCGCCCAGGCATTTTTTTATGGATGGGATATACACAGGAATGCATGCGTGCATAATTGAATGAATAATACTGAGCCACCTAACTGGATAGTTGTAAGGACCATGACAAACTAATGTATACAAAGCACTTTGAACATTCTGAATTTTAGAATCTAAAGATTTATCACCTTCCCCTCCAGGCCTCCCCTTTTTTTTAGATTTGTCCAAGGCAATCAAGAACCCGAGAGCTTTAACCCATTTTTGGAGATGAAAGGCTGGCTGTAATTCAGATGATTACACGTTGGGAGGGTGGGATTGATCTGTTTATTTCTGGTCCATCTCAGTTTCTCATGTGTTCATTCATAAAGCCATTCCATCCTGCTTCCACATTTACAGTTTAAAAAGCATTTAAATTTGCATTATTTAACATGTTTCCCCCCCTCAAAACAGTACACATTTTATACTAAAGTGCACATTTGGGTGTGCATTTTACCATAAAATACATATTGTGGTATGTTTCTGGAACCATGAACTGTACTGTCAACTTGCAGAGGTGTGAAAGCCAAAGGATAACTTTGTTCTGATCTATATATTAGTCCAGGAAGTCAGGTCAATTCACTTAAAATATAAACTTTAATTATATATATATATATATATATATATAAATCCACCCCAGTAACAGACATTCTCCGGGTGGATTCCAGACAGTTAAAAGAATACAACACAGTTCAGATTTGAATGAATGCCATTGTTGAGCATCTCCGCAAGTGCGTGCTGGGTAAAAATCATTGCGTGGATCATCTCTTAGGGATTCACAGCAGCAGCGGTGGCAAAGGTGATCTGTGATAGCAAGCAAGATATCCCATCACAGTCAATAGGATTTTGTCTATTACGCCCAGTCTATTATTGGATTATTTCCATTTCATTTTTAAATGAGGCCCACAGTCTCTATCACAAATAGTGTAGGGCCCTTAAAGACGGCTCAGGCTTCATTCCTTCCTTGAACAAAGCACTAGCATCCCTCTTGGCCTGACTACAAAGAGAGCCTTTTAGTACAATTGTGTTTGTGTTAGAAAAGCTGAAGGAGCCATTTATTGGCTTTCTCTCCTGGTTTATAAATACACTTAATGTGTAGCACGAGGCGGATTCATGGCCCCCGTCTGTCTTGATATGTCAAAACGAATGAATGAACAATAGAATAGACCATGTGGTGTGGCGGGAGGGCGGGTGAGCCGTCAATCCGCCCTGCGTGGGTACACACGGATGTCTGTCTAGTGGGACAACTTACACCTTTAAGAACAAATTAGATGTTGTTCTGGGTGAGTCATAGTACCATATATCTAATGTTATGACTCCTCATCCAGAAAACAGCCATTCCTAGCCAGTTTTGAGTCTTGCAAATCCCCCTTTGGCACTGGAGGTCGTAAATTAAGTAGAAGGACTGACTCACAGGAGAACAGATCCGATGCACTTCTGTTAAAAGAGAAGTTGTGAAAGGCAAAGAGCTGCAGTTGGCAGAGGGAGGGATGTCATCTGCCCATGTCCAAGAGCTGGGAATAGCAGGGGGGAGCCAACACAAACACGAAGGATCCCACGGCAAGCCAATTTTCATCTTTTTCTTCTGCTTCATCGACACCTTTCCAGACCTCAGCCCAAGGATCAAACTTTCCGCAACTGTTTCTTGCATCTCGAGGGAATCTCTCATTGGGACCAGTGGAAGCTTTCCTGGAGATGCAACTAGCAGCTTTAGAGAGGTGATTTATCTTAGGACCACAGCAATCAGAATATATGTGTGCATATGTGTTAAACTTCCCTTCCCCTTCTCTAATGGTCCTGAGCCGCCTCTGGTTTCCTTGCAGCTATGGCCATTCCTGGACATGAATAACCTGACCACATTAGTTCACATATTGGGCCTGTTCAGACAACATGCTAAGCCATGGTTAGGCTGCAAACCCTCTTGCAGGAAGTGGTTAGGGAGAGTGTTTAAACCATGGTTATGTAGCCACCATGGTTAGGAATGGTTCACCCGACACACTAAGTCAAGGTTCACATGACAGGCTAAGCTGTAATGTTTAGCTCAAAATGCTTAACCATGATGATATAGCATGTTGTCTGAACAGGGCCTAGTTAACTTCCCCTCTAGATTATTGCTGTAACCCTGTGCAGAGCAGTCCTCTGGTGGAATGCCTGGAGTGCAGCCATTTTTGAACCTGAAGACAGAAGGGCAATACTAAAAGGGATGGTTCTGAGAGAGGAGAGAGGTTCAGATGGGGCTGGGGAAAAAAAGAAGAGAGATTTTGAAGAAAGGCTCTGGGGAAACTGCGAAGAGGGAGAGACAGAGACGGAACGGGGGTCCTGAGGAGGCTTTAATACATACAAATACCTATTTACACAACGAAAGATGTGTGTATTCATTGCATTTGCACAATTGGCATCACACCTTCGGCCATTGGGCAGTATAAAAGTTTAAAGAATAAATCTCTTTAGCCCTGAGAGTCTATTGCTGTTGCAAGATGATTTGAGCATTTTCATGTGTGTGTGTGTGTGTGTTTGTTTAATGGAAAGGCTAGTAAATCTGATGCAGCTGCTCTTATAACACTATGAAAGGTGAACCCCTCTTATTTTAGAAGAATGATTAACAAACAAAAAAATCCGACAAGGGGATAATTAATTCATCAAATGTACTGATTGCATTTGTTTAAGTAGATTTGTAACCTATCTGAAGTGGCTAACGAGACACAGCAGAAGAAACTATATCTATATCAATCAATAACATTACAAAATAAAACAAAATTAGGTGTCAGAATGGTGTCAGAAAGGCTAAAGCTGAGAATGAGCTTAGGCTAGCGAGGGATGCCAAAAGCAATAAAAAGGCTTTCTTCAGATACGTGAATAGTAAAAGACAGAGGAAAGAAATGGTGGTTCATCTGCTTCATGAGGATGGCAAATTGGTAAGATATGACAAAGAAAAGGCTGGAGTGCTCAATTCCTACTTTGGCTCAGTCTTCTCTCAAAAAAGGGTCTATGACCCCCCTGGAAAAAGTGAAGTACAAGCTGTCGGGGCAGGATGGCAGTTTAAGATTGATAAACAAATGGTCAAGAAACACCGAATTCCTTTGAATGAGTTCAAATCTCCAGGGCCTGAGGAACTGCATCCTAGAGTAATAAAGGAGCTGGCAGAAGAACTCTCAGAATCACTCTCTATTATCCTTGCAAAATCATGGAAGTCGGGTGAAGTGCCGGACGAATGGAGGAGGGCTACTGTTGTCCCTATCTTCAAGAAGGGCAAAAAGGAGGAACCTGGGAACTACAGACCAGTCAGTCTGAAATCCATCCCTGGGAAAATTTTGGAACAGATTATAAAGAAGTCAATCTATAAACACCTTGAAAACTATGCAGTGATGACTAGAAGCCAGCATGGATTTGTCAAGAACAATCCTGTCAGACTAAACTGATCTCATATTTTGATTGGGTAACCTCTCTTGTGGACTGTGGGAATACTGTGGATATAGTATATCTTGACTTCAGCAAAATTTTGACAAAGTGCCCCATGACATTGTGATTCACAAACTAGTGAAAAGTGGGTTAGATGGAACAACTATCAGGTGGATCCACAGTTGGCTACAGAATCGGACTCAAAGAGTGCTTATCAATGGTACCTTCTCACACTGGGGGGGAGGTAATGAGCGGGGCACCGCAGGGCTCAGCCTTGGGTCCAGTGCTCTTCAACATTTTATTAATGATTTGGACGACGAGGTGCAGGGAATGCTTATCAGATTTGCAGACGACACAAAATTGGGTGGGATCGCTAATACCCTGGAAGACAGAAATAAACTTCAAAGTGATCTTGAGAGACTGGAGTGCTGAGCTGAAAACAACAGAATGAAATTTAATAGGGATAAATGCCAAGTTCTACACCTAGGAAAAAGAAACCAAATGCACAGTTACAAGATGGGGGATTCATGGCTTAGCAATACGACAAGTGAGAAGGATCTTGGAATCTGAATATGAGCCAATAGTGTGATGTGGCTGCAAAAAAAGCAAATGCCATTTTAGGCTGCGTTAATAGAAGTATAGCTTCCAAATCGCATGAGGTACTGGTTCCTCTCTGTTCAGCACTGGCTAGGCCTCATCTTGAGTATTGCATCCAGTTCTGGGCACCACAATTCAAGAAGGATGCACACACACTGAAGTGTATTCAAAGGAGGGCAACGAGGATGATCAGGAGTCTGGAAACAAAGCCCTGTGAGGAGAGACTGAAAGAATTGGGCATGTTTAGCCTTGAGAAAAGAAAACTGAGGGGAGACATGGTAGCACTCATCAAATACTTGACAGGTTATCACACAGAGGAGGGCCAGGATCTCTTCTCGATCAACCCAGAATGCAGGACACGGAATAATGGGCTCAAGTTACAGGAAGCCAGATTCTGGATAGACATCAGGAAAAACGTCCTGACTGTTAGAGCAGTACAACAATGGAACCACTGACTTAGGGAGGTGGTGGGCTCTCCCACATTAGAGGCCTTCAAGAGGCAGCTGGATAACCATCTGTTAGGGATGCTTTAAGGTGGATTCCTGCATTGAGCAGAGGGTTGGACTTGATGGCCTTATAACCCCTTCCAACTCTACTATTCTATGATTCTAGGAGGCAAAACAACTAAGAGCAGATAGAGCTGCAGATAAAACACTTACAAATCTGTCAGATATGTTTACATTTCTGTATTTATTTTGAAGATTTTGATGCTGCCTTTTAATCAAATGATTCTAAAGGCAGATTACAAGCATCTCTCTCTCTCTCTCTCTCTCTCTCTCACACACACACACACACACACGGGTGAGGGATTGGGGATCGTTTACAAGCTAGTCCTCTAGCTGGTAAACGAAGGCACAGCTTGCTTCCCTCCAGATTGACAAACTTTGGGTCCCACCTTAAGCATTGTTTGGGATTTGGGGCTGCCAGTCAGGGTAGAGCTAGCATGAGGAAAGGTAATCAGGACATGCGGAAGATAATCAGGACGTTCCCACGTATAGGGCACGTATAGGGCACCGTCACGATTTTACAATCTCCACCGTCTCCACGCTGATCATGCTCCATTCATTCAGCCCTTTAGCATGCAGTTGGCCTGCTACACCGTTTGTCCACCCTACTCCCCTGAATCTAGTCAGGTTTGTCACTGTCCTTCTTAAACTGTGACATCCAGTACCGAGCATAGTCTTCTTGATGGGGCCTGCCTTCTGTTGCATGTTGAGTGACCATAATGACTTCCAGAGTCTTGAAAACAAGACTTCCGTCATGTCCCTTTCATGACACGACATTGACCTGCGTCCACTCATGTGCCAATGCCTGCCTCGCTCAGGTTGCATGCATGCTAGCAGGATGGAGGCATCTATCTTCTCCTGATATTCCTTGTGGGATGGGGAGATGAATAACATTGCCCCGAAGGCTACAGCAAAGGCCGGGAGGTCAGCTGCAGGGACTCCCAGGGAATATGGTGTCGTCAACAGTTATTGGGAATGTCTTCTAAGAATAACATTGGCCAGCTAAGATGGAGGAGCCCTGCTTTGAACTTTTTTATAAAATAGCAACAAACAACAACATTCATTTGAAGGTGCCTCACCTCTTCCCTCCTCCACTGGCTTCCACTCACATTCCCAATCACTTGATATTTGCTCAAAATCCTGCTGAAAAGCAAACAAACTCCAGCCCCGTTGAACCCCGCCCATTCGCTCAGCCAACACTCATCTCTTCCCTCACCCCTCCTCTCCTGCTTGGGTTGGACGTCGGTCAGTTGCTCCTCCATAAACAAATGTCACCAGAGGGCTCAGACGGGAATCTGAGCCCTCTGGTGTCTCAGTGTAACCCTGTTTGGGCAGGTAGATGAACTCATCCTAATAAGGGATATTGAAGGATGCATCAGATGGATAACCTTGTTTGTTTAAAGGTTGAGGCAAGGCATATCGTGGCTCTGTACCTGGAGGATCTAATTAAAACCGAGGCGCACAGTGTTGGACTTACTGTAAGAAACAAAAGGAATTGAACTTGATTGGATTAGTCTCCCGGGAAGGAGCATGGACAGCAAGAATCATGATGGCGTTCGGCGCATCATCTGGAATCTTCACATCCGTCACACGTCCCCTTGCCTGGTTTAGTTCATTCATTATATTTTTATCCTGCTTTTTCAGCCAACAAATTAATAACATCTACACCTATCGCAAATCTGAGATAGGGTTGGTCACTATGGATGAAAATGGGAGGCAAGCCCTGCTCTAGGAAGGGAAGGGAGAGTGGGGACATGGGTAGCAGAGGGAGCTGGACTTGATGGTGCCAGAACAAAATGGTGATTTGTGTATGGCCGTCAGCATGGCCCCAGCTGGATAAAACACTATCCTGCTTGGATTGGAATGGTACAACTAACCAGTGTCTTTCCTTCCTCTGGCTGGTGACACCTTTTAGGCCACCCAGTCCAGCATGGTTCCATGTCCAGTGGATATTTGGGGAATGTAGAGAGTGGACAGATTTCCCACCAGCCTTAATTAGTAAGGCTTACGATTGGCTAACCAAGAGTGTGAAGGCAGCCTCACTTCTTGGGCCTTGCCTGAGCAACAGAGACGACGGGTCTGAATCTGCCACCATGTTGGCTTCTGCTCCATATGTCTATCCCCGACATAATAGTCTTCCGCCTTCCATCTTTCCCGTGACATGAGACCACCTGGAACTGTGACTTCAGGAGTCAAATGTGGAACTAGGGGGGTAGAGCACTTCCTTAGCCTGGGCCTGTACATGCAGAGAGATGGTGTGGTAGAATCCTCTCACAAGTATATTGTACTACTCTAAAGGATGCATTGTTGAAAGACAAGAAAGAAATATCACCTCCCACATTATAAAACCCTTCCTGAAACAATAATAATGCAAAAAAAAAAAAAAACCTGCGGTGCACCAAGAAGAAAGCTTTTGATGAAGCTCTCTTCCTCTTGTGCTAGAGTTTTCACTGGTGGTGGGGAGGCATTAAAAAAAGACATTCCCCAGCCCACCACACTTCAAAGCGATACAGTCCATTCTTCCCCCGCAGACTCTACCATCTCATTCTGCTGTTCTTTGTAGGTGGCCGTAGATGTCGTTTTCCAACTGCCAAACACCAGCGGGTCTTCAGAGCAGACCTTTCCTTTTCTGTCCCATTCCCAGCACCCGCACCGTTGCGTTTCCACCAAAACACAGGAGGGCTGTTCCCTGTTAGCTCCAGCTGGTGAGGCGTAAGTCCCTCTCCACACATTTCCCTGACACCTCCTGCAGACGGCCCCTCTCACTTGGGCCATTGAGCTTCTCACTTGGGCCGGAGATGTGACGGGCATCGGGGGCTCGCATGGCACCACCAGGGAGCTATAAACAAGGAACCTGCCAAGTGCCTGGGGTGTTCACAAGGTGGGTGTGGGGAGTGGTGCCTCTGTAGTTAAGAACGGGAGGAGGGGTTTAAAAAGGCCAGGTAGGAGCTTGTGACGCCGCTCACTCTTTCCTAACCACCAACCAAAGTTGGTCTCCCCAAGCTGCGTGTCCACAAAAAGGTAACACGTTTTCTTGCCCTGTAGTCTTCACAAACGGTTCATTTTGCATCGCCAAAACTGTCCCGAGGAAGGGGTGGGATATCCTTTGAGTACTGGTCAGAGGGGCTATCAGGACCATCAAGGGGCTGGTTCTCACTGAGGAGATCCACTTCTGCCTGGGCTGTATCGCCTGAGATCGCTGCATGACGCCTGTATGTATTGTCATAGGATCAGCCAGTGTCATTTGTATGCAATAAGTTCCTGGTGAAATTCCCTCTTCATCACAACTGTTAAAGTTGCAGGGGCCCTGCTTTCTTTTGTATATGGTCACAAACAACTCACTGCAGACCTGCAAATCTCAGCATGCAAGTCAAAGATGAGCTGTGTTTGCTGCATCATGACGAAAGCCACACGAGTCCCACTACCCAAGGCAAGCAAGAGCAGAGCCAAGCAACCACTAGAGCTCATCCACTCTGATCTTTGTGGGCCTATGGAGACAATAACCCCCGGAGGGGGTAAGTATTTCCTCACATTCACTGATGATTATTCTAGGTTCACAACAGTGTACATCATCAAGCGGAAGGACAAAGTCCTAAGTAAGCTGAAGGAGTTTGTTGCAGCAGCCAGGAACAAATCCCACAGGTCATTGGGTGCCATTCGCACTGACAATGGGGGAGAATACATTGGCAAGGAGATGCAAGCATACATGTGGGCCCAAGGAATCATGCACCAGAGGACAGTCAGCTGCACACCAGAACAGAATGGTGTGGCTGAGAGGCGCGACAGGTCACTCCTAGACCTGGTAAGAAGCACATGCTGTCAGATGCAAACTTACCATTCAAGTTCTGGGGAGAGGCGGTGTGCACAGCGGCTTCCATCTGAAACAGACTGCCAACCAAAGCCACTGACAAAATGCCTTTTGAGCTGTGGTATGGAGCCAAACCGAGAGTGGGACACTTAAGAGTGTTCGGATGTAAGGCCTATGCTCACATCCCAGAGCAGAAGAGGACCAAGCTGGGCAACAGAGCCATTGAAGGGGTCCTGGTGGGATACAGCCCCTACAGCAAAGGATACCGAATCCTTATCCCTCGAGACTGCAGCATCAGAATCAGCCGAAGTGTGCAGTTTGATGAGACTGCAAGGCCCGGGGCCATGGAGCTTATTCAGGTGAATCTAAGTGCACCTGACAGTGGAGAAGAGGAGCCCAAGACATCCAAAGAAGATGAGGGGGCACCTCACACGCAAGAAAGTGACAGTGTGGCCAATGATGCTGAAGAGCCCAACCTGGAGGCAACAAAGCAACAAGAACCCAGGAGGTCGGAGAGGACCACAAAGGGGGTGCCACCAGCCAAATTCGGTGACTATTACTTTGCAACCAAGGCACAGCAGATCCAGGAACCAGCGTGCTGGGAGGAGATCGCCCACCTGCCCAAGGGTGAGGCAGATAAGTGGAGGAAGGCGGCACAGGAGGAGATGGACTCATTGCACGAGAATGGGACCTGGACCCTGGCCAAGCTCCCCCCCAATCGCAAGGCAATCAGTTGTAAGTGGACTTTCAAAGTAAAACACAATGCGGATGGTGAAGTAGAGCGTTACAAAGCCAGGTTAGTAGCAAAGGGGTACTCCCAAAAATACGGGGAGGACTACGAAGAAACTTTTGCCCCAGTGGCAAAACACAACACTATTAGAGCCATGCTGAGCGTAGCGGCCAGCAGGGAGACGCAAGTCATGCATCTGGACCTTAAAACTGTGTTCCTATACGGTGAAATAGAGGAGGACCTGTACATGATGCAACCGCCAGGGTTTACAGATCCAGAAGGGGTGGGGAAGGGGTGTAAATTGCACAAAAGCATCTATGGACTTAAGCAGGCCGCCAGGGCCTGGAATGAAAAGATTAATGGGGTCCTAGTAAGCATGGGCTTCACCAGGGGAAAAGCAGACCCCTGCCTCTACACCAGGCAGAAAGGAAGCAGGTGGATATGCATGTTAGTGTATGTGAAAGACTTGGTCCTCTGCTATGAGCAGGAAAGGGATGGCACAGAAGTCATGCTCAGGTTGAGACAGAACTTTTGAGAGCAAAGATCTGTGTGCAATAACACATTATCTAAGCATACAGGTCGAGAAGGGGAAAGGCGGAAGCTTTCTCCTTAACCAAAGACAGAAAATCGAGAAGTTTGGAATGGCGGAGGCGAAAGCGGTGAGAACTCCCATGACAACGGATCACCTCAAGGGCCAAGATGATGATGTTCCACTTCCGGACAACCAGCAGTATCGAAGAGCGATTGGTGAGCTGTGATTCATCTCCACAGTTACCAGGCCAGACATGGCTGCAGCTGTGGGCATCTTGAGTAGGAACGTGGCCGATCCATCTCAGTGTGACTGGAATGGAGTGAAGCATGTGATGCGCTATCTGGAACTGCCAAGAGGCGCATCCACAGGACTGATGGGGTTTGTGGGTGCAGACTGGGCAGGCGATGAGTCAGACCGTAAGTCGACATCGGGAAGCCTGTTCACATACAATGGCGGGACCATAAGCTGGGCCAGCAAAAAGCAGGTGGTTGTGGCCATGTCTTCCACAGATGCAGAATATGTGGCGGCAGCCAGTGCATGTCAGGAAGTGATTTGGCTAAGACAGTTATTCGCTGACATGGGGCTGGAGATCACTCAAGCCGCGGTGCTACATGAGGACAATCTGGGGTGCATAAAACTGGCGATGAGTGAAAAACTGAGACCAAAGACAAAGCATGTTGATGTGAAGCGTCACCTGATAAGAGACCTAGTGGAACAGGAGGTGATCGAGTTGAGATACTGTCCGACTGAAGAGATGGTGGCAGATGGGCTGACCAAGCCCTTACCAGGGGAACTGCACCAACGGCACCTGATGAGCCTGGGACTGATGCAATGACCCACTTGGACAAGTGGAGTGACCTGTGGCCCTCGAGAAGGGGTGTTGGCAGAACTCGGGCTACAGGACACTGAGCCTGTGCCTACAGGGTTAAAGTGTCCCCAAGCAAGGTGGGAAGGGATAGTAGGATGATGGATCCGCCCTTTCCTGTCTCCTCTCTCAACTTCCTCCATCTTCTTGCTCTCAGTGTCTTGGGAACTGCTGAGGAAAATGGCTGACGCAAGCAGTCTTGTCCCAAGTTGTGAAGTTGCTTGTTACTGAAGTAAAGTTTTTCTGAATCACCGCTGGAGCATTTCTTTCAGAGTATTAGCATGGTTGCTCACAGGGATCTGATTCCAAGCACTGTTAATAGTTTTGTGTTTAATCTTAAGCTATTTTACGTTTTATCTTCAAGTTGTCGTTTGTCTGATTTACAGTTATGCTTGTTTTTTATGTAGCTCCTGATGAAGGGTCATTTTCCGAAACGTGTAGAGCAGATTGAAGATATTATTAAAGATGAAAGAAAAATATTGTTTCATAGCACCAGAGCTTGGCTCTCTTTTTTCATTGGTTAAGAAAGAAGGAACATTGCACAATGCCCTGCTTTGTAGGACAGGTGGATGTTGTCTTTACAACTCTGGACCTTTAAGTAATGTGGGACTCTAGTCTAGTTAGAATGACCAGACACAAAAGAGGGCAGGGCCCCTGCAGCTTCATCTGTTGTGATGACGAGGGAATTTCACCAGGTGCTGCATGCATACAAATGACACCTGCTGAAATTCCCTTCTTTATACAACTGTTCAAAATACAGGAGCCTTGTCCTCCTTTTCATATGGTCACCCTCTAATCCCCTTTTAAAGCCTTCCTAATTGGCTCGCCTCTTCCTCAGCATGATGAAACTCACTTTGTAGAGGGTCAGGGGTACATTCAAACAGCAGGAAGAAAGCAGTGGGTGGGACTTGGCCAGGACAGAGGAAAGACGAGAAACAAAGAGAAGAACTGCAGATTTGCCATAGCTGTGCAAGGAGCATGGAGGGAAGACATTAAAAGAGGAAGAAATTGAGGGGTTGCAGAACACTCTGCCTGATGCTTCACACACTGGAAGCCGGTAACTGGGCCCAATCTGGGAGTGAAGTGGCATGGGCGTAGCTCTTTGCCTCACTCTCCTACCCCCGGAACAAAGGAGGAGACAGACAAACTGGCAGAACAGGATGCTGGGGAAATAATCAGCCTGTGTCTACTCTTATTTTTGCCCTGTTTCCATGTGTGCTTCCAGAAGATTTCTTCTATTTTATTCATCGTCTGTGTAGCACTCTTTAATTTGCATAGCAAAATGTGAATTCATATTTTATTTACCCTACCAGCACATCTGCAAGGGTAGGGCATTATTATGTCCATTTGACAGATGAGGAACTGAAGTTGAGAGAAAAGCCACACCACAAGCCAGCAAAGACAGCCAGGACCTTACTGTTTTACTTCCTCATACAGGGCTGCAGAGAGCATCTTTTTCTCCTGACAGAGGCCCTGTGCTTTTGAACACCTGCAGACCGGTCAGAAATTTAGGTGGCGCTGCTCTTTCCCCATCGCTAGATCTCAGTTATGTTCTTTGGAAGGCAAACATCTTAGACAATGCAGCTCCCTTCTGGATCCCCAATTCACTTAGCCTCAAAGCTTGATTTGTTCTTTCAGCTTTTGAGCTTTGGGAAAACCTTGGCGAGACTTTGTCCGAGACCTGGGCCCGTTTGAAGAATGTTAGCGTGTCACAAGAAGCAGCTGAAGAGCGTTACAGTGAGTAGGAGCCCAATTGGAGGCTTGGTTCATTCCTGTCCCACCCTTCGTCCAAGGAGATCAGCCAATGGCCATGCTGGCTATGGATAATGGGACTTGCAGTCCTACCTATTTGGAGGGCAGCAGGTCGGAGAAGGCTGAGTTACAGAGAGCAGCAACGCTGTGCCAGACAACTAAGGGTTTATGGGGGTTGTAGTCCCATACATCAAGAAGGTATCAGGTTGGAGCAGGAGCAACAGGGTTTGCAGGGGGTATTTTCTTGGCCCGGATCAACTGCGCTGCACAATCCAAGAACAGCTTCCACTTGTTTGGCTTTTCCGACAGCTTAATCTCCAGCTCTTTGTATTGCACGCTTGCATTAGAGCGCAACTGCACATTGCTCTAATCACGTAGCTGAAGCTTACCGCATCGTTTTACTTTTGGGTCAGCACACTTGGTCCCAATTTGAGAGAGGAGGGATAAAACTTCCCCTCTGGCTTCTCCCTGTAATCCCTTCCCCATGGAGGGGGCAATCTCAGGGGAGATATGGGGAGGTTAAACCCTCTCTCCTGGAGCACCATGGTCCCGATCTTATTCTTGTGGAAGATTCGGAAGATAAGCCTGAACTTCACACTACATCGGGGTCCTCAACACGGACTTCCAGCCATGCCCATGAAGCTCTCCTTTCCCTGCCCCTTTCGAAAACAAAATGTTTTCAGATAATCTGTTAGGGCAGCCTTATTCACCACAGTTTAAGATGTCTTCTGAACAGGGCCACTGATCGAACTGGGAGAACTTGCCATGTAATCCGTGAAAGCCCTAGGCTGGCACAGCTTAGGTCATCATGTTTTGCAAGCTTCTCATCCTCCCAGAATCTTTCTGCTCAACCATCTTAAACTCTCAGCATTTATTTCATTCTACCCACCTTTAGCTCATGCCCTTTCTCTTAAAGAACCATCTGTATGTAGCTTCACTCGAGCAGGAGCTTCAGATTTAGTCACAGCTCCAGCAACTAATGAGAGGAGGGAGGGAGGGAGGGAGAGAGGGAGGGAGGCTCAAGGGTTGAGCAGAGGCTTTGCATGCAAATGGTCCCAGGTTCAGTCCCCGGCATCTCTAGATAGGACTAGGAAAGGATCTTAGCCGAATCCCTGGAGGGCTGCTGCTGCCAGTCAGTGTTGACAATACTGGGGTGGATAGACCAATGGCCTGACTCACTACAAGAGAACTTCCCATGTTCCCCTTAACATAAACAGGCTTTAGGCTAACTTCAGGAGAACTGTCCCCTAACATAGCCAGGCATTTAGCTAACTGCAGGAGCATCCTTGTGAAAGTCTTTCTCCTCCTGAATGAAGGAGCTTTTCTCTTTTTCCAAGAATAAACCAACTTACCACCATCACAACCACCACCACCTCCTGCAGCAATCTTCCTTACTCCAGTTGCAAAGGAACATCTTGCATTTAAAGCTACCTCATCATAACGTCACTCCTACATATAACGCAATACATTCTTGTCAAATTTACATGTTGAAATGCATATTTCACCCTCATTTTATTTCACGGCTGAACCAAAATTTGAAATGAATTGCCCATTTCCTAGCCTAAATCTCTCTCTCTCTCTCTCTCTCTCTCTCTCTCTCTCTCTCTCTCTCTCTCTCTCTCTCTCCTCTCAAGTGGCTTGACATTGTTTTGCAGGAACATATTTTCAATTCAGCTGGAAGGCAGGCTTTTTGGATTGGGCTCATGGACCAAAGGCAAGAAAACACCTGGACCTGGACAGATGGCACAAAATACAACCAGGCGGTTAGGTAGGCAAAGCTTGAAAACCATGGCTGGAAGGCGATGAATGAAGGGACTCGGTCCTGCCATTGGACAGGCATGACTCTTGTCCTTGATGCTGGTTTGAAGGAGAACAAGGGAAAGATACAACGGAGGCAAACAAAACTCTGATAGACAAGCTATCCCTGCCTCAAATCCTTCTTTTTTAAAAAATTTTATTATTATTTTTCAACTTAACATAATACAGCATAAACCTAAACAACATAAAATACAATACATACCGCTTACCCCCGTGCTCCCCTCTCCCCAGGAGACCTTCAATTATACATTATTCTTCTTTCCAAAAATGTAAAGACTCTTTTGAAGGCATTTGCCCCTTCCCCGTTCTTAATACATATTCCAAAAATAAATTCCATATATCTCCAAAATCATTCTTACTGGACATTCCCCTCTTTATTTTCATTTTACACGTTAGCTTATCATTAAGTGCCATATCCCATATTTCTTTATACCATTCTTCTATGGTATATATCCCTTGCCCTTTCCAGTTTTAGCAATCATTATTCTGAAGGGAGCCAGGAGGTTGTTTATTAATTCTCTCTTATTTATATTCTCCATACCTTTTTCCCATATTGCTAGTAGAGCCAGCTTTGGGTTTAATTCCAAATTACTTCCAATTATATGACTTATTTCTTTAAACACCCTTTCCCAAAATTTTTGTACATGTTTACAGCTCCACCACATATGGAAATAAGTTCCAACCTCCTGACATCCCCTCCCACAATTCTTGGACACTTTTTTATCTATCTGATGAAATCTTACCGGCGTTAAATACCATCTCCATACTATTTTATAATAATTCTCCTTAATTCTAATCCACAAAAGCTTTAACATTCTTGCATCCCATATCTTCCCCCAGTCATGTTCATTAATTTGTTCTTTTAAGTCATCTTCCCAAATCATTTTAAGCGAATCTCTTTATACAGCTTCCTCTGTCAGGATTTTATATATTTCGCTAGTTAGACCTTTTCTAGCTTTAATTACTTCTTTCTTTCCTCTTGATTCAATTAAATCTTCAAATCTTGTATTATTTCTACACTTCTTATTCATCTTTTTCCATTCCTGTGTCCATTTTTCCAATTGTAAGCATTTGAACCAAGCTATCTTTTGTCCTTTTACCAACTCTCTAATTTGCTCCTTATCTGTCATTCTTTCCATCCAATTCCTTAACTTAATAATTTCCTGACCCTTCAAACTTCCTTCCAATTCTACTTTTAAATTCCTTGGGAAATTTCTCACAACTACCACTGGGGTGAGTGGAGAGTCTCCTGGTATTAAACTCCCTTTAACTTTCTCCCAGATCTCTAGAATGTTTTTCAGCAACGGGTTGTCTAGTCCCCTCAAATCTTTCTTTTGGATTTTATTATTAAAAAAAATATTTTGCAATTTGAAATCTGGTTCCCCTGTTTGCGTTTCTAACCATTCTAAATCTTCTTCCCCTAATATACTCTTTATAACATATCTTAACTGATTAGCACTATAATAATTCTTTATGTTTGGAAGTCCCAAACCTCCTTTCTTTTGTGTCTTATACCATAGCCCTTTATTAATCCTAGCTCTCTTATCTCCATTGCAATAAGCATTAATCATATTTTGCCAGCTCTTTAACTCTACATCCGATATTTTAATCGGTAGCATTCTAAACAAAAAATTAATCTTGGGTAATATCTTCATTTTTATTACCGCTATTCTACCAAACTAAGAATGTTTTAATTTTCTATATGCCTCTAACTTTTCCCCTACCTGTTTTTTCAAACTTACAAAATTAATTTCCTCTAACCTGTCTAAATCTTTTGCAATATTAACTCCTAAATAACATACTATATATTTAAGCCTAAGACCTAACTTAACTTTACCTTCCTCCATCTCCTCTTTGTTATAATTGAATAACATCATTTCTGACTTCCCCCAATTAACTTGTAGACCTGTAACCTCCCCAAATTCTCTCAAATGTTTCTTAATCAGCTCCCCCTCCTTCAGGGGGTCTTCTAATGTCAATAATGTGTCATCCGCAAACATATTTATTTTAATCTTCTCCTTCCCTCCTATCCCCTTCAATCTTGAATCCTCCCTTATAACATTTGCCAAAATTTCTATTACTATCGCAAATAAGATTGGTGAAAGTGGGCAACCTGGTCTTGTTCCTCGGGCTAGTGTAATCTGTTGCGTTAACCCATCATTAACCATGATTTCTGCTTTATTATTTTTATACAGTTGATCCATCACTCCCATAAATTTCACTCCAAGCCCAAATGTTTTCAAAATTATTTTAAGTGCTGGCCATTCCACGCAATCAAAGTCTTTGAATATATCCAATGCTAATAATCCCGCTTTTAGATTTCTTTTTTAAATAATATTAATTATATTTAAAACTCTTCCAATTAAATTAGGCATTTGCCTTCCTGGGATAAATCCACATTGATCCTTTCTAATATACTTATGTATAAACGTACTCATCCTTTTTGCCATTATTGCTGTAAAAATTTTTGAATCTTGATTTATTAAAGATATTGGTCTATAAGATGCTGGGTCAGTCAGATCCTTTCCTGGTTTCGGGATTAATATAATCAAGGAATGATCCCATGATGGGGGGGGGGGTTCCCCCTTCTATTATACTATTAAAAAAAAATTTAAATCTTGGTAGTAAAATTCCTTTAAAAACTTTATAATATTCCGGCCCCAAACCATCCAATCCCGGAGATTTCCCTCCTTTTAATTTAGCTATAATTCCTTCTATTTCTTTCTCAATAACTAAACCTTCCATATAATCCCTGTCTTGCCCCTGTAATCTTATTTTCCAATTCCTCTCTACATATTCCAATACTTTAACCTGTGATCCCATATCTGATGTATATAATTCTCTATCAAATTCCTGAAATATATTTAATTTATCCTTCATTAAATTACAATTTTCCCTGTCTTGTCTCTAATTGTCCCTATCATACTCTTAGCCTTTTTAGACTGAGTGGACCTAGCCAGCATCTTCGAGTTTGTATTACTATATTAAAAAAAATCCCTCTTTAAATATAGCAAATCGCTCTGGACTTGTTCTAACGCTTCTCTCTCTAATTCTTTTTTCTTAGCTTGGATTTGGGCAAATAGGCGTTTATCTTTTGTCTCTCTTAGCTTGTCCTCTAGGTCCCTTACCTCCTTTTCAATCTTTTTCTTTTGAGCTTCTTGTTGTTTTCTTAGGGTACACATTTCCCTGATACATATCCCTCTTACTACAGCCTTCATAGTGTCCCATATTAAACCCTGCAAGTTTATGTCCTTTTAGTTAATTTCCCATATTTCCTGCATTTCTTTTTTAATATTCTCCACTATATTTTTATTATTTAGTAACCTTGTATCGATTCTCCATCTCTTAACTTGTTTATAATCTTCATTTTAAGATCCAACATCATTAATGCATTGACCCTGTTCAGACAACACACTAAGCCACAGTGCTGAAGCATTTCGAGCTTAACATTATGGCTTAACATGTCATGTGATCCATCACTTAGCATGTTGTGTGAACCCTTCCTACATAATCACAGTTTAAACACACTCACTAACCATTTGCTGCAAAAAGGTTAGCGGCCTAACCATGGCTTAACGTGTCATCTGAACAGGCTCATTCATTTCATTTCTATGCAGCCCAATAGCCAAAGCTGTTTGGACAGTTCCCAAACCTTACAAACTACAAATACAAGATAATAAAAACATCATATAACATCTTTAATACACCAAATATAAAAACAATTGAAACAGCTAAAACTGTTACAATGAAATACTGGTCGTGATGAAAACAATTGACATGAATGCCCCATGATATGGCGTGAAATGCCTCGGAGTAGAAGACAGTCTTAACCTGGTACCAAAAGGAGAACAATGTCGGTGCCAGGAAGATCTCAGTGCACAGGCTATTTCACAATTGGGGGGCCACCACTGAGAAGGCACTCTCTCTTGTTGCCACCTCCCAAGTTTCCCTTGGAGGAGGCTCTCAGAGGAAGGCCTCAGATACTGATTGTAATGTCTGGGTAGGTTCACATAGTTTTATAGAAGAGTGAAGCATGACAAGCTACACCTACTGAAATCCCCTCTTCTAGACGACCGTTGAAGGCATAGGTGGAACCTGGTCTCTTTCACATCCGGGAATTCTGTGAAATGTGAATGTCTGCTGTGCCATTCTGAATCTTCCTGTTTACTTGATGGAGGGTCATGTAGAAAGTTGGGTTTCCACTTGCAACCTTCGTTTTACTTTTTACATCAGCTATGAATAGGGTGATCAGATTTTGGAACCCAAAATCCCGGTCCCCCCGCCACCCAAAACACCCCCCCCACCAAGCCACCCCCCCAAAACAAAACCCCCCAAGCCACCCCCCCACCCAAAACAACACCCCCACCAAGCCACCCACCCCCCAAAACATCAGCCCGGACCTACCGGGTTCTCTTCTGCTGCCTCTGCCACCACCACTACCGCCGCCGCCGGGTCCCCCGCCGGCTCGTAAGGCCAGCGGCTGCGCGGAAGAGGCAGGGGAGGGCCGGATCCAGAAGCGACATAATCGGCCCTCCCCCGCCTCTTCTGCGCGGCCGCTGGCCTTATGAGCCGGCGGGGGACCCAAGCAGGACTGGACATTTCAAGCTTTAGATCAGTCTTAAGTCATGTTATCACAGGATTTTATGATTTAATGTTAGATGGATATATTGCAAAACGTTATGAATCCAGATTCCTACTTTGAGAGAGCCTGGGTTGGTTTTGTCCCTTTCCTTCTAGTCTGTGGCTTGGATCACTTGCCTGAGGAATATGGAACCATTTTATCTCCAGCTAACTTTAGGGGGGTATCACAGTTCTCTGCTTGTGTGACTTGTGCTACATAGGTAAATCTATGGAGTGGAAAGGGCTGGTGGAGGGATAACCGTGTCCCAAAACAAGGGGAGAGACTACATGGCCTCTTGGTACATTCCTCTTGACAATTCTTCCAACCACAGACACCAGAGAGCCAAAAGCTGCCCACGGTGTTGTGGAAGAGGGGTCATTGTTTCAGCCAGGAGTTTCCAGTTTCCATTGGAGCGGATTTTTTGCTTTGCAAGAAGTTCTGTAGGATAAAGTGTGATAGAAGAAAATCTTTTGATTTCTTTACCAGAGTACAACCTCTCCCTCTCCCTCTCCCTCTCTCTCTCTCTCTCTCTCTCTCTCTTTCTCTCTCTCTCTCTCTCTCTCTTTCTCTCTCTCTCTCTCTCTCTCTCTCTCTCTCGTTTCTGGGCACCAGGACAACCTGACAACTAGAATAAAGCACCGCAGCAGCAAGACGATTGTGTCCATTTCTGACACTCCGAGTTACAACAATCATGGAAGGATGACAGCTGCCTCCGTCAACATCAATGGATCTGCAAGGCAGTCTCCTCCTGAGCAGAAGAATGTACCCAAGGGACCATCCTGCACAACATTCGTCCTCCAACAGTGGCCAACCAGATGATCCTGGAAGCTCCCAAGCAGTTCCCAGCCCATAAAAGAGCTTCTGTAATTGCAAGATCTTCTTAGAAGCCTTTGCTGTGGGACTCCTGCCAAACGCTGTATCTACTATGGAAGGTCTCCATGGCTGTTCCCACCCTGCGTGTTTGTTAATACCCAACTGGTGAGCTCAGGCTCCCTTGGTAGAAGTTGTACTGCTGCTTCCTCAGCACAGCTGATCTTTCTCTATGCTTCACTTTCCTAGCCTTAATAACTCTTTCCGGCAACTTACCTGGGACAGACATTCAGTTGATGGAACTTGTCATTTACTGATTCCTTATTAATCCAAACAAACTTCAAGCCTTCTTGTAAAGGCTATTGTCCAGGAGCAAGAAGCTAGGAGTAACAGCTTAAAGGGAGCTATTGCCCCAGAAAAGATCCAGGGAAGACTGAAAGCCATGCTCTCATAACCTCTCGTTTGGATTACTGCAATGCGTTATACGTGGGGCTGCCTTTGAAAATGGTCCGGAAACTTCAGCTGGTACAAAACAGGGCAGCCAGATTGTTAACGGGGACTGGCCAATGCGACCATATTATGCCAGTCCTTTTCCAACTTCACTGGCTGTCGATCCAGGATCGGGCCCAATTCAAAGTGCTGGTACTAACATTTAAAGCCCTAAACGGCTTGGGGCCAGGATATCTAAAGGAACGTCTCCTCCCATATGTACCTGCCCGGACCCTAAGATCATCTACAGGGGTCCTTCTCCGTGAGCCCCTGCCAAAGGAAGTGAGGCAGGTGGCCACTAGGAGGAGGGCTTTCTCCGCTGTGGCACCCCGGCTGTAGAATGAGCTCCCCAGAGAGGTTTGCCTGGCGCCTACTTTGTACTCTTTTTGTCGCCAGGTGAAGACCTTTTTATTCTCCCAGTATTTTAACAGTTAAATTAACTAAATTTTAATCCTTGCTATTTTAAATTTGTATTTTAATCTGTATTAATTCCTGCTGCTTGGTTTTATTCTGGTTGTGTTTTTATATTGTATGTTATTTTGTGTTTTTAGATTGTGGCTTGTTTTATATTTTTTAAATGATTTCATGGTTTTGATTTTTGTGAACCGCCCAGAGAGCTTCGGCTATGGGGCGGTATAAAAATGCAATAAATAAATAAATAAATAAATAAATTTAGTCAATTAGTGAATTAGTTTTAAATGTATATACCGCCAAATATAATAAAATCCCTCAGCAGTTCACAATAAACATAAACATCACATTCAAATACAATGTTAAAAACACAACATTAACAATAATTCCAGTTGCAATCTTAGGATCAGTAAGATGGAGAAGCATGATTGGTTTAATTACAGCCCAGGGAAATCCTGGGTGAAAAAAATGTGTTTTCAGGAGGCATTCAAAAGATGCCACCTTTCTTCCTCCCGAACTACACAAGGGAGGGTTTTCCAAAGGACGGGCATTTCGTTTGTTACACTTCCCAACAGCCAACGTTCTCTGGGCAAGTCACAACAATTCTGCTCTCCTTGCAAGCCTCTCCTCTTCCTGGTCCTCAGCTGGGACATTGACTGCAGCCTGATCACCTCCCTTCTCCTGAGTAGACCCGCTAGTGATAGAACTTTCCATCAGCTAAGGGTGTTGCTGCAGGGCAAAGAAGGAGATTGGGGGATCATGGCAGAGCGTGGGATGGGGCTGGAGAAGTTATTGGAACACTCAGGCATCCCTGAGATGGGACTCTTGAGACTGCCATTGAGGTACTGTGAGTTTCTCCTGGTTGAAGAGAGGTTGTCCATGGAGTCCTGAGCTTATTCCTCTGAAGACGTTTCTCCAGGGTCTGTGTCATAGAGGATCCTGACAGCCATCCTTACATAAGAAGGCTTTTATAAGAAGGCAGGAAGTCCCTTCTCTACTTGCTAAGGCAGGCACCCATGACTTCCTTCATTCAACCAGCTAAAAAACAATGTATATGACCTGGCTGGTCAGGCATAGGTTTTGGGACATTTTGCGGGGAAGCCAGCATACCATGATATATAATACCTACTATCATACCAGAATATAATAGAAGAAGTGCCTTCTTGGACTCCTACTGAAAACCGTATCAACTTAAGGCCAGATTAGCCTCTAAGAGGATGACCTCCAAGACACACACATCTTTGAATTGACACTGGCTGAATTCGGACAACACGATAGTCAATGGTGGGGTAATAATCAACTTTACAGTTGTTCATCTAGGGGGTACTCCCCACACAACATGGTAATAAATAATCAACTGTGGTGTGGATTAGGATCAGCGCTGAGTCGACTATGGCAGCGTTCGGATGACACGATAGTTAATACAATTGACTATTGTCCGTCCATCCCCTCCCCCCATTGCTTATTGTGTCATCCAAATTCAGCCTATGTGGGGGAGGGGTGTTGCTGGCATCACATAACTGTCCACATCCACAGCTGTTCCACCTGGATGCGTTAGAGCAGCTTTCTCTAACCTGATGCCCGTCAGGTGTGTTGAACAATTCCTAGCATGGCTAGCTGAGGGCTCTGGGAAATATAGTTCAACCCATCTGCAGGACGTCAGGTTGGGACAGGAGAGACAGCAAGGCTAGGGTGACCAGATTTTGGAAACCAAAATCCTGATCCCCCTCCGCCACCCCCCCAAAACAACCCCCCCACCAAGCCACCCACCCCCCAAAAACACCAGCCCGGACCTACCGGGTTCTCTTTCTCAGCCGCCCCTTCCAGGTCCTCCGCCGCCACCCCTGCCGGGTCTGCCGCCGCCCCCAAGTCCCCCGCCGCTGCTGGGTCTTCCTCCTCCTCCACTGGGTCCCCCGCCGCCGGGTCCCCCGCTGCCGGGTCAGCCTCCAGGTCCTCCACCGCCACCATGTCCTCCACCGCCACCAGGTCCTGCGCCGCTGGGCTCGTAAGGCCAGAGGCCGTGCGGAAGAGGCGGGAGAGGGCCTATTACGTCACTTCCGGATCCGGCCCTCTCCCATCTCTTCTGCACAGCCTCTGGCCTCACGAGCCCTGCAGCGGCGGCGAAGGACATGCCGATGGTGGAGGACCCGGCGGCGGCGGACTCGGCAGCACAGCGGTGTCGGAGAACCCGGCGGTGGTGGCGGCGGAGGAGCCCGGGAAGCGGTCGCCCCAGCAAGTAAGTGCCTCCCCTCACGCCACTCGCACGCCCCGCACACACCTCGCGCCCCCGCCTCGCACACCTCCCGCTCCTCCCGCCTCGCGCTCCTTACCTGCAGGGGCGCCCGCTTCCCTCCAGTGCTTGAATCTACTGAGAAACAGGCTTTGCGGCCTGTCCCTCAGTAGCGCGCCAGATGAGGGACAGGCCGCGAAGCCTGTTTCTCAGTAGATTCGAGCACTGGAGGGAAGCAGACACCCCTGCAGGTAAGTAGCGCGAGGCGGGAGGCACGGGAGGCGGGAGGCACGTGAGGCGGGAGGCACACGAGGCGGGGGGCGCGCGAGTGGTGAGGGGTGCGAGGGGGGGCACTTACCTGCTGGGGCGGCCGCTTCCCGGGCTCCTCCGCCGCAACCGCCGCCGGGTCTACCGCCGCTCGTCACTCGCTGCCACTGCCACGTCACCCCCCGCCACCCCGGTTTGCCCCCACCGCCCCCCGGTTGGCCCAGATCGCCCCAGGTTTTCCGGTTAGGACCGGGAAACCAAGGGCCATCTGGTCAGTCTAAGCAAGGCCCCTCCTATTGTCTAAGCTGTGACTATCATATGACTCCCCCTACCCTCCCAGAATTCCCTCTATCAGTGGACACCTGGCCATTGCATAATACTACATCAGGGTTGCCGTCTGGATTTGCTTGTTTTCCTCTGTCTCATTTTGTGCTGTGTCGATTCACTTATAAGCCATTCAAGGAAGGTCTCCTGAAATGCTGCGGCCTCCGGCTGATGAGAGCCCTTGGCTAGGCCAACCCCAGTAGGGGCCCTTCCTCCATGAGTCCCCACCACCATTGCCACCAGCTGCTCTTGCTCCTCATCCTCTTTCACATTATTGCTACCACCTGCTTGCTTGACAGCCAGTGAGCAGGTAGGATGTGACATCTGCTGCTCCACCTTCTCACCACCACTCTTGTCTGTACCAGAAAGAAAAGCAATTGAACAAGCAGGTTGCAGTGGGGAAGAGGAGAAGCAGATCCAGGGGCTCTTACCAGTGGGCCCTGCTGGGGTGTGAGCCCTCAGCGAGTGGCTGACTATGCCCATCCTGCTGGTCCTGCTCACCTGTGAACTTCATCAGTGGCCTTACGGAAGCCTCCCTCTCTCCCTGTCCCTGTCCTTGTCCCTCCCTCTCTCTCTCTCTCTCTCTCTCTCTTCTACACCCCCTTCTGCATGATGGGAATTATGGGGCCAACTAGACAAGGCACTGTAGAATCATAGGATTGTTGAGTTGGAAGGGACCACAAGGATCATCTAGTCCAATCCCCTGCAATGTGCAGGAACACCAATTAAACCATCAATAAGAGGTGGCTGTCCAGCCTCTTCTTAAAAACCTCCAGAGATGGAGAACCCACAACCTCCGTAGGTAGACTGTTCCACTGTTGTACAGATCTTCCAGTCAGGAAGTTTTTCTTTATATTTAATCGGAATCTAGGTAGCTGTAACTTCTACCCCTTATTTCGGGTCCTCATTTCTGTGGCCATGGAAAATAGTCTTTGACCATCTTCCTTGTGGTCCCCTATTATGTACCTGAGCACTGCTCACAGTCTCCCCTCAGTCTTCTTTTCTCCAGACTGAACATCCCAAGTGCCTTTAGCCTGTCTTCATAGGCATGTCCTCAAATCCCTGTATCATCTTTGTTGCCCTCCTCTGAATCTGTTCTAACCTGTTGATGTCCTTCTGGACATGTGGTCTCACTAGTGCCGAGTAGAGATGAATAAGAACTTCATGCCTCTTTGATATAATGATTCTTTTAATGTGAGCCAGAACAGTGCAAGCCCTTTTAGCGGCTCTCTCGCGCTGCTGACTCATGTTCAGATTGCTGGCAATGACCACACCCACATCCTTCTCTGATGTAGTAGTGCTTCCAAGCCATGAATCCCCATCTTGTATGTTCACCCTACATTTTTCTTCGCTAAGTATAATACCTTACATTTCTCTAGGGTTGTGAAGGCCCAGAAAAAAAATGGAAAAGTTTGGGGGGGAAAACAGTTTTTTTTTGGGGGGGGGGGGGCTGAAGCCTTTTTTGTTTTGTTTTTTTCTGAAAAAATGAAGGAAATGAAGAGAAAATCGATTATGGAATGTTTTATTTTAGCATGATATAATAAAATGTTTAATACAAGTTGTTCATATATTTACTTCTCCAAATGATTTCTAAAAACTTTTTATGGGAATGGGTGCTGTAAGTCTGCTTGACACTGTTGAGGACTAGCAGAGACATAAAGAATTTTCTTTGTTACTAATGTTGATGGTTTCTTCTTTTTATTTTTATTTGGGGGGGTTCTGCTCCTCATAAACTAGCAAAAGCAAAGAGGTTCCTTACAGTTTAAGTGTTCCTTACAGTTCAGGAGCTTGTAGCTTCATTTGTTGTGAAAAAGGGTAAAAAATAATAATTAAAAACTAAATTCAATTTGTAATAATTGCTTGAATATACTGTACTTTTAATATACCAAATGTGATAATTTTATGCCAAACCAGCTTGGCACTCTTTCCAATTGGCTCAACAACATTTTACATCTCATAGTAGGTCCTGAGCGACGCCACGAAGGATTAAATCCAAGGTCGCCTCCCCTCCGGTCGGTTCCATGACTGTCTGATTCCAGTTTGGTTCCACTGGGGGGGGGGGGGGATCTGCATAACTCAAATTCTGTGTAACTCAAATTCTGCATAACTCAAATTCTGCATAACTCTGCATGGCAAACATTGAATGGTCCTGATAAAAGTATTATTTTACTGACTGTGAAATTTGATCTGTCTTGTAAAAGTGGCTCTATGCAACAATACCATGGACCAGTAGATGGTGCTATTTCCAAATTTATGTATGGGGGAAAGACTTCTATTCTGAACTAAGCCATCTTTACTGGAATGTAAATTCAATTAATTTCCAGGGGCCATACTATTATTTCAGGGAGACTTAAGAATATTAATGAGAATGCTCTATAACCTGCAAGTTACAGTACTGCAATATGCTCTACGTGAGGCTGCCTTTGAAGACAGTTCAGAATCTGCAGCAGCCAGCTTGATAACAGTCAGCAGAAAGACTTACACACATATAATACCAATTCTGACCCATTTGTCCTTGCTGCCTGTATATTTCTGAACCCGATTCAAGGAGCTGATTTAGACCTTCAAAACCTTACAAAGACTCAGGACCTCAGTATTTATTATTTATTTATTTATTGCATTTCTATAATGCCCAATCGCTGCCCAATAACTGTTCATGATGAGCTGCTGAGTCAGGCTTTTTAGGTCAAAACCAGCACTTTGAAAAACACCATATATGAAGCCAAGCTCTGACTGACAAGTTCTAAAAGCTCATCAGAGACAAGCAGAGGAAGCCAAATGGAGGTTCAACAAACAGTTCTCAAGTCTGAAGTGAATTCTGCAAAGGTTTCCAGAAGTTTGGAAAAATTTGCATGATAAAAATTTAATCAGATGAGTTACTTCTTGAGCAGAAGCGGCCCTGCCTCCCCGTGTTCTTTCACTAGGCCTTCCCCTTCAGCAGTTAGAATTATTATTATTATTATTATTATTATTAATTATCATTGCTTTCTCGCTCATGGTGGTTTTTCTAGATGGACAAGATGGGCATTGCCAAGTCATGCTGTCTTTTATTGATTCAGGAACTTCCTGATAATTGAGCATGTATTAATTATGACTGCTTTCTGGATTTTGGTGTGGATGTATTCTGGTAGGCCCAGTTTCTGAAGGTTTTCTATATATTTTTTGATGTGATGCCTGTGACTGATGTGACTAATGGAATAATTGTGACTAGGGGTGTGCACGGGAGGAAAAATCGTATCGGAATTGGAATTGGGACCTCAGATTTTGCCTTGGATTAGATTGGACAAAATCATAGGTCCCACAGATCAGATCGGATCTGATTCCGATACAACAATAGGGCATCCGATTTTCAGATCGGATGCCATTTTAGGTGTTTTCACCATAGGCTTTCCCCCAATGCAAGCCTACGCGGAAAACTCCCTCCATGTCCCTCCCCCCACCCCCCATCCCTCCCCCCACTCGCGCTCCTTACCTGCCGCGGCCATCCACTGCCAACTGCGGGTCTCTTCTAATGCAAAACAGACTTCGCAGCCTGCCTCTCAATAGAGCGCCGGGTGACTCTACTGATTGTCAGGCTGCGAAGCCTGTTTCTCAGTAGAAGGGACCAGCGGACGTCAGCAGACTGCAGCGAGGAGGCAGCAGGTAAGGAGCATGAGTGGGGGGAGGGAGGGAGGGAGGGAGGGAGGGAGGGAGGGAGAGAGGGAGGTGGAGGTACTTGCATTGGGGGAAAGCTTTCTTTCCCCTAATACAAGCCTGTGGCGAAAACACAAAAAATGGAGGTCCGATTTCCCGATTTTTCCCAATTAAAATCGGGGGAGGGGAAATCAGATTAGAAAAAATCGGACCTCCATTTTTTGAAATTGGAATCATTTCCTTTCATTCCAATTTTGGCTGGATCAGATCCGGATCGTGGATCGGATCAGATCCGCAGCACATCCCTAATTGTGACCTTTTCCTGTTGCCATGGCCAGTGGTATATATTTATCTCTCTTTTCTTCTTCCTTTCCAATAACATTTTTGTCATTAGGTATTGCGATGTTGATGAGGTATGTGTGTTTTTCTTTTTTGTCAATGACCGTTATGTCTGGTCGGTTGCAAGGTATTGTCTTGTCTTTATGAATTGTTCTGTCCCAGTATATTTTATAATCTGCATTTTCCAGGATTGTTTCAGGTGAATATGTATAGTATGGTGTAGGTTGTTTGTTAAGGTTGAATTTGATGGCCAGCCATTGGTGAATTATTTTTGCTGCTGTATTGTGTATGTCCGTATAGTCCATTCCTGCCAGAATTTGACATCCTCCTGTTATATGGTCTATTGTTTCTTGGAATTGATGGCATTTCCTGCATAGGTCTGTTGTTACGCTGTTATCTTTTATGATGTATTTTGGTAGTTCTTGGTGGCTATAACTTGATCCTGTATAGCTATTAGAAATCCTTCGGTTTCTGGAAATCGCTCACCCTTCCTGAGCCATTTGTATGATTGTTCTTTGTTTATTTGTGGGTTCTGTATTATGTTGTAGTGCTTCCCATGGAGTGCTTGTTGTGCCCATTTTTCCCTGCGAGTGTAAGTGGTTTTGTTTGGTCTTCGTTTTGTAGTGCTAGATTGAGTGGATGTAATTTTTTCCTACTGTTGCTATGGCTTTATGGATGGGGGTGTTTTTGGTGTGGAAGAATTCTCTGAGTGATTTTATCTGTTTGGCATGAATTCTGTTAATGTCCAGCAGACCTCTTCCTCCTTCTTTCCTGCTGATTGTTATTCTTTCAATGCATGAGTTGGGATGGAGCATGCGGTGTTTTGTGAGTTCGTTGTGATCGATTTTGTTTATTCCTTTGAGTTCAGTGTGTGACCAGTGTTTGATTCTGAATGAGTATGTGAGGATGGGTATTGCGTAGGTGTTGATGGCTTTGAAAATGTTTTTCAAGTTGAGTTTAGATTTTAGGATTTGTGATAGGTGAGTTTTATATTGCATTCATAGTTGAGTTTTTACTGTGGAGTGATTATTATTATTATTATTATTATTATTATTATTATTATTATTTGGTGCACATTCTATGACATCAGAATGGCAATGGACAAAAACCAATTTTAGCTGAAAGACGTAAGAGATTAGGAAGATTGCAGGAAAACAGACTGAGAGATGCAGCAACTCAAAGCCTGTGTAGACCAAACCATGAACCTTCCCCAGGACGAGGCAGAAAGTCAAAAGTGTCTTCTCCTGACCCCAGCTTCTGGGGTCAGGAGAAGAACACAGTATCCCTGTATGACACCTGTAGCTAGCCTGCTCAAAGCAAATAGATCCCAATGTTTGGGTGGGAGAACAGCTCTGGGACACATTAATCCAGAAGGCCTTCCTTTTTATCTGCACAGCCTGGCCAATCTCCTGCTCGTCTTGAAATGTAACACAGACACACTGGGCATTTGTGTAGATGGTGTTTAATGTCGTCAGAACTGTAGGCCTCTAGGTGCAACCCACGGAAGCATGTTCCCGATGGGGCTCTCTCCCTTTCTCCCATAGTTTCTGTTCCCACCCTACGGTGACAGGCAGACCAAGAGCAGCCACACACATACTGCTACTACTGTGCAGCTAGTACGGTCAACTCTCTTGGGTTATTAAGCTCCTCCAGTCAAATAATTACAAACTACAATGACGTATTGCTTCCTCCTAAGAGCTTGAGAGCTTAACCAGCTGTCTATCTGGGATAAGAAGTCCATCTGGGATATTAAATGGAGGAGCTCCAGCCGTTTCTTCCAGGTTGTGCTCATAGAGGACATGCAAACTGCGGTGAATCTAGGGCAGCCTTCCCCAACCTGGTGCCCTCCAGATATGCCGGACTGCAACTCCCACCATCCCCAGGGAGAATGATGGGAGGTTGAAAATGGCTGCTCTATTCTGTCAGTTGTACATTGTATTCCATTTCTGTGCAGGATTCGATCCTCCATTGATGAGCTGTCACAGTAAGGTAAAAAACTCCCTTTATGTCTGGGCATCAATACAGATGATTGGAAGGGACTGGAATTTGGAGAAGGTACTCAGGAGAAGCACAGCACTCTCCCTATTCCCTTGTTCCCATGTAAGAAAAAATGAAACACATCTCTTATTCTGCTCGATTCCAAGGCAAAGAGGAGCGGCAGGCACCAAGGGGTGTAGAGGGAGGGAGGGGGGACAATCCCGGACTTACCAGCTTCTGGGATCGTCTCCCTCTGTCCATACCAGAAGTGTGACATCCCAGAAGGGAAGAGGGATGTCAAAATGTTGTGGCAGAAAAGGTAAGACCCCCCCCCCCCCATGCGTGCCCGCGACCTCTCCGCCATCCTGGGGATGGTGGAATTGATCCCCCCCATGGGCACGGAACCACCTCACACGACTCTGTGCTCATTTCAGGTCCTGAGATGGCGGAAACATCAGGATATGCCCAGGTTCTGCTATCCCAGGGTTTTCCTGGGGTTGTCCTTGGGCTGTCCCCAGTTGCCCCTGGGATCCTCTGTGCATCATCTAGATGCAAAGGGACAACCCAGGTGAAATTCCCTGGTGTAGACATGGCCCAACTGTTACAAGAAATGCTTACTTGAAGTCAGTGCTTCTCAAGGGCATGCCACCAACTACTGACTTTAATTCACATACTTTTTCACACATGGATATTGAGTGGTGAATTCGTTGTGGATCAATAAAACTTGAAAAAGCATCCTGTTTGTGCATCAGGCGATCTATTGTTCTCTATGTAGGTTTACGGGGTTAGATAAAGATCTAATAACATTTCATGGGGCAGAGTCCTCAAGGGTTTGCAACACTTTTCTCACTATTGGAGGCAGACTGCCTCTGATGCTGGAGGGAGCACATCGCCGTTAGGACTGGTAGCCATCGACAGCCTTCTCCTCCAGGGATGGAGAATAAAAATCTCTCTGGCTCGTGATGCTAGATGTATTCGACGCAAAGAACGTCCTGTCCCCCCAAAAGCTGTCCTGCTTTCAACATAACATTGAAAGTGCATGTATTGACTGACTGTTGTGTATCCTTCAGACTGCATGCTCAACATGGCCACTGCCATGTCATAAGACAAGAAGATAAAATTGGGACGTAGCATTCCTTTCTCTTTCTCCCCCAGAATCAATCTGCCCAGAGAATAGAGGCATGTCCTGCCAGGAACACACATTGTCACCTGCCTGCATCTGGCTCTGTTTACACACTGTAGAAAGGGAAGGAGGCCCATGCAGCAGCAAATGGAAGCCACAGTGGAAGCCCTAACCATATCGTTGGGGGTCTGTGCTGCCCATGAGGCATCTCCCGTCTCCCTTCCCCCTTTTCCTAAAACCTGTCCCATACTTGTAAATGTGGAGGATGTGGCAGCAACCAATTGTAGTATGAGATGGATGCACACCTGGTGAAGGTGAAGCAGCATCCTCTGCTTCTCCAAGCAATGCCCTGCTTTCCTTCAATCACAAGGTTCTAGAGGGGTGATACAAAGATGCCGCTGTGTCCCTTGCATTGCAGAAATGACTGTGATGGTGACATTGTTCTGTTCTTCCACTGCTACCTATATAATATACTCAGTCATTAATTTCTCAAAGGAGAGGAGCCTGGCCCCATCAGGAGAGAGACTATCATGCTCTGATTTGGAAACCTTGATCTGTCACATCACTAGGGATGTGTATCGTATCATTAAAATCGCCGCTAACGATACGATATGCTCTCTATCGTGTCTCCATTTAACGATAACGATACAATAGGAAATCATAAGGAATACAACGATAATTATCGGAAACGATAGAAATTCCAACGATAAATATCGTATTTTATCGTGTTATCAGAAGGCGCTTTCCTTTTTGCCGCCACATGGACGGAGCTAGAAGGTGGGGTGTGCTTGATGAGACTGACAGATTCAGTGACCAATCCTGCAGCAAGGATTCCAGCAGGAGCCAATCACAATGTTGGAGGAGGGCGGATATCCCTGCATAAAACCCCCACACTTGGTGTTCCAGGCTCTGTTGGGAGTTAGGCGTTGAGGGGAGAAGGGTGGGTTTGTTGGAGCTCTGTCCTGGCTCTTGGGTCTTGGTGGCGAATTGTTGGAGATCCATTGTAATCTCTTGCATCTTTGTGTCTCAGGTTCATTTGGCTGTGCGTTGCTGCCTGTGTGTTTGAGACTTTGAGTTATAATTTTTATTTGTATAGTACGTTTTCTGGTTGGGGTTAGGTACTTAGCATGAGTGGGGGTACTGTGACTGAGGGGGAGTGTGTTTGTTCTCTGCCCTGTTGAACTTTCTTAAAAAAACCAGAAATATATTATAGTTTACAAAATTATATTTATCTCCCTCTCTCTCTCTCTCTGGGTGTGTGTTTGCTTGATTGACTGTGAGTGTGCTGCTGCTGCTGCTGCTGCTGTGTCTAGCCTGCTACACAGGATCTGTGTGGTCAAAGCAGCACCCGAAGTCACAAACTGTGGGCAAAGCATCCTTTTTTGTTGCAATCATTTTCTACTTCGTAGCAGTATGAAACGCGGCTCTAAGACGCGCCTTGGGCGAGGTGGCTCTGGGTCTAGGAGAGATGCTGCTGTTGCTGCTGGGGGCAGGTTTGGGCTGCCTGTCTCTCCCTCTCATACATTTTTCATTTCTTTTTGAAAGACTCTGCTCCAGCCAATGGTTCCAGTCTGGACTGGAGGGACTGCTTCAGGGAGCCTTGAGAGAGAGTCCTGTGTTTTTATTTTTCGTCACTATGTCCCCTGGGTCTGCTCCTCGTGGAGTCCATTAGTGAGGGACTGCAGAAGCATCCCCCTCATGCATTTTTTTTTTGTGTGTGAATTTGGTCAGGCAATGTGCCTACCTACGCCTGCCCAGAAGGGGCTCTTATTAATTTGCCAATGTGCCTGCCGGGGACTCATATATTACCAATCGGCCGATGTGCCCACCCAGAAGGGGACTTCTATGAACTGGGCAATGTGCCTACCTGTAGTACCCCGTCTTCTATGAACTGGGCAATGTGTCTACCTGTAGTACCCCCTCTTCTGTGAACTGGGCAATGTGCCTACATGACTTCTATGAACTGGGCAATGTGCCTACCTTTCTCCCAAACGTGATTTTTATTTGCCTCTGCTCCAGCCAATGTGCACAGCTCTGGCATGAACAAATGCCAACCTGCCTGCATGGGGATGGCGGGCAGACTGAGTCATTTTTAAGCACGATGATGAGGTTCCTGCAGGTTGGCGTGCTTCCAGGGTATCTCCTGGCCCAATGAGGCCCTGCCTGCTAAGGCTGGCTCTAAAATAATGTTACACCTGTGCTATTCCCCTACCCCCCAATCCTTTTAATTTGTAAACATGCGTGGATGAAACAAGGCATTTTACTTTGATGACTGCATATGGAAGGCACTGCCACCTAGGTTTATCCACAGGTTTTGAATGTTCACTGTATTCATAAAAATATACCTAACTCACGTGACTTTAATTTGCCAAAGTGCCTACCCCGAACGTGAGTTTTCTTTTATTTGGCAAAGTGCCTACCTCAACCCAGAAGGGGACTTTTCTTTTATTTGCCACTGCTCCAGCCAATGTGTGAAGCTCTGGCATGAAGAAATGCCCACCACCACCACTGCCTGCACGGGGATGGCGGGCAGACTGGGCCATTTTCTACTGCGGTGGAATGCAGCCATCCACTCACTGTGCCAGGCGTAGGCGCTAGTGGGATCTTGCAGGTTTCCTCGCTTCCTCCTGCTGGGTATCTCCTCTCCTGGCCCAATGAGGCCCTGCCTGCTAAGGCTATACATGTTACACCCGTGCTATTCCCCTACCCCCCCCCCCAATCCATATGACTGCATATGGAAGGCACTGCCAGGTTTATCCACAGGTTTGGAAAGTTCATTGTATTCCATCCAGGAATGCATCCACTCACTCCCACTGTGCCACGCATGCATGCATAGGCGCATTCCCTCCGCTCCAGCCAAAGAGCCAACCTCAACCCAGAATGGGGGACTTTTCATTTATTTGACAAAGAGCAGTCCTGACCATGACTTTTCATTTATTTGCCAAAGAGCCAACCTCAACCCAGAAGGGTATTTCTCTTTTATTTGCCAAAGAGCCAACCTCTATCCTGAACGTGACTTTTCATTTATTTGACAAAGAGCAATCCTGAACATGACTTTTCATTTATTTGCCAAAGAGCAATCTTGAACGTGACTTTTCATTTATTTGCCAAAGAGCCAACCTCAACCCAGAAGGGGACTTTTCTTTTATTTGCCAAAGTGCCTACCTCTATCCTGAACGTGACTTTTTGTTTGCCTCTGCTCCAGCCAATGTTTGCAGCTCTGACATAAAGAAATGCCAACCTGCCTGCATGGGGATGGCGGGCAGACTGGGTCATTTGAAACACGATGAGGTCAAGGCGGTGCGTGATGGTTGTTTTGATGGCATTCTCACAGTTGTAAAAGCAGCACATGATATGCTTCTGCTGGGATCCTCCAGGTTGCCCACTGCAAGGGTATCTCTCCTGGCCCAATGAGGCCCTGCCAGGCTATGGCTGGCTAAAATAACTGTAACACCCATGCTATTTCCCTACCCCCAATCCTTTCATTATTTCATTTGACTTGTGTGGCCTAATCAATAAGACCAGGCAGCAGCAGTTCACCATCTTCTATTAACACATTTTACTTTTATGACTGCATATGGAAGGCACTGCCTGCATACTAGGTAGGTTTATCCACAGGTTTGGAATGCTCATTCATTGTATGTATTATTCAAATAATACCTATAAGTCTCAGCAACAGCAGCATGTACATGTAGTGCATTACTAAAAACAGTGCATGTTGTTGAGAGCTTACTTCCGAGTAACACCTGCAGCTGTGCATCTGAAATTGGGCACAGATGAGTCCCCTCAAGGCCATCTGTGAGATGGAAATGAGTATTGGACGACGTCTCTTGAAAAAGGACCACATTTCAGCCACCTGAAACAGTGTATCTGAAAGCTTACTTCCGAGTAACGCTTGCACCTATTGTTCTGTAATTTGGCACACATGACTAGCAACACTCAGTCTGCACGGTGATGAAGTTTCAACCCTGTAACTTGGAAAATTAAGAAGTTTTAGGCCTTGCAGGCTCAAAAGCAACTCTCTCTAGGGCAAAATGTAGAAACAATATAATATCGTATTTCCAATATTTATTGGAAATCCGATACGCTACGGACTACCTACGATATTATCGGAAACGATAATGTTTTTGGTCCAAAATCCCGATAACGATACAATAATTTCAGGCGTGCACATCCCTACACGTCACAATAGTTCTTCTCATGCCTTGTAACATATACATTGTCAAGATCAGAAAGACAAGGTAGATATCAGAAACATAAAGCAAGGAGACAACAGTTGGTAGATACAGAGGATGAATTTATTGCAACAGAAAGTGGGCTGTGAGGTTCTCTTCTTCATCTTATTTCTGTGACCATCTAAGTCCTGGAGATTTTAAAATAAGGTCTCTTTTTCCATCTTCAAGGAAGGACGGTGGATAAAGGTGGATAAGGTTTTTTTGGGTGATGAGCAGAGAGTTGAGCCTTTCTGTGCCCCTGTTCTGTAACTTAGATGTCTGAGTGTTGCTGTTACATTAAAAAAAAAAAAAGGGGGGGGGGAGTTGATCCATTGTCCTTGTTTTTATATAGAGAATGGAAATCAAGTTCCATCATTGTTAACAGGTTTATGTTGCCCACTTTTCATCAGGCTTTTGCCTACAAATGAGCCTTTTTTTCATTATTAGCCAATCGTTTACCCAACAATTTCTTTGCTTTGGGCACTTTGCCTCTAGTGAGACACATCCTTTGTCACTTCCAATGATGATCGCGTCTAGATTCCAGTATCTGAAAACAAAACCAGCACTAAATCAATCAATCAATCAATCGTAATCATTTAAGACTGAACATAGCATAAAAACACATTCAGTTCAGTTCTTTCTCTTGGGCATACCCACCCACCCATGTTTGCAATAGATTTAATATGTTATCATGCCCACCATTTGAAGATGTTGTTTTCTGGGAGAAATCAGGTATGCAGAGGTACATACTTCATCCGAATGTGCTGGCCTTATTTGCCTTTCATTGGTAATAGCCACCGATTCTCCATGAATTTTTCAACACCCTTTACAAAAGGCATCTAAGCAACAATGAGGTTGTAGTTGCAATGCTATGCCAAATAGTTCTTTCACCTTTTTTTTTTTTGATGATTTTCATTCAATTTGAAAGCGGGAGGGGGGAATCACTTTCAAATAGAATTTCAGAGGAGAAGAACAGTTCAATGAAATTTTCATGTGTGTTTTGTGGGCTTTTTGCACTTTCCTGGTTATGCGCACATTGAAGGGTTTGTGTGAGTGGCCTCTCGTTCATCATGCAGCCTTCTCTCCAGCAGTCCGCTGCTTCCTTGGCTTCCTGTGCTTCACTTAAAGCCCAGGCGAAGACATCAGGAGCTAACTCATCCCATGGTGCTTTTTCAGGAGGCCTGGGCAGCCAGGGAGGCTGCAGCACCAAGAACAGGTGTGTAATAGATGAAAAAGAAAATGCAGCTGACTCACAAGAGTAAGCTCAAAAGCGCCAGTGACATGAGAACGAGACTCAGAAACGAAAGCCTGAGCCTTTTTCATGGGAGAAGAAAACTTCTGGGAAGCTGGAAGAAATGTTCAGCAGAACACTTCGACTTGCATCTCCCCTAAACATAGTTATTAACCCAATGAGTAGGGGGTTCCCTCAAGTTTGGTTGCATTTTGTTGCTCAACTCAGACACCAAATCAGTTACGAACAAGTTAATTAGCATTGGTCCCAACTCCCAATATACATTCCAATGCAAGAACCTTGAGGGAGCCCCAAACTCCCATCCTAACTTTGAGATAAAATGTTAGTGTGGGTGTTTTGGAAATCCAGATATATAATTTCTAGCTAATCTCCATCCGTATACACACACATTGACATTTCCCAATAACTTCAAAGGAGTTTGAGGAAGGGACCTCACAGAAGCCATCTTCCTCAGTACACTTTGTTCTTCTGCATTTATTAATGAATTACAGCAGTAATCCAGCATAATATTGAGCCCAGTAGCCAAATTGTCCCCAGGCTGGGATGTTGGGGGCTGCATGCCAACAGTCGGCAGGACCACTGCTGTGCCAACATACCCCAGTACAGGCATTCAGAAACACATTCTGTTCATACACTGTCCTGTTGGCGACCATGCAGGGACGGGGCTCCAGGGACTGGGTCAATGCCAAAAGTATGGTCTGTAGGCAGTCCAAAGTCTTATCACAGGGAGCTCCAGAGAAGAGCTGGGATACCAGGCAAATACAATTGTAAGGGCTTATACACAGGCATTGCTTTTAGGACAGAGCCTTCGAAGCCCCACCCAAAGTGTAGCTATAGGCCATCATGGTTGTAAAGGTAGACAGGGGAATGTGACTCAACCAGCCTCACTTTCCTGATGTCTCCATCTCCTAAGATCTCCTGATGCCTGAGGTTTGGAGGAAACCTCTCCCAGGTCTCAATGTTTATGGACAGTTATGCTGAACCGGTAGGTCACCAGATTTACTGCTCAGCCCCTTCAAAGAATTAGCTGCATGAGATATTGAGGTAGAATGTTTTATATACAAGTTAGGGATAAGAGAATGGGAAGAGTAAATAAAACCAGTAGGGAAATACCCCAAAACCAATCCCTTGCGTTGCAAATGCAATATAGTAAACATAATAAAATCTACCTGGCCTATCCTAAGTAGGATCCTTTGTCATTAGCCTCCACCAGACTGGATGTTCCAAAAGGACAAAGAGGTAGAAAATTCCTCCAAGCTTTATACCATTTTCACCTTGATCTCCTCTCCCTTCTAAGGGACGGTATGATGGCAACTTCACACTTCCCCAGCTGGGGGTGATTCTCTTGGCAGGCCCAGGTGGATTGTGGCCTTGAACCAAGATAAGTGTCCTGACTGATGCCATCAACCTTGGGAAGCCCTCCACCTCTCTTCCTCCCAGGTGTCACGGAATTGCAAATCTTCCTTGCCAGATGTCACTTCTCTCTATGATAAAACAATAAAATGCTAACTACTAACCCTTTGGATCTCAGTCAAGTCATGAGCAGGACTTGAATCTTACCACCTATCTATCTGACCACCTTCTACCCTTTACAAGTGTCACCAGAGAAATGGTCTTCTAGTGAGCACTGCCTTTCTCATGAACATACCTTTACATACCACACTGGAGGCATTCAAGAGGCAGCTGGACAGACATCTGTTAGGTGTGCTTTAAAGTGGATTCCTGCACTGAGCAAGGGGTTGGACTCAATGACCTTATAACCCCCTTCCAACTCTACTATTCTATGATTCTATCTCTACCTATGAAGCGGAAAGTATGTGTGTGTCACGTATGTCTGGAAATGTTTACCCACTTCCAGATGAGTTAGAAAATTGACACAGTGACACAGTGATAGATCAGGCTGTACAATGTACCAGAAAAATCTAAAAAGCATGAATTTTTTTTGGGGGGGGTTAAGTATTTTTAAAGAATTTAATAAAAACCTAGGTTTATGCCTACAACTCTCAGCTTGCCTCGGGTGGAACTCCCAGCATGCCTTGGGCAGGAGGCCAGACTTACTGGCCTTTGGCGGCCATTGTGAGTGCACAGGTTCGTGGCTGCTGCGTGTCTTTTACAACCCGGACTCCTAAGGTTGGTCTCGAGCAGTCAACCCAATTCCACATAAAAGGAAACAACCCATATAAATGGGTTGCATCCATTTGCGGTGCCTCCTCCCGCCCTCTGCGTGGTTTTAAAATGTAATTAGATACAACAGCATGACTTTGAGGGGCCAAACATGCTCAAAGGCACTCCATCCTGATATCGCTCTTTTCTCAGAATCTGGGGGAAGCAAGTGTGTAGCCTTTGCCCTTAAGAGGGAGGAAGGAAGGGGAGGCACTCTGTGCATCCTCAGAAACAGACCTGACAAAGGGGGGGAAGTGCCCGGCCCAGCCCCAGCCCTTCTTTATTTTATTTTATTTTATTTATTTATTTTTATTTTATGCCATTTATATACCACCCCATAGCCAAAGCTCTCTGGTGGTTTACAAAAATTAAAAACATTGAACATTAAAAACACCGATATACAAAATTTAAAAGTACAAAGCATAAAAACAAGTTAAAATTACAATATCCTTTTGGGTCAAAGCACAACAACAACACAAAAACACAAAACCCTCATCATATGCTGTTAAATGCCAGGGAGAAGAGGAAAGTCTTGACCTGGCACCGAAAAGATAACAATGTTGGTGCCAGGCGAACCTTGTTGGGGAGATCATTCCATAATTGGGGGGCCACCACTGAAAAGGCCCTCTCCCTTGTTGCCACCCTCCGTGCTTCCCTCGGAGTAGGCAACCGGAGGAGGAGGACCTTAGATGTAGATCGTAGTGTACGGGTAGGTTCGTGTCAGGAGAGGCATTCCATCAGATACTGTGGTCCCAAGCCATGTAAGGCTTTATAGGTTAGAACCAGCACCTTGAATTGGGCTTGGAAACATACAGGCAGCCAATGCAAGTGGGCCAGAGTAGGTCTTATATGCTCAAACTTTCTGTCTTCAAAGGCAGCCCCACGTAGAGTGCATTGCAGTAATCCAATTTAGAGATCACCAGAGCATAGACAACTGAAGCCAGGTTATCCCTGTCCAGAGAGGGGCGTAGCTGGACCACCAACCAAAGTTGGTAGAAGGCACTCCGTGCCACCGAAGCCACCTGAGCCTCAAGTGACAGAGATGGTTCTAGGAGAACCTCCAAGCTACGAACCCGCTCCTTCAGGGGGAGTGCCACCCCATCCAGAAAGGTTGAACACCCTCCATACGGTCAGCAGATCCCTTAAGTACAGGCTCCTAATATAGCATTTGGTGGGTGAGAAGCACGGGCCACAGTGGTCCCAGCAGGATTGCCCAGAGCTGGGTGCGTCCACTGAAAGCCACTTACCTCCCCTTCTTGGCGATGCTACTCCTCAACGCTCTATGGAGTAGGAGCATCGGCAACCAGAGGATGTCTCAGAGGATGCGGGCACCTGCGGGCTGCCAAAGGCATGCTGGGAGGTATAGTACTGGCATGTGAAATGGCTGATTTAAAATAAAGTATGGGTGAGCAAACCCTGATCTCTCACTAATTGTCTTTGTCCTCCTACCTGACTTTCTCCAACTGCCACTAACCCTGCCCACTATTCCATTCTAGCTTCAGCTATTTCAGTCAATCCTCCATTCACTCTTCTGTCTCAATGGTATAGCCAGGCCGCTACATGAAAATCATAAACTTTATACAGAAATCCACAAGCAGGGTGCCACAACCAAGATGGCCTGCTCTCCAGTTGTCTTTCAACACATCTCAAATGGTGTTCAAAGTTTAACACATTATTCAGGGACCTAGGCTTATGCCTACAACTTCCAGCATGCCTTCGGTAGGAGGGAAGACTAGTCAGGCTTTGCAGCCATTATCTGGTAGTGGCTCACCCTCCTGGGCCTGAAGGAAGAGCACATTGGGCCAGCTGCCTCAGTTGATAGGCCCATTGAGAGCAGACTCGTTGCCAATGGCAAACAAGTGAACCGTCAATCAGCCAGCCAGCTCCCTCATGGCCTACCTATGGGCACCGATTGCCAGACTTCACTTCCCATGAACTTCAGCAGCAGGGTTCCCATTGAGCAAGTTGGTCACCACAGCAACAGGCATGCCGGGAGTTGTAGTTTTTGTTTTCTGTGGGGGCAAGGAAAATTATGGCGACAGATTCAAGGCTGCCCTGGCCATGTATTGAAGATGAGAGAGAGTGGGGGGGGGGACTACTTTAATTTGTTTTAAAGTTACCTCACAGGCCTAGGACTGGCCTACCTTGAAGGGCTGTCATGAGGGTGAGAGAGGAAAAAAAAGAAATTAATTTAATTTGTTTAAAGGTTAACTCTGGCCTAGCACTGGCCTGCTACTTTACAATGATTACCTCACAGACATATATTTTAGGGGAGCCAAGCAACGCCGGTTAGAAACTTGAAATCTGGCATGCTGATAAGTCTGGCTGTACAATGTACCAGAAAAATCTAAAAACATGAAATGTTGGATTTTAAGTATTTTTATGTCAGATAAAAGGGCTGTGATGGTTACACTGTATGTAAAGAGTTAACAGTCGTGAAATAGGATGAATGGGAAATAATAATAGGAGTGAATCACCCCAGGGCTAAAATAGTAATCACTCTAACGCTCTAATAATGGCTTTCTGATTGTTCTGCAGCTCAGGACAGCAAGGGGAACAACATTAGCATGAGGAAAAGCAATGCCAGCATGAGGAAAAGCAGAGAGCGGAACAACGCCTGCATGAGGAAAAGCAGAGAGCGGAACACTGCCTGCATGAGGAAAAGCTACAAATGGAGCAACTTAAACAACAGGAGGAACAGCGTAACATGAAGAGAAAATGATACAACTGAAACAAAAACAGCCAGCCAAAGTCACTCCCAAAGATTTCACCACATACACCCCAGGAGAAGATCCACAAGTGTTTCTGGCTACCTTTGAATGGGCGGCACAGAAATGGGGGATTCGGGAAGGTGACTATATGCATTTTGTACCTAATTTGATCAAAGGGGAGTTGGCTGAGATTTACAACACTATGCCAGAGGGTGGGGTGGCTACCTATGTTCAATTCAAGGAAACTGTGTTTAAAGGTTCAGGTTGGGCCCTGAACACTTTAGGAAAAAGTTCAGAGGGCTAATTCCTCAACAGGATAAATCTATGGTGGAGTTTGGGACCAAACTCAAAAACCTGTTACTTAGGCTGACCATCTGAAAAGGAGGACAGGGCTCATGTAACTTTAACAGTTGTAGAGAAAAGGGAATTTCAGCCAGTGTCATTTGTATACAGTTAGTTCCTGGTGAAATTCCCTCTTCATCACAACAGTTAAAGTTGCAGGGGCCCTGCCTTCTTTTGTATATGGTCACTCTAGTATAGTACCTCTATCTTTAACTGTTGTGATGAAGAGGGAATTTCACCAGGGACTAATTGCATACAAATGACACTGGCTGAAATTCCCTTTTCTCTACAACTGTTAAAGTTACATGAGCCCCGTCCTCCTTTTCAGATGGTCAGCCTATGTTACTAAAATGGCTGGAGGAGGCTAAAGCTGACGACAGGGACAAGGTGGTAGAGTTAATAGCTCTGGATCAGTTGTATTTTCGGTTACCCAGAGAAATTAAGATCAAAGTGAAGGATAAAGATCCTGCCACTGTAAGCCAAGCCGCTGAAAGTGCAGACAAGCTGATTGAAAACCGGGAAGGGTTGGGTTCCAGGTCCGAATCTGAGAAGAAGGGGGGGAAAGGTGATGGCCCAGGGAAAAAGGAGTTTAAGAAAACTTACCCTGATTCCTCTTACCACCGGGACAGAACTTGCTATTCCTGTGGACAAGCAGGTCACATTAAGAGCTATTGTCCCAACCTACAGACCCAAACACCTTCTATATCAGGTAGTACAATACCTGAACAGAACAAGCCCCAAAGTGTAGCAATTGGGAAAAAGACTTACAATTGTGGTTGCATGATTACCAACAGAGAACAAATCAATCATCGGTTTAAAGAACCTGTGTGTATTAAAGATAAAACTGTCCTTGGGAGGATGGATTCGGGTTCTGAAGTTACTTTGCTCAGGTCTGATTTAGTTGCAAAGGAAGATTTGGTTCTGGAAATATCCATCGGAATCCGGGGAGCGCGAGGTCACGTTTTTGAGGTCCTGATGGCAAGGGTGTCCATTGAATGGAGAGGATGGTGGGGTTTGTATGAGGTGGGTGTGATAAACCCTCAAACCCAGAGTGTCCCTATACTTATAGGACTAGATGTAATGGGTCCCGAGGCTCACATTGTTGTTATGACTAGAGAGCAAAAGTGGAGGGGGGAGGCTTCAGGAGAGAACCAGGCAGAGTTTTCTCTAGAAAAAGAAAAACCAAAAATGGCCCCTATAACAACTTCTGAGGTTTCTAAATCAAGCCCAGAAACTCCCCAAGAAAAGGAAGAGCCAGGACAAGAAGTTACAGAAGCAATAGCGTCCATAGAGATTGCAATTCCTAACCCCTGTGAAGTAACTGAGGCAGGGAGTTCCACAGATGAGGAAGTTTTAGAAACCCCTTTTCCTGATCTGAAAGAGGTAGAGGAGTTTAAACAAGAAGTCCTCAGTGATGCTAGTTTAGAGCCTTTAAGAAGAATTGCCCTTCCTCATGAGAAACCCTTCTCTGAGGAAGAAAGAGAGCAGGTGGTTTGGAAAGAAGAGTTGCTGTATAGACTCTGGTTGCCAACAGCTCAGAAGCTTAACTGGGAACCTTTAAAGCAACTGGTAGTGCCTCTAAAGTTCAGGCTTAAGTTGCTAGAGTTGGCCCATGAAGTACCCTGTGCGGGGCACCTTGGGAAAAATAGAACCAAACAAAGGCTAATGGCAAATTTCTTTTGGCCTGGAATCGCCAAGCAGGTAGCTGAGTACTGTAGATCATGCGAAACATGTCAGTGTATAGGGAAAGCAGGACACCGCTAGAAAGCTCCTTTGAAACCTCTGCCTATAATAGGAGAGGCTTTCTTCCGAGTAGGCATAGATATAGTGGGCCCTTTCACTACACCTACACGCAGAGGGGGAAAGTATATCCTCACAGTCATAGATTTTGCCACAAGGTACCCAGAAGCAGCAGCCTTGTCTGCTATAGATGCTCCCTCCGTAGCAGAAGCTCTGCTGGGAATTTTTTGTAGGACTGGATTCCGCTCTGAAATTTTGAGTGATTGTGGGACAAATTTTCTCTTGGAGGTAATGGAGTGTCTGTGGAAGTGTTGTGGTGTGAAACACTTAAAAACCACTGCATACCACCCACAATGCAATGGAATGGTTGAAAGATTTAACGCCACTCTTAAGAGTATGGTTAAAGCATATGTGAACCCAAACCCAAACGACTGGGATGACAAGCTGCAACATTTGCTCTTTGTCTATCGAGAGGTACCACAGGAATCCACTGGGTTCTCACCCTTCGAGTTCTTGTACGGCAGGCGGGTGAGAGGGCCTCTGGATCTCCTAAAGGAAAACTGGGAAGGCAAACTTGTTGAAAACACAACCTCTGTGGTAGATTATGTGCTGAATCTCAGACAAAACAGGGATACTCTGTGTAAACTGGTTCAAGGGAATGTATCCAAAGCCCAAGAGGTCCAGAAATTCTGGTATGATCAAAAAGCACGTTCTAGGGTATTTGAAGTAGGGGATCAAGTAATGATTTTTCTGCCCCTGCACCAAGACAAGCTAAAAGCTGCTTGGGAAGGTCCCTACATAGTTAGAGACCGGGTGGATGATTTGAACTATGTAATAGTTAAACAAAATTCTGAAAGAAAACCTAAAGTGGTGCATGTGAACATGATTAAGCCATATCACAAAAGGGAGAGTGTAGTGTTAAAAATAGAGAGAATTCCTGAGAGAGATCAAGAAGAAGAAGAAGTATTGGACATATTGAACCACTGGGTGGAAGAATGCCATCCAGACCAGCTGAGGTGGTCACAGCAGCTCCCTTTCGTAGACAGAAATAAAATTTTGTCTGTGGTAGCTGAATTCTCTGATGTTTTTCAAAATCAACCTGGCAAAACCAATTTGGCTGTGCATAGCATTGACACAGGAGATAGCCATCCTATAAGATTGCACCCTTATAGAGTTAATGGACAAGCACTGAGAGACATACGCAGAGAAGTGGAAGAGATGTTGAAGCTGGGAATTAGCAGACCCTCTTTAAGTCCCTGGGCAGCTCCGGTAGTCTTGGTAAAAAAGCCAGCTAATACATTCAGATTTTGTAAAGACTTCAGAAAGTTAAACAGGGTGACTAAACCAGATGCATTCCCCATGCCAAGAACTGATACCCTTTTAGATCAGTTGGGGGCCGCTAAAATCATTTCTACCATTGATTTGTGCTAGGGGTTTTGGCAAATGAGTCTGGATGAAGTTGCTAAGCCCAAAACAGCTTTTGTAACTCCAGAAGGGTTGTTCGAGTACAACGTGTTGCCATTTGGACTGCGGAATAGTCCCGCCTCCTTCCAAAGGTTAATTAATCGATTATTGAATGGATTTCGTGCCTTTGCTTTATCTTTTATTGATGACATCGCAATATTTAGTGAAAATGTAGAAAGTCACTTGGTACACCTGAGAACAGTATTCCAAGCTTTGCGTGAAGCTGGTCTGACTGTAAAACGGAGTAAATGCCAATTTGGACAACCTGAAGTAGTTTACTTGGGACACAAAGTAGGAAATGGGCACATTACTCCTTTGTGGGACAAGGTTGAAGCCATAAAAAACGGAGACATACCTACAAACAAAAAACAGGTTAGGTCATTCTTGGGATTAGCTGGGTATTACAGGAGGTTTGTTCCCCATTATAGTGAAATTGCTGTACCTTTGTCTGATTTAATTCAACAATGTAAACCTGATAAAATTGTATGGACTAAAGAATGTCAAGATGCTTTTGAAAAACTGAAGGACATTTTAAGTTCAGGACCTGTGCTGAGAGCCCCAGACTTTGAAAAGACATTCATTGTGGCCACTGATGCCTCTGGAAAAGGCATAGGAGCATACTTGAGTAGAAAACTCCTGCCACAAGAAAGAAACTTCTCCACTATCCAAAACGAATGTTTGGCTATAGTGTGGGCGCTGGACAAACTCAAGCCCTGTGTGTTTGGACAGACATTTACCTTCTGGACTGATCGCCAAGCCTTGCAATGGATTCAAACCATGCAAAATACAAATTCAAAGCTTCAAAGATGGTCATGGAAGTCACAAGAATTCCAGATGAACATTGAACATGTACCAGGGAGAGAGAATGTCATCGCTGATGCTCTATCCAGAAAGTAAATCTTGTGGGACTTTGCACAATTCATTTCTGTAAAAATAAATTGTTCCACGGGAAAAGAAGTGGGAGGAATTTGTGATGGTGAATGGGTTTATGGTGGTGCTGTGCCTCTGCCAAAAATTCTTCCATGAGACTTTTGACCATTCTCCATCAATTTGATAGAATAAAAATTGCTTTCAAAAAGAAATTCAAAGGGGAAGAAACTTCGGAAAAATTCTCATGGTTTGGTTCGGTGTGTGTCTGTGTGCTTACCTTACTGATGAGGTGGCTGAGGAGAGTGTGTGAGCATCCTGACTTTTACTGTGCAATCATCTCTCTGGCAGCCTGTAGTCTCCTTGGCTTCATGCACTTCCTGCCCAGGGGAAGACATCATAAATTCATTCCTCCCCTAGGTCCTTTTCAGATCAGGAAGTGCAGGCAACCTGGGAGACTGTAGAGCAATGGTGAGATGTGTCATAGAAAGAAAAATATAGACAGTACCCACAGTCACCTTACAGTGATGAGGTAAGGGCAAAAACACCACCAACACCCATTCAAAATAAATGATAAAATGCCCTGAGAAATGGAAGCCCCTTTCATGGGGAAAGAAAACTTTCAGGAAATTGCTGAGATTTTTCTTTTCTTACCTCCTAGACATTAAAGGACACTTTTCAGAATTTTTGCCACATTTTCTTCACCATAACTGGTGGAGCCCGAGTCCAGCATATCCTGTACTAGTAGGCTCCCTTGCGCCTGGACTGTAAGAGAAACGGGTACTCTCAAATGGACTGTGAGCATCGGACACCCTTCCAAGTGAGCTTCCCCTGACCATGGAGCCTGATGGGGTCGGAGTGTGGCAGTTTCCTGAGTCAGAGCAGGCTGGAACCTTGGCTGGGCAGCGATTAGCAAAATGTCTCTTCTGGCCACAGTATAAACAGAGACCAAGCTGCTGCCGCTGCTGCTCCCTTTTCTCCTGGTGAAAAGTGTGGGTGAGCCTCGCCCAACTGCATGGGTTCCTCAGGAGGGAGTTTACAGTTTGAACTAGGGACTCCCAGAGTCAATGGCTTGTGAGCAGGAATCTCATGGCCTATCCTAGAACTAGAGTGGGCTCACCTGGTCTCCAATCTCCCCTCTGTCCTGAGGCAGAGCTGAATCATCTCTTGCAAAGTTACAGGTCTATCCACATATGCCAGTCCATTCAGTATTTCCTTTGAGAGCCCTTCTTGGAACTGGTCCAGGAAAACTGCCTCGTTCCAGGCAAAGTCCTGCTTTAGCAGGCGAAACTCCGTCATGTACTCAGCAAGTGGGTGCCAGCCTTGTCGAAGCCCTCAAATGTGATGGTTTGCAGTAGCTGCCTTCACCAGGTCCTCATACATGGCCTTCAGCTGCTTGATAAAGTTATCTAAATTCCTCAGCTCCGCGCTTTGTTCTAACAGCAAGGGAGTAGCCCATTTAGCTGCAGAGCCTGTAAGCAGTTGGTAAGGAAACCAACCTTGGTCGTTTCATCAGGAAATGCCTCCGCTCTCAAGCTCATACAAAGCTGGCTTTGAGCTAAAAACACCAGCAGACGATCAGCCGAGCCATCAAACTTCTCAGGAGGAGCTATGGAGCAGTTCTGCTTCACCACCAGGCCCGGGGTGGTGGCTGCAGCTGCCTGTTGAGCTTCCAAGGCTTGAACAACTATTACCAGTTGGTTAACCTGCCCTTGCAATATCAGGGTGTTTTGCACAAGTTGCTCCATAATGAAAAGCTCACCATCTCTCTGACATTTTCTTTTGAAATGGCTAGAAGCAAGCTGTCGTAAATCACAGTAGTTTGCATGATAAGCTACGTCTAGAATCTTCAATTAACAGTCCAAGGTCGGTATGCCAGAAATATCCGTCAGGAGCCAAGATAAACAGTACCAGTTTCATAGATGTGCAGAAGAATAATAGAGGTCTATCCAGGGTCAGATCACGTTCTAACAGAGTCAAGGAGCTCATAGACAAGCAACTGGAACAGAGCACCAAGCAAGGCAATTGCTTCCAGCAATCACTCAGCAGCTCTGTTTGGCCTTATATTGGGACCGTGATTAGGGATTGAAGTCAGCTGCATTGGGCTGCAGCTAGCTTCTGCCTTCTTGTGTGAAAGGCCACTCCCCAAACACTCCCAGGCTCCACTGTTCCGCCTTCCTCCTCTATCCCAAACTGAGGCACAACAGGCATTCCCCCCACTGCTCCAAATGGGGCCTTTTCTATACTGTCCAGGAATGACACACTTTCCCTTTAAGGCCCCCATTAGAGCAATGAGGGGAAATGATGCACCCCCCCCCCCGCCATGCTAATGACAGCCTTAAAGGGGAAAGTGTGTCATTCCAGGACATGGTAGAACATTACAGAAAATCCCCCCAACACTCAGGTTAGAACAAAAAACAGGGCTAATCTGGGGAAATCTTGACAGTTGGTCACCCTATCTCTGCACCACCTACGAAGGGAGTTGGAGGACATTTTCCTGGCTCCTAACTCAGAGCCATGTCTACAAGCTCAGAGCCAGGAAACTGAACAATCCTATTTCCCCCAGATGGTGTCTGGGAGGCATAGGATTGCTTCCTTTTTTACTTTAAAAAATCCCAGGCTACTTTTTCTGTCCTTTTTTTGTTCTGTACTTAGTCTGAACTATTCAAATCAAATCAAATTTTATTTGCTTCGAGCGAATAGCCATTGCAATTTATAACAGTAAAATAAACATGATACAAAAAGCAGACAGTAAAATGTCCCATATTCAGGGGTGGGAATCCTCAACATAAATATACTTGGTGGCACCAAGCAAATAAAAGCATTAAATGCAGTTAGAACTGGATTTATTCAATTCGGAACTCCAGATGTGATTGCATCCCTCGTTTGAATAGCAGTTGCTAAAAAATTTGCCGTTTTTGCTGTAACCAATCTATTAGAATCCTCAAGGAGGAAGTTCACATAATAATCAGTTGGACGCCCTAGATATGGCAGTAGTAAGGAGGTAATTAACTCTTCACGAGTATTTCTATACGAAGAACAAAATAGCAGCATATGGGCAACGGTTTCAATATTTCCATCTCCACAAACACAGACCCGGTTTTGGTATGGGATTCTCTTATAATGGCCTTCAAGTACTGCCGAAGGAAGTACATTAAAATGTGCTTTTGAGAAAGCCGTTCTATGTTTAGGGTATGTAAACTGCTGTAAGTAGACTGGTGTCTTATCTGAAGAACTGAATGTAGACTGTTTGAGATAAGGGCACAATTTCCTCATTATGGACAAGCTATTTTGTAGTTCAATGTCTGATAACCGTTGTTTCAATACCTCCTTAGCTTTAAAGAAACCTAGTCCTAATAAGTATTGAGCTGAAAAGCCTGCTAAATTTAGCCTCTTATTCACAGTTTTCATCCAGCTGCTTTTGTGGGAATCTCTCAATAACAAAGGGAGTAGACCAGTGGCAGTTAAATGCAGCCGCACCCAGTAAATAAGTGTCCTCATCCAGACCTGTGTGTAAATAGAATTAACACCAGCTTCAAGCCTTAAAGCGGCATTAGGAACACAATTAGGTACTGCAAAAATTTGCCTAAGAAATTTGGACTGCATTGCCTCCAATGTTTTTAGATTGGTTTCGGCCCAAATTGGAATCCCAAAGAGCAGTTGAGACTTCGAGAACCGCGGGAATAAAGTTACGTCCCTTTGTTCGATAAAATCTCAATAAAATTCTAGTGCTTCTTGTGCCTTTTTCAATTGCGTAATCTTGCTGAGCTGTCCATATTCCAGAACATTGGAATACTACTCCCAGATATTTAAATACTTTAACTTGCTCAATAAGGTGCCCATTCAGGTGCCATTTATGTGGTTTGTAGCACCTGGCAAAGACCATTACCTTCGTTTTATCGTAATTAATTATGAGATGTTCTTTTTGGCAGTACAAAGAGAATGCCCTTAACAACCTCCTTAATCCCACTTTGGTCTGTGATAGGATTACTGCATCGTCTGCATACATTAAGATAGAGATCTCCTTTGTGGCTATTTTTGGGGCATGAAAGTTTGAAGATGACAAGGATTCAACAATATCATTAATATAAAAATTGAACAAAACAGGGGCCAGAATACAGTCTTGCTTGACCCCTTTAGAGGATGGGATGAGTCTGTCAGACCACCATCCGTTGTGCAACGTATTCTCAGCCATGTATTGTTGTACAGACATCTGATCAGAAACGCTAGTCTTTTATCTATAGATGTAGATGCCAGCTTTTCCCAAAGTCTTGAGCAGGAAATTGAATCAAATGCTGCTTTTAAATCCATAAAAGCAGAGTATAACGCTCCTTTGGGTTTTTTTGCGTATTTGTCAATTAGATGGTGCAAAACCAAGCAATGGTCTATAGTTGATCTACCTTGTCGAAATCCGGCTTGTGCATCTGACAGGATATTCTTCTCATCCATCCAATTAATTGACTTATTGTATAGATGTTTTGCATACAACTTACTAATTACACACAGCAAACTTATTGGTCGGTAATTTGCTGGTTCAGTTTTAGGACCTTTCTTGTATAAGGGGACAATTATAGCTGTATCCCATGCCTTGGGCATTATTCCTGTTGAATCAATATGAGTGAATACAGCGGCCAGCAGTGGGGCCCACCAACTGATATTAGATTTTAATAATTCTGGTGGTATGAAGTCTATTCCGGGTGCTTTATTTATCTTTAATTGGGAAATAAGATCCTTGGCCTCATTTATTGATACAGGGGGCCATTTTGGTAGATTGTTTGGGGCTTCCCTAGACTGATGGGCCTTCCCATTGCACATGTCACTATCGGAGAACAGTGCCTGGTGGTAAAACGTCCATTCATCTGGTCTAATTACACATAGCGGATAGGTGCAAGCCCTGTCAAGTAGTCCTGTCATGGTGCGCCAAAAAAGACAACTATCTTTAGCATGAGAGGCTTTCACCAGTGATTGCCAGGCAGTTGTTCCATCCTGCCATTTTTTCTTTTTGATCAATGCTTTGTATTTCTGCTGACTTATTATGTACTCCCTCAACCAAGAAACAGAATTGGTATTTCTATATTTTCGGTAAGTTCTAATCATATGGCTTTTGGCCATTCTGCATTCGTTATCATACCAACTTGAGTTCACGATTGTATTTCTCGGCCCTGGATTAACTTCTGTTTTTAAATATACTTGTAATCCGTCAATCAGATCTTGAAATCCCCGTATGGCTTCAGTGGGTAATTTTTCAGAAAGGATTGCAGCATGTAAAGTACTGAAATCCTTTGATGCAAAAGTTGGGACAGAGCTAGATCTGTTTTGGGAGTCCACTTTATTCTCTTATTACCAGTCACTCCTAAATCTCTGTTAGTGATAGATTGGGATTGTAAGCGTGTATTACTCTCTATTATATTTGCCAATGTCATAGTTAATGGTAGATGATCACTTTTTGTATAAGTGCCAACCTCAAAGTGGGCAAGGAACCTGGAAATTAGTCTTGAAATCAGCATATAATCGATTATGCTGCCACCCTGATTTGAGAAATGCGTATACTCCCCTCTCTGATCCCCTTTGGCTGTGCCATTTAATAGCTGCAAATCTCTCTGTCTTATGAATTGGGCCAATTTGAATCCTGCGTAATTAAACTTGTCTTTAGAAACACGAAAAGTGTCCTGACCCTCTAATGTGTCCAAGTCTGGGACACGACAAAAGGAGGCATATAATTTTAGATCATTTGTTCCAATTCGTGCATTAAAATCCCCTGCTATTACAAATACTGCAGCAGGATACAAAGATCCTAGATACTCTATATATTTATCTAAGCTTCTCCACGTATTATCCACAGGCAGTTTAGTTGAGCAGGGAGAGAAGTAAATGTTAACTATTATTACATGTATTTCTGCACACTTGATTAGCACAGCAACTGCTAATGGTTACAAGGAGTTATAAAAGTTATATCTACCTTAATGCTTGTAGAAACAAAACATGCTAGTTCACCCTTGGCTCTACCCCCTTTATCAGAAGGCATTGCTGCCAAACAATGGCACTCATATCCATTCAACTGTATAGGTTCCTCTTGCCATGTTTCTTGCAATAAAATAATATCAAATTGGCCCAAAAAGTTCAAGTATTGATCATTGTTTTGCTTAGAGGTCCATCCTGCGATGTTCCAAGATATTAATTTTAGACTTGTGTTACTTAAGGTGTTACGGCTAGAACTTCCACGCTGTTTAGTGAGTCTATGTCTAAAAACACACATCCATTTTCCTTTGTTGGTGGAACTTGTTTTGGACTACCTGTAACCATGGGTGTTGTCAGGGAGGCGCCTAGCTCTGATGTATTGAGGATTTGGTAATTTAGCCAATTGGTTTTGGTTATATTACCTGAGTTATTTGAGTTTGATAGCTCAAATTCTAGAGGAGACTGGATTTGCCGATCTGCATCAACAATTTGGAACTTGCCAGGGTTAGCCATTCTTTTGACGAGGCAATCAGGTTCAATCTCTTTAGCATGGGATTGATCCTGATCAATTGCAGCATCGTTGGGATGGCTCAGCTGTGTGATGCAGTCCGAGCTAACTTGGTTAATCTGTGTATTTCCCCTTGATTATTTCTTTTGGGTGAATTAGCAAATGAGAGTGGAAGATTATATTCAACAGTCTCTAACCAGTCTGTCAGATGGGTGTTTCCACTTTTACTGCCTAAGGCAGTTTCCTTGTTAGTTAATAGAGCAGCTGACTCTAAAGTCTTATGATCATTTGGGATATTTTCAGTAGGGTGACCAGATAAAATCCAGGTCAGGGCTCCTGTAACTTTAACAGTTGTAGAGAAAAGGGAATTTCAGCCAGTATCATTTGTATGCAATTAGTTCCTGGTGAAATTCCCTCTTCATCACAACAGTTAAAGTTGCAGGGGCCCTGCCTTCTTTTGTATATGGTCACTCTAGTATAGTGCCTGCAACTTTATCTGTTGTGATGAAGAGGGAATATCACCAGGAACTAATTGCATACAAATGACCCTGGCTGAAATTCCCTTTTCTCTACAACTGTTAAAGTTACAGGAGCCCTGACTTGGATTTTATCTGGTCAGCCTATTTTCAGCAGATATTTGGATTAAGCCTTTCCCTTGAGTGAAATCCTCACAGGGTACTGGGGAAAATTTAGAAGGCAATAAAGATGGTAATGGGGATATTGCTCTCTTACTGTCCCCCTTCCCAAATGGTAATAGGGATTTTATTGCTGTATCTACAAAGTACCGATTAGGAAACACTCCTGAGTGAGTTAACTTGGGCTTTGTTCCCATCATTAGAGATGGAATCCTTTTAGATTCTAAGGAAAGAATCATTCTCTGTGAGTGACCATTATCTCAGATTTTCTGCACCGATTTTAGATCTATGTTGCCTGCTGATAAACCCAGCAGTAATTGCAAATGATGCTTGGCCCAAAACACAGAGTTCCATTTGGGTGAGAATCCTGTAAGGGGATAAACATCAATAATCAAATCACAAGGTTGAAATACTACAGCACTCATGGTATTCAAAGACATTGCTCCCTTGATTGTAGCTGATCTAGCTGTGGAAACCACAGTTCTATCGTCGTTCTTAGGCTGACAACCTCCTCTGGTATGTGTCTGAATGCCACTATTCTCCCGAGCTATAATATCCAACTTCCTGATAATAAAATCTATTTGTTTATATATGTTCTGAACTGTCAGGCTGATTAGCATAGTTTGCTTTTCTAACACATCCCATAGATTCATTTCCCCATGAGAAATGCATTTGATTCCGTTGGAGAGATTGTCCCCATTATTTGTCCCTACTGTTTTGGACTCACAGTGTGTCTCCTCATCATCAATTGAAAGCAATGGTTCAAAGCGATTTGCCACCGGAATTGTAAACTCTGAATCATTTTGTTTTTTAGTCGATGGCAAAAAAATAGTGGTCCAGTTTGGTTTGCTTGGGAGTGGTAATTCCAGCTCCTCGTCAGTATCGGTATTCCTGGCTCTTTTAAATTCCTTCATGATGCTTTTGATGGGCTGTTCGTGCAGTTTCTTGCATCCAGGATATGGTTTTATAAACAGTTATTTCTTGCTCCAAATAAAATATGTTGGTATGCAGCCTTTACAGCAGAATGGTGGGGACTCTGGCTGGTCTCTCAGTCTCTTTCTCTTACTGCTCATCGCAGGTAGATGGTAAAAAATCAAACAACGCCACTCTGCAGCATCCTCCACTCGTTAAACAATAGTAGAAGTCCACAAAATTGACAAAGCAATGAGACAGGAGTTCAAATAAGATGCTGCAGCTTGTGTATGTATATTTGTAAAGTCTATTGGAAGAATTCCAAACACAGTCCAAACGCCAAGAGCTCTCACTGAGCCTCCTCACAGCTGATTAGAACTTGAACAGATTATACCTTGAAGCAGCCAAAATATTTACAGCTTTCTTGACTCACACTTTAGCTAAAATGTAAGTTTAAACAAAGCAATTTAAAACACTCTATGGCCATTAAAATCAGTTGAACTTTCATTTTAAAACAAACAAACCGTGGAGCCGAAAAATACGCTGCTAGTCATGTTGACCGGAAACCGCCAATCCTCCTTAGTCTGAACTATGCAGACTATTATACCAACAGATATCCATGACAAATGAGGCAACGATTTCTTTAGAAAACATTGCACGGTCAGAAACAAGAGCTGGGAAGAATACAGTTTCCTTGCCTTCCCCTCTCCATTCTAAACAATAGATGTTTTCCTGGCTTCTGGGTCTGTGTTGGCTTATGGTGAGTGTCACGGACTCTCATTCCTTGTTAAAAATGTCCTTTTAAAATAAACTAAAAAGTTTCCCACCAACTTGGTCCAGATGACACGTTAGTCAGCTGTGGACTATTTAAGCAACAATTGCAGTTTTTAAACTGCTTTCCCTCAACCTTTAACCAATATTCCTGAAATTTTACTCACATGTAAGACTACCGTATTTCCTTGAGTCTAAGACGCACTTTCCCCCCATATTTACGTCTGTAAAAATGGAGTTTGTCTTAGAATCGATGGCATCTAAGAATCGCGGGATTTCTCCAGCACTGGTATGGGGTTGAAGATACCCACCCACCCACAGCGCCATCACGAACGGGCCCCGCATGCCCCCCCATCAACTCGGCCTTCCCCACTCACCTATATCACCACCAGTGCAGCCCCGGTCCACGCCGCCAGCGCTACCCCAGGCCTCGCTGCCAGTGCCGCCCTAGGCCTCACCACCAGCGCGACCCCAGGCCTCACCGCCAGCACCGCTGGCAGCAGCCTCCCCGATCTGGAAATGCAGCATTACTACAAAGTAGACCACAATCCCGCGAGATCTTGAAATTGAGATCTCGTGGGATCGTGGCCTACTTTGTAGCAACGCTGCATTTCCAGGCCGGGTAGGCTGCTGCCAGTGGTGCTGGTGGCGAGGACCGGGGCGGCACTGGCAGCGCAGACCGGGTTGTCTCTGGCAGTGCAGACCGGGGCAGCGCTGGTGGCGTGGACCAGGGCAGTGCTGGCAATGAGTGGGGAAGGGAGGAGGGGGACTCATGCCCGGGCCAGGCCGGCCCAGCAGGTCCCTGGGTGGTGAATCAAGGGGGGGAATGCACAGCCCTACCATATTTCTTCGATTCTAAGATGCACTTATCCCCAATATTACATGTCTGAAAATGGAGTGCACTTTTTTCCTGCCAGTGGCCATAAAATTAAGGTGTGTCTTAGAATCGATGGTGTCTTAGATTTGGTGGAATATGTTAACATATATTTCTGATACCTATAAATTTTAGAACAATTGATGAAATGGTTCTAATATTTTTAAGTTTGGAACACACATGCATACACTTACACATATTACCATTTTACATGGGGAAATCCTTACCCCCCTTTTTCCCCCAAAACACTTAATGAAGGACACATTCCTGTGTGTCCTTTAATAAAGAGAGATGTTTTGTTTACAGACTCACGCTTTAGGAATTGGTTTGCCATCATAACACTTCCAACCGCTGTTATAACATATTCCAGTCCAGAAAGGTAAACGATTATTCTTCATCTCCTGTACTAGGAAGTCCTGCAAAAAATAAATAAACAGTTTTTTTCCTGGGAATGTGAGGCCAATTTCTCCTCTTGAAGCATTTCTAGACTATGAAACTCACCTGGGGAGACAGATCCCTTTCACATGTTCCTCCAGAGTAAAATTCAAATGAGACAGCGGACACACTAGTTATAATGGCTATATATTACCTCCAGAATGTGGTAAGTATTAAAATCAACTAAAGGCACTAGGCAAGGATGCCCATTATCTACATTACCTTTTGTATTAGCCTTAGAACCTTTAGCAATAAAATTCCAACATCTTTATGGAGGAAATATTGGAAATTGCAGGAAAAAAATAAAACTCTACGCAGATGATGTAGAGTTCACAATCACATAAGAACATAAAGAGAGCTGTGCTGGATCAGAATGAGGTTCCATCTAGTCCAGCATTCTCTTCACACAGGGATCAACCAACTGTGGACGGAGAACCTGGGTTCTAGTATTATGGGAGAGGGAGAAAAAGGACAGGTTGCTTACCTGTAACTGTGGTTCTTCAAGTGGTCATCTGTGCATTCACACCTATGGGTCTGTGCCCATGCGGAGCCTGCTCTCGGGAACATTTTATAGCTAAAGAGTTTCGACGGAAGCCCCTCCCCCACCCTTCCAGTGCGCATGTCCACAGGGGCAACCGCCAATTACCTCTAAGATTGACACTGTGTCCTAGATACCAAGGTAAATTATTACCATTTATGTCCCCCAATTAACACCAGTGGGGATGGTAGGTGGGTTGTGTGAATGCACAGATGACCACTCGAAGAACCACAGTTACAGGTAAGCAACCTGTCCTTCTTCTTCATGGTCTCTGTGCATCACACCTATGGATGATTAACAAGCTCATTTACCAGAGGTGGGTAGGTGTGTCATGTCAGGATAGAAGATAAGAATGCCCTTCCAAAATTGCAGTCCTTTCTAGCCTGGACATCCATCATGTAATGTCTCACGAAAGTTGAGGGCTGAGACCAAGTCGCAGCACAACAAACCTCATGCAGAGATACAGCCCTTGCAAAGGCTACCGAAGAAGCCATTGCTCTGGTGGAATGAGCACGTATTGGCTGTGATGCTTGCAAGTTTTGCAAGGAGTAGGCCAATTTAATTGTCTCAACTATCCAAGCCGACAGTCATTGAATAGAGACTGGCTGTCCTTTCCTTGGACCCACATAACATACAAACAGTCTTGTAGACGACCTAATATTTTAGTTCTGTCTATATAGTATGCAATTGCCTGATGAACATCCAAGACATGCAATGTCATTTCCAACAATCCCCTTGGAGATGGAAAGAATGCTGGCAATACGATGTCTTCATTAATGTGAAAAGGAGAGATCACCTTAGGAAGAAACGAGGGCTCCGGCCTAACCCTGTCCTCATGAAACACCATATATGGTGGGTCCGCACGCAAAGCAGAAAGCTCACTAGCTTGTCTTGCTGACGTGATGGCCACTAAACAACACCTTCAGTGATAAAAAGTTCAGATCCGCTGATTTCATTGGTTCAAATGGCTTGGCTGTTAAAGCCTTCAGCACCACAGAGAGACTCCATGCAGGTACCAGGTCTCTTATCGGCGATGCAATCTTCTTTAGAAACAACTTTGCCAAAAGATGGGAGAAGACTTTCAAAGAAGATAGTTTTAACCACTTGTCCAGTAGAGTTTGAAGATATAGGAGGACCGTTCGCATTGGACAACGAATAGGATCCTCGTTTTTAACCTTGACAAAGTCTGTGAACTTCAACCATTTTGCAGAATATGATTTACGAATATCTGGTCTCTTTGCAGAGTGTAGTTTCTCAATGACGTTTTCTGGTAATTTGTCAGAATTTTCTCTCAAATTATTCTCCATGCTGTCAGTTTCAAAGTATGCAGGTTCGGGTGGAGTATGCGCCCCTGATCCTGAGAGATTAACATTGGCACTGCTGACAGCTGTCTGTATCTGTGTTGAGACAAGCGTAGGAGTGTTGTGAACCATGATTGGCGAGGCCACCATGGCGTGCTTAGAATGCAGTCCGTGTGGTCGTCCGTTATTTTCGCAATTACTCTTGTGAGCAATGGAAATGGCAGAAAGAGGTAAAAGTATCTTTGCTTCCACTGAAGAGTGAAAGCGTCCCCGGATGAATTGCTGCCTATCCCCGCTCGACTGCAAAACACCAGTAGAGCCTTGTTCTCTTGAGTAGCAAACAGATCTATTTCCGGTATTCACCATTCATTGAACAGATCCTTCAGAATCCTTTTGTTCAGTTGCCATTCGTGTGTCTGATAAAATGAACGACTGAGGCGATCCGCTAGGGAGTTGTCTACTCCCGCTATGTGCGTGGCAACGATTGAAATACGTCTCGCTATGCACCACTCGAATATGTCTATTGTCATATTGGCCAACCTCCTTGAATCCCCCCTTGTTTGTTGAGGTATGCAACCACGGTTGTATTGTCCGTCGTTACATGATGTGGAAATATCAGTGCCAATTGCGTGAAACACCGGATCTTTGACAATTGTAGTTGGCTTTTGCATGTCTAACCCTAGGGATTGTGCCATTCTTTGAATCTGTTCTGAAAAATGGCCCATATCCCCTGATAAAGAAACAGTGTCATGGGTTTCCACAAGTGTTTTAGGAGAAGGCAGGGAGGGTGCTTGTGATGTCAATGTATCAGAGTCTGAACTGTAATCATTGTCTGAAGGCGATGGTGACTTCTGAGCAATCACCCTTGGTTGCACATTATGTGTTCCTTCAGCCCGTACCGACAGTGGTTGTTGTATCGGTATTGAAATTGCTGTTGTTGGAGGTTCTCGATCCCGAAGTGGGTACGTAATTACAGTGGCAGTATCCCTTGGAGCCACTTCCGTATAATTAGTGCGTTCATAAGCACTTCCTCTCGGTCTGCAGTCCTCCCAGTACGAGCGCCTTGAACGCCTCGACCAATCAGATCTTTCATCCCAGTCAGACCTAGGAGAATAAGAACTCTCACTCCTCCATGACCGCTCTTGGGAGTCTTCTCTTCTAGATTCTCTGTACCGAGAACACTGTCTCCTATAGAAATGGTCTCGCGAGATTTCCTGTCGTTCTCGCAAGGTCTCTCCTCGATCTCCTCTGTAAAAGCAAGAGACGAGTGATTGTGGCGAACGAGACTGGTATCGAGGTTCCTCCCTGTGTGCATTGAGCAGCGCCTCTTGAGAGCGAGCTTGGCCACTCCGTTCCAGGTGTTCTGGAACAGGCAACTGTCGGGGTGGGGGAGAATCCCTAATCTCCCCTTCTGACGTAGAGTGCTCCGTGATTGATCTCGATTGTTGTACCAGTTCTGGTGAGTGCATTGGTACGTTTTGGATTGGTTCAGGTATAATAGGCTCCTGAATTATTATGGAGTGTTGTTTCTTTCTCTTTTTCTTTGCGGGATCCTTTGACTTTGAACATTTCTTCTTTTTGGATAACAGCGTTGGAGCCATTACAGGCGCTGATTTCCCTAGAAACAGGAGATCGGTAGAGATAACTTGGGCACAGCGTTTTGGAGAAATCCGCAGCTCCTTTTGCCCTTGCGTTGGCGGCAAAGTACCCTCTGGCACAGGAGATCGTTGCGTTTCAGACATTACACCTCGAGGTCTATCTATCGCTTGGAGTACTTTTCGCCACAGTTCAGCCCTCAATCGGTCCGCCCGATATTTTCTGGATTGTTTTGTGAGGGACTGACAATGAGGACACGTCTCTACAACATGTTCCTCTCCCAAACAGAATAAACAAATAGTATGTCCGTCTGTATGAGGATATTTAGATCCACACTTTTGGCATTTCCGAAAAGGCCCTTTTGCGGCCATCCATATGTATCGATCTCCCTAAACAAATAGGGAGCTCTACTGACTGCAGTAATAACAATAACATAAATCAATACAATAAAATTTTATGAAACTCTAACTAGTTAAGCACTTTTACAACGGACAAAGTTCCTTAAGAGGCTCACACACTGGCGGTTAGAAAAGAACTGAGGTAATCGGTGGTTGCCCCTATGGACATGTGCACTGGAAGGGTGGGGGAGGGGCTTCTGTCAAAACTCTTTAGCTATAATAATAATAATAATAATTATTATTATTTATAACCTGCCTCTCCCTCCTGATTGAGGCGGGGAACAACAACACTATAACCCACAAGAATTACAAAACAGTTACAATTTTAAAAACAAGAAAAAATACATCATTAAAAACATGTTAAAATTCATCTGGATAGGCCTGCCGGAAGAGAGCAGTCTTCTTAAATTCATGAAGACTGCTAATTTGTCTAATCTCCTCCGGCAGACCATTCCAGAGTCTGGAGTGCCTAGTTCTGGCTGATTTGAGTAAGTTCTTCCCAGAGGACCTAAGTGTGCGGGGCGGATTGCACGGGAGAAGGCGATCCCGCAGGTAACCTGGACCCAAACCATGTAGGGCTTTAAAGGTAATAACCAACACTTTATACTTTGCCCGGAAACTGATTGGCAGCCAATGAAGTGATTTTAAAACTGGTGTAATATGGTCACCCCTAGATGTACCGGTGACCAAACTGGCTGCCATATTTTGAACAAGTTGAAGTTTCTGAACTAGGCACAAAGGTAGCCCTATGTACAGCACATTGCAGAAGTCAAGCCTCGAAGTTACCAGCATGTGCACTACCGTCTTTAGGTCTTCCAACTCAAGGAAGGGGCGCAGCTGGCATATCACCCGAAGCTGATAGTAGGCACTCCTGGCTGTCGCATCTATCTGAGCTGTCATTTGGAGCGATCGATCCAGGAGTACCCCCAAGCTGCGAACACAGTCTTTCGAGGGGGGGGTTAACCCCATCCAGTACTGGTTGACACACCTCCAAACCCAGGTTGGGGCCTTTGACAGCGAGCACCTCCGTCTTGTCTGGATTCAGCTTCAGTTTGTTTTTCCTCATAAAATGTTCCCAAGAGCAGGCTCTGTGCAGGCGCAGACCCATAGGTGTGATGCACAGAGACCATGAAGAAGAATGTCTTCCTATCCATATTTTCCACTCTGGGGATAATTTTGTACACCTCTGTCATATCCCCCTTTACGAGGGTGACCATATTTTGGAAACCAAAAAGGACAACGTGGTCAGCTCCCAAGGGGGCATGCCCACTAACATGTCTGGCCCCAGGGGGCGTGTCCAGCACCATGGGGGGGGGAGTGCCCACCTGAACATAGCCTTGGTCACATATCTGATTTTCCAGCACACAATTAACACCAATCTGTTCTACATGTAACAATGTTAAAATCACTGAAATAAAGAACAACGTATCCGAAATTCACTTCACTTACTCCAACTTTTGTAGCTTTTGCTGTACTTTGAAGCTTTTTCTATACTCTGTGATACATCCTCCCCTTCCCTGAAATACATTTTCTGACTGTATCTTCACTCCACTGCAAACTGCTGCTGCTTTTAATAGGGCTTGCTGCCAGCTGGCTGGCTTTTTTATTTTTCAATTTCGTTTTTTTTTCCCTTGCGTATGATTGTCACAAGTTTCTCTTCTCTAACATTTGGGTGGGTGTTAAGGGCGGCAGACACTGCGTCACCCATTCACACTTCTCACTTATATACATTAGCTTCTCAATGCTTGTGCATTGACACCACTTCTCACATACAGATTTTGAACTCCTGTCTACTTCCTGCGCAAACACGCGACTCTGATACCCTCTTTCTACTACCCTGCGTTGCTTGCCAGCACCATATGGCTAAGTTGCAACAGGTGTCTCTGGGTTGTCTGTGCAGCCTCTGTTGTCTCTCTCTCTAAGTCATTGCAGCCAAACTAAAGCCTCCAACCTCAAACAATCTCTCTCTCTCTCTCTCTCTGCCAAAGTCTCCTGATGGTCCAGCTGGGCCACACATTTGTGGCCAGGGGTATTGCTTATTGTTTAGCCATGTCTGGTGACTCTCACTTTACAAAACTCTGCCGCCAGCCGCCTCCACCTCCTGTCCTCCTGCACATCTGCTAGACTCTGATGCACTCTTAAAACACTCTGGGTGGCAAGCCAGCCTCTCAGGGCCAAGCTACATGTGAATCTGGGTTGCCTTCAGCCTCTCTCTGCCTTTTGCCAGCCAGCCGACATCTCCAGCTACCAGCCTCAAACAATCCCCCCTCTCTCTGCCAAAGTCTCTCAACAGTCCAGCCAGGCTGTGCACTTGTACCCTGTGGCTGGGGGTAGGGTGCCAGCTTATGGCTTGGTCACAACTGGTGACTCTTGTTTTTTTTAAAAAAAACTCCGCTGCCAGCCACCTCTGTCTGTACCAACACTGGACTCTGAGATGCTCTTAAAAGGCTCTGAGTGGCACACCAGCCTCTCAGGGCTAAGCTACAGCCAACTCTGAGTTGTAACTCTGTCTGAAACTGATGCCAGTCAAAGCCTCCAACCAGCCAACACTTGCACCAGCACTTGATTCTGAGACCCTCTTGAAAGGCTCTGTGAGGCATGCCAGCCTCTCAGGGTTCAGCTACAGCTATCTCTGAGTTGTGTCTTCAGTCTAATTCTGTCTCTAAGAGATATGCCAGCCAGCCCAAGCCACAAATCTATCTATTTTTCTCTGACATGCACTTCAAGCATTCTGCATTGCATGGCAGCATTTCAGAAAGAGCCCAACTCACAAGTGAACTAAGTGAAGTGGAAAGGAAGGGGTAGCAAAGCAAAGCAACGACATGCCAGGTTCCAACATCAGCATCAACAGGACATCCTCAAAGATGAGAGCCTCTCTCTCGACTGACACCTCACTGTTGGTCGTGAGAGTTTTTTCTCCATGGATGACCCTTCATTGCCCATGATGTGGACCTCTGAGAAAAAGGCCTCTAACCTGTTCCGTTTTTCCCTATGGGCTGCTTTGACTGACCTCTCCTTTCCCACATTGTGATCTGTGCGGATGCCTCGCCTCTGCTGAGCTCCAGGTGCCCGACTGCCCACCAAATCTGCAACAGGAAAGGTGCCCTGCTTGCCCAGCACTTCCTGGCTAAAAACTTGAGATTCCCTTGATGCCAAGGGATGAAAATCCTAAAACCCTAAAAATCAGCGGATTAAGAGATGTGCTTCAAACTTGGCAAGGCTAAAGCTCTATCTGAGAACTATCATGGTGCTAAATTTCATCTCTTTACCTTTAAAGATGACCTTTTTAAAAAATAAAAAATAAACCTCATCCTAAAAATCAATGGATGAACAGATCTGCTTCAAATTTGGCATGGCTAAAGCCATTCCGTAAAGCTATCATAATGCCGAGTTTATCTTTACAAACAGTGGAGCTGTAAGCATTTTTGTTAATTTTCATTAAAGTAGAGCTGCCCTTTGGCTGGGGAGGATGGGAAAATCTGGATTTTTTGTCAAATTTCATAATTTCCCCCCCTTCCCGGATTTATTACCAAAAATCTTGACAAATCTGGGTTTTTCCTGTCACATGGTCACCCTACCTTTACTTGCCTTTTCTCCTAGCTAACGAATCCCAGCTGTTGCAAACTTCCCACATAGCGGAGGTGCTCCACCCATTGATCATTTTAGTAGGCCTTTTCTGCACTTTTCCCATACCTACAATATCTGTTTCATGGCATTTAGGGCTTGAGTTTACTTTTGGGTTCAATTTGCTTGCTTCTGCTATATGAGGAGGCCTGTAGGAACTCTAGGTAATGTCTTCCCACAATGCATAGTGAAATGACAGAATTCACTACCTCAAGATAAGAACATAGGAGTGCAAGAAGAGCCCTGCTGGACCAGACCCAGGGTCCATCTAGTCCAGCATTCTGTTCACACAGTGGCCAACCAGCTGTCGACCAGGGAAGCATAAACAGGACACGGGTGCAACAGCACCCTCCTGGTATGAATAGCCTTACTACCTGTGATATTGGAGGTAGCACATAGCCATGATGCAGCATTGGGCAAAAGGCGGGATAGAAAGAAAGCCCGATTCAAAGTGCTGGTATTAACATTCAAAGCCCTAAACAGCTTGGGGCCAGGTTATCTGAAGGAACGCGTCCTCCCATATGTACCTGCATGGACCCCAAGATCATATTCGGAGGTCCTTCTCCATGAGCCCCTGCCTAAGGAAGTGAGACAGGAGGCTATTAGGAGGAGGGCCTTCTCTGCTGTGGCACCCTGGCTGTGGAATGAGCTCCCCAAAGAGGTTCGCCTGGCATCTACATTATACTCCTTTAGACGCCAGGGGAAAAGACAAGAGCAGTCGTGAACAGAATAGCAGATTATAATGAAGAAATACAGAATTTGGAATTTCAGTGATAGAATTTTTATTCAGGGGCTAACAGAAGGATTTGTCCCGGGTCTGAAGACCTTAGCCATTTTGAGTGAGCCCTGAAGTGGTTCAAGAAGGAAGGTTTGATATTTGTGAGGAGTGGAAAGGCTAGAAAAACATGGAGGAATGCAGAAGGAATGTGGACCTAGGGGCAAACTTGAATTGGGCAGATGGTCAGCCAACTTAAGTATTAGAACAAGAGTTGGCAAAAATGTTGACCCAAATTACTTCCAGCCCTACATCAGTGGCAGCTTTGGGGGGGGGGCAGCCCCAAAGCCTAGAGGTCTTGGCGACCAACAATGACAGGGTCCCATGCTCAATGATGGACAGCTCATAAAGGCTGCCTCTACAAGAGAGGTTTAAAGCTCTTTCAAGGTGCTTTAAAAAATTTACCTCTACAAGAACGGAGCGCAAATCGGGCGTAGAGGTGCGTTATCTCTCCGATTATGCGCATTATCGAATGCGCGTTAAACAGCGAGTTTTATTTTGCTCCGGCCATTAAAGCGCATTTTGCCTATGTGAACAAGCGCTTATGCGCATTAACTACTTGTAAAGCGCAATTTGGTCACCCGTTAATGCACTTCGCCGCCTCTCGCTGCCTCTCGTGCAGAGGTATTAGGCGTAAATGCGCTTCAGCGATTATGCGCATAATCGTCTAACCAGGCGCAAAAGCGAATCCTTGTAGAGGGGACCAAATATAGCAGAAATACAGCTGGTTGACTGGGCCTCAGCTGTCAGAACTAGCACGATCTTTAAAAAAAATCATAGAAAATAGAGGGTTTGAGAAATTGCTCTGATTTTTTTTCACAAATGACTATCCAGATCCCATCTTTAATGTCCCACAAGTTTCAAGTTTTTATTTGATACGATTAACCTCCGATATAGTCAGATCAGAATTTTTTAAAAGTGATTTCCGATAACGATATGATACGATAATTTCGGCCGTGTACACCTCTACTGAGTAGGCATGCATAGGATTGTATAAGTGAGCAATATTTATCCCCTTCTACTTCCAACCTGTGTCCCAACCCCCCACTATTTTTATTCAGGCTTTCTGTTCATAGGAACATGGGCAGCAGCTTCATAATGAGTCAAAAAGGGGGGTGTTACAATTCTCATAAGTCCATGAAAGGTGGGTTACTCCCTATCATTTCTCTGTTGCAATGTTCTGCTTACCTGCTCATCCTCAGAGTCGATACAAATCAATGCTGAAGTGTGATTAATACAGTACTCTTTTGCTGTCGGCCACTCGCTTAAGGTCTCTTCAAATAAATAGATGGCCCCTTTATACTGAGTCCACGCTAGACGAAGCTTCTTAGTAATGTCCCCTATTACACAATCAAGATAGTGCAAGAGAGAGAGAGAGAGAGACAAAGAATAAGAGAGGGGAACTTAGTAGAAAACAGCTTGAAGGGGTGGGTGTGGGTGGGTGTTTGCATGTGCAGGTGAGTTTGCTCCTTTAAGACCAAAGTTAAGGTAATCTCATGTTGGTTCAAGCACTTCTGATGCCTTCACAGACGTGCCCCATGATCAGTAAAGATGCTGTGCAACATCACAAATTGTGTTCGTTTGGAACGTGCCTTCTGTGCACTCACACTTTTTCTGGGTCGTTCGGAGCGCCTGGGACCAGCAAGATGACCCACAAATAAATCAGTCACTGAGAAGATGTGTACCAATGACCTCATCCCTGTCTGTTCAAAACTGCAGCTGTGTGTGCAATGTTCGTGTTCCTGCCTGAGATCAACATGGCGTACACCTGCAACAAGTGCAAGCTGGTTGCACTATTGGAAGAAAAAGTGAGAGTACTGAAGCAGCAAGTGCCCACCCTCCAAGGAATAAGAGAAGGCGAAGAGTTCTTAGACAGAACGGCGGTGGAACTGCAACAGCAACAAGAAGGGCAAGAAATTGAAGAGCAACAACAAGCCGAATCAGAAGTGGAGAATGCTGAGATGAGGAAAGCCAACAAAGAGGGAACTGCTTGGAAAAGGGTGACAGTGAGGAGCAGAAGAACTAGAAGACACTCTGCACCAATGGAATCATTAGAGTTATGCAGCCGCTTTCAGCTACTGGAGGATGAGACTGGAGGACAGCCTGCAGAGGAAGAAGTACAGGAGACCCCATGCAACAGTGAGCAAGAGGCGGAAGGTCAATCGACCAAGAAGAAGAGAAGAGTAGTCATTGTGGGAGACACTCTGCTGTGTGGGATTGAAACCCAAGTATGTCATGAAGACCCACAGACTCGCCAGGTATGCTGTCTCCCTGGAGCACAGATTAGAGATGTGACAGAAGAGTTGCCAAAGCTCATCAAGCCCACTGACACATATCCTTTTCTTCTCATCCATGTGGGAACACCTACTTTCTTTGAACAAGTTCAAATCTCCAGGGCCCAATGAACTGCATGCTAGTGTGATAAAGGAGCTGGCAGAAGAACGCTTAGAACAACTCTCTATTATCTTTGCGAAATCATGGAAGACGGGTGAAGTGCCGGACGACTGGAGGAGGGCTAATGTTGTCCCTATCTTCAAAAAGGGCAAAAAGGAGGAACCTGGGCACTACAGACCAGTCAGTCTGACATCCATCCCTGGGAAAATTTTGGAGCAGATTATAAAGATGTCAATCTGTAAGCACCTTGAAAACAGTGCAATGATTAGTTACTAGAAGCCAGCATGGATTTGTCAAGAACAAATCCTGTAAGACTGATCTGATCTCATATTTTGATTGGTTAACCTCCCTTGTGGACTGTGAGAATGCTTATATCTTGACTTCAGCAAAGCTTTTGGCAAAGTGCCCCATGACATTCTGATTAACGAACTAGAGTGGGCTAGATGGAACAACTATTAGGTGGATCCACAGTTGGCTACAGAATCGGACTCAAAGACTGCTTATCAATAGTACCTTTTCACGCTGGGGGGAAGGTAACGAGTGGGGTACTGCAGGGCTTAGTCCTGGGCCCAGTGCTCTTCAACATTTTTAGTAATGATTTGGATGAGGAGGTGCAGGGAATGCTTATCAAATTTGCAGACGACACAAAATTGGGTGGGATCGCTAATACCCTGGAAGACAGAAAGAAACTCCAAAGTGATCTTGATACGGGATGTGTGTCTCCAATGGAGACTTCTGGTCAGCAGCTGGCTCAGCATTTTCAGTTGTTTTGAGCTCTGCAGCTTATTTTTAGTTTACTATTTTGAAGACTTGTTTGAGGTGTTTTAATTGCCCCAAATACCTACATTTTGCTGAACTGCTGTAAGAAGTTGCTGTAAGCAGTTGCATTTTATCAGTAAGTTTTGTTTTATTCCTTTTTGAGGATTTAATCAACAGGCTGGGGCCTTATCTGTTTTAGCTGCTGTGAGCCCACATTTATAGTGGGAGTCACCTTTTGCTTCAGCACTCTTATACACTTTTAGCTGCCTATGTTTTATGTTTTATTTCCAAGCTGCGGAGCCATTTGAGTCCTGTTGTCGTAATTGTTTATTCTAGCATAATTCAATTTTTGATTTGTGAAGTTTTTTTTTCTTTTCCTGTTGTTTCCTGCTAACCACATTAAGAGATTAAAAATAATAATGATAAAACTTGAACAGTAGAGAGGTCAAGGAACCTAAAATCCAGGAGAAGGAACTGTTTCCTGATCTACTTACAATTCAAGCTGTGTAAAGTTTCACACACATTTCCACTCCTCTGTTCTGGCTTACAACCATTGATAAAAAAAAATTGCTGGGACTTGTAGAAGAGATGATGAACAGAGGCTCAGAATTCCATGTCGATGACCTGATTTATTAATCAGCTGAAGAGGAAGGACCCTTTGTGGAGTAAAGGATCTTGAGACTCCAGGTTCCAAAGGAGGACACTTTAGAGCTATTTGTCACTCCCTGGAAGCAGGTAATCTGGTTGATGCTTTGGAATTGTGGTTCGACAAGTGTGGTTTGCTGCCCTAAAGAGTTGACACCTTGACCAAGAAGAGAACATGCCTAACTGATTTACAGGGGGCTGGGCAGGCAGAGTGTCCTTGGAAAGCTGTAATACCCTTTTGACAAATTCCAGTTTGTGGAGTGAAAGGAAGTGATCCTAAAGAGGCCTTGAAGAGTTTGGAGAGAAATAAAAAGAACATTTACTCATCTTAGTTTTGAGCCTCAGTTTGAGGTTTTCTTTGGGACCTTTGATTTATTAAGCAGCTTTTTAGAGGCAAACTTTACACAGCCTTTGGTACCAAGAACTTAAGGCAGAATTGGTCTGCCTCATTCAAATAATAAAAATATTCCTTCTTATATGGTGGGGGTATGTACTTCTGTCTCTATTGCTCCTGTTAGTTTATTATTTCACTTGAGATGAGCAGACTCCAGACGAACTAACAGATTTTAAGTTAAAATATTTGCTAAAGCATTTTGTTTAATTGTTTGTTTCAAAATTTAATTCCAGGAGGTTTAGTGTTTGATTATATGTAGTCATATATATACTTAGGTCTGTGCATTTTAATTGTTATTTGAATGTTAAATGAAATGGGTTCCAGAAAGCGTTCCCGAAGTAATTCTAATCAGTCTTCTCCCCCTCATACCAAACAGCTTAAAATTGATGAGTTTTTTAGATCCGATAGGTCGGTATTAGATGATAGTAAACCTACAATTCCTACTTTTAATAGATTTGATGTTTTAGAAATTGAAAGCTTAGCGTTCCAGCAACCACATACTAGAATTACTACTAATAATAACCATGGCAAGTGGGAGGCAGACATGAGAATATTAATAAGTCTTACTTCTCTTAGTGACAGTCCGCTTCTAGCAGAGCAATATAATTTGGTGGCCAAAACAGTTAAATTACTTGTAAAGAGTGAAAAGAATTTCAAATAATGTAGATACTCTTATATCTGTTATGAAAAGGGAAAGCTCTGCTTCCCTCCTTAAGCCAACTACTGAGAAGCGGGATGGTATTAAAATACCAAATAGGAAGGAAGTTGATCTATCCTTCCAACCTCCCATAGTTCAGAAGAGTTTCTCTATGGACCCAAATCTACTTCTTCAGGTTAATAAGGTAGCTCTGTTTATCCCTACAGAGAATGCACATTCTTGTGGAACACAATGACCAGTGCTTTGAAACATCTTAGCATTTTATTACATTTACCAATGAAGGAGATTGATCTTTCATTCATCAAAGTTTTGTATGCCCCTCTTCAAATGCAAAAATACTAGGGGTGTGCATGGAGCCCCCCGGATCGGATCGGGACCTGGATCGGGACCTCCAATTTTGTCCCGGATCAGATTGGACAAAATCAGAGCCCCCCCAGACCGGATCGGGCCCGATCCCGATCCAAAAATCGGACATCCGATTTTGGGATCGGCTGCCATTTTTGTTTTCCCCATAGACTTGCATTGGGGGAAAGAAAGCTTTCCCCCAATGCAAGTCTATGGGGAAAAAATGGTGGTGGGTGGGTGAGGAGTGCCTAACTCCCTCCTCCCCCCTCGCGGTTCTTACCTCCCGGGGCCGTCCACTGTGGACGGCCCCGGCAGGTAAACCCCCTCCCCCATGCTCCTTATCCCCTGGGGCCATCCGCTTCCATCCACTGGTGCCCACGGGCACCCGCAGATGGAAGCAGACAGCCACGGGGGGGGGTAAGCCCCCTCACCCTCACCCTGCTACCTTCAGGGGCTGTCTGCTCCCCTCTGCCGCTGGCCGCTACTGCAAGCAGGCTTCACGGCCTGCCCCTACCTGGCGCGCTAACTAGGGGCAGGCCGCAAAGCCTGCTTGCAGTAGCGGCCAGTGGCGGAGGGGAGCAGACAGCCCCCAAAAGTAAGTGGGCCGTGGGCCCCCTCCCCCTGCTTACCTTCAGGGGACGTCCGCTCCCCTCTGCCGCTGGCCGCTACTGTGAGCAGGCTCCGCAGCCTGCTTCTGAGTAGCATGCCAGGTGATGACATCACCTGGCGCACTACCTAGGGGCAGGCCCTGAAGCCTGCTCACAGTAGCGGCCAGCGGCAGAGGGGAGCAGACAGCCCCGGAAGGTATGCCCCCTGCCCCTGTTGTCTGCTTCCATTGGCGGGTGCCCACTGGCGCCCGCTGATGGAAGCGGACAGCCCCGCCAGGGAAGCCCCCCCCCCCCGCACTGTCTGCTTCCATCGGCAGACACCCGCTGGCACCCACCAATGGAAGCGGCGGTGGGTGCCAGTGGGCACCCGCCAATCCTCCGATCCATCTGATCTGGATCGGGTCCTTTCCAGATCAGATCGGATTGGATCGAATGATCCAGAGGGGTGATCGGAAATTGGATAATTGTATCCAATTTCCCCTGAATTGGATCTGGATCGTGGATCGGACCCGATCCAGTGCACACCTCTAAAAAATACATCCTAGTATTTAGCTCAGACAGAATTCCATCTCTCCTACTGAAGAGGAAAGATCTTTTGACCAGGTTAGGTGTACTACCTAATCAAGGGTTTCTGGATACAGTGAGGAAACCACTTTTGACTCTGAATAAATCCCAGGGTTTGGGAAGGTACTGTCCCAGGTCATCCCTTCTGACTGAGAATTGGACCTCAAAAGAAATACTCTTGATATCCTTCAGTAATGAACATCAGGATACTCAGTTACATCCTGCATCGATGAATACTTCTGAGAAGGATTGCTCCCAAGACCCATTTAATAACTCTAGGGTCATTGAAGAAGAGCAGTTAATAGGTTCATTCGATCAGTTGCCCCAGACTGAGCAAAAAGCTATTATACATAGACTGGGCATGTTAAGAGAAAGATTAATGGTACCAGTGGTACCATTGACTACACAATCCAAAGCAGATAGGATTACCAACACTATGCTCCAGAATGATTTGATTGCTTTTGAGGTCTCCCCTCGCAATAGAAATGATATTTCTAATCAAACAGTTCAAACAACAGCTAATTGATTAGAGATGAGAAAATTGGAGCCCCGTGAAGTAGGAGAAGGAAAGGCTATAAGGAAAGTTACTACTCTTGTAGAAATGCACCAACCACAACATAACCCTCATTTATTAGAGAATGAGTCAATAGTACGTTAGTAACCACAGAAAAGGCTATTGAAATGGAGGCTCTAACACAGCAATGTCAATCAACACAATTCAAAGCTGGAGTTTCCTGTTTGTCTTGGAACCTGGCTGGCTGGAGAAATCAGCTAGAGGATAATGATTTTTCATATGACATAAATAATTTTCAAAATGTGTTGTTTCAAGAAACCTGGTTTAATGCAGGAAATCTGGTTACCTGGATATGTGGCTTATTCAATCCCTGCATTTTCTTCCTCTAAAGGTTGTAGACCAAGTGGAGGGTTGGTTATACTAATATCTACCTCCTTTAAGGCCTCAGTCATTCAGCTTAAAGGGCTGGCCCCATGTGCCATGGCTGTCCTTATTGAAATGCAACGCATTCTTATATTTTTGTTAATATCTATGTTCCTCCTAGAAGCTCACCATATTATGACGTAGATTGTTGGAACAAGTTAGAAGATTACTTCGCTGAGCTTGAGCATGAATTCCCTTTAGTCCCGCTAGTGGTGGCTAGTGATTTTAATGCACGTATAGGTCCAACTAACCAGGTTATCGCTATGGCTCTAGAAAGTCCAACTGAGCTATGGGAAGACTTGGAAACCTGAAAATCCAAAGATATGAAGATTAATTATTTTGGCCTCATCCTTTTTGCATTAGCAATAAAATTAATTTAATTTTAATCAATGGCTCCCAACTAGATAATTCAGGAGGGGAGTTTACCTATATAGGTAATTTTGGTGCAAGTATTGTGGATTACCTGATGATTTCTTACCTTTTTCGATCAACATTTCTATCTTTCACAGTAGATTCAGTAGCTGGTAGTGACCACCAGCCACTTAGATTTTCCTTGCAGTGATCTAACAGTGTTACTACAAATTTTGACACGCATCTAAATTTTGAGCGAGCACTACTAACTGAAGGAACGAAAACAGCTGGCGAAGCATTGCTGGGAAAGCCCTGATGTGGAGTCACCTTGTTCTTTCTTTCTCCCTCTAATATCCTTCTAGCCATTTCCAGCTACATACAAAATGTTCCTTGCAAGCCAGCTAAAGATTTCGCCATCCAACAACATTGTTGCAGTAATGATGTAGCAGAAGTAATGTTGCATTCTTATTCTGTGCTCCATTGTGCTATCCTATGACATGCGATTATGTGTGTGTGTTCTACTGTGTGGAAAGATGCTGTGTCTTCACAAACAGCATTGCTAGAGATCTATATAAGCCAAGCTAACAGACAATAAACAAGCTTCCTGCCCAGAACCATCGGTGTGTGTGTCTTCCTTCCTTCATCTGGCGCCCGAACCAGGGACTTCTCCGCCCACTCACTACGCTCGGCACGAGCTTCAGGTGCACCTCTCATCCTTCGGGACCCCGGTGAGTATGGGCGTCTCGCTGTCAGTGGCACAGCGTAGACACGCAGACGAATTAGCATTCTTGCTAAAGAGAATTGGGCATAGCGTTCCTTCTTCACTTATCACACGACTAGTCAGTACACTTAAGGAACAATGTCCATGGTACCCAGAGAATGGATCTTTGGTTTTAAGCGACTGGGAATGTATAGGGCGGCTGCTTCACACAGAGCCTCGTGCTCCTGTTGAAATCTTACAGGTGTGGCATTTATGCCTTCACGCAGTCAACCTCTATGGGTCCAAAACCGCTTTACCTGCACGTCCTTCTCCTGCTTCTTACACACACACACCTACCCTCCAATCCCCTGCTTCACTAACTCACCCTTCAGCTCCCAATGCCCCTCCTTCTCCTGTTGCTTCTGCTTCTGCAGCTTCAGATTCTTTACCCCTATCTGAGTTCCAACGCATGGTGCAGAAGTGTAAGCAGGATCCTACTTTGACAGCAGAAGAGTCAGGAGACCTGCTAGAAATCTGTCCTGCCACTTACACTCAAAATAATCAAGATCAAGTAGTCAACAACTGGGAATCAATTCAAGATACAGGTGACGTACCAACTCAGAGTGTTTTGCCACAAGCTACATTGCCTGCTGCTAGTCTATGTGCCGTAACTGCTTTTGCAAAAGTTCCAGCTGCCAGTCAACTGCATAAGAGTCTTGCTAAAATTCCACAACGTGCTAAAATCAATGCCGACTTCATTAACTGTTCGCAAGCCACAGTTCCACTTTCCATTTCTCCAATAAGCTCTCCGCTTCTGCAGCTTCAGATTCCTCCGCTTATCACTCAAACTCCGCTTGTCACTCAAACTTTGCTGCCATCCAATTCATTTCTGTCTCTCAAACCTAAGCAGCCACGGCCAGTGGTGCGGGGCGTGACTTAATCATTGCATTTTTGCTGTCCTTTGGAAGTATTCCTTGATCCCTATTCAGGTGACCGGCTGTTTGGTTTAATCCTTCCTCGTTCATCTGCCGGCAACAAAGTTTTCCCATGGTTCCAGGTATAGTTGATTCTAATTACACAAGTAGTTTTAAAACTGTAAGTCTAAACGTTCTTCCTTTAATGTTATTCTGTTTAACCTCCTTATTTCATTCCTCAAGCCTGCTACAGCCGTCCATGGTGATGCAAGTTATAGATGCACTGTCTTAACCCTTTATCTCCTATATAGAGCAAACAATGGGTCGAGAGCGACCACTCTGTACTCTCATTGTCAATAACTTAGTATTTTCAGGCTACCAGAGCTGATGTTGTGAAGGAACCTGAACCTAACTGTCTCCATTTTGAACCTAACTGACTCCATTTTTGTATCCCCCCCTCTTCTCCTTGTTTCTCTCATAAGTAGCTTTTATGCAGCTGTATATCTGTTACACAGGCAGCAGACCATGTGACCTGACCTAGTTGAGGAGTACCAGACCAGACCATAAAAGGAAGCACCTGGCCTGCCACACTGCATGTTGCGTGCGCATATTTCCTGTTGTATGAGATGCATATTTCCTGTTTGCTTGAATTGTATAAGAGACTGCTTCACCCAGAAGGGGGGGGCAGCAGTTTGTGGAACGATTCCAGGCTGTTGTCTTGCTAGCAATAAAGGCTGTCTGTTTGAAACTTGAACTTTGGATTGGACTCCGATTAATTACTGTAACAATGTGACAGCCCTTCAACCTGTGCAGTAGCTGTGGGCCGTTAGTAGTGCACAATCTGTGCAACAAGACTCATCTGTGTGTGTGGAACCTTCCTCAGTACTAAAGCTATCAGAATTGGGAAGGCTCCCTAGGTCAAAACCGATCTTTCTGTAAAACTGCTGGTTAAAAGCTTTTCGTGGTGTTCCAGTGCAGTGTATCTGTTCCTGCTCGCTGCAGACTTAAGGTTAACTCCAAAATGTCTAACCCTGTGTGAGTTTTGTTCACATTGAGCCGTGCTAACTGAAAGCTGTCTGGTCCGTCCTCAGCTTCATGTGTGTTTGAAATGAAACCAATATGCGTTGAAATTCCGTGTGATTTACAAAAAAGTCACACAGTTGTTAAGAATCAAAAGCTGCTGTGTCAAAAGTTATTTCTCCAGCTCCCTCAAATTCGGAAAAAAGACTTACAGCAGCCTCTCTTCAAGATCGAGAACTGTTTAAAATTTCTTCAAACAAAGTCAGTAAATTTCCCTGACATTGGATTTACAAAAACTTTGCCTGCCTTTCCATAAAAGATTTATGGCCTCCATGAAGAATTCGCCTCCCCCTTCCACCGTCCGGGGCAAAGAAGATAAAGGACTTGCCGTCTGCTTTTGTTTGCAGCCGATTTGAAACATTTTTTCCCCTCATCTTTGCTAAAAGACACTGTTCACTGATTCAAAAGACTTTTGAACACTGTTCACTTATAAGAGACTTTAAATCTATTCTACTTGTTTCAATAATAAGAGACTTTGAATCTATTCTGGTCATTTCAATTGTTCTCAAACCTTGTTACACTGTTGAATCTTGCCAATTACTGCCCTGCCATGTTCTAAGATGATTGTGTTTTGCACTATTCTGTCTTTTTGCTTTCTTGCCATGTACAAAGGTTTTTGAAATGTCATTGCTGGTGTTAGAGTCAAGTGCTGAATTGTTTTAGAAAGTTTTTCAAAGGCTTTTCGCTTTTCCCCTGGCTGTCTCCGTTCGCCGGAGGGGGCTGGGGGAGGGGAGAGAGTATGAGTTTTCCAAGTTGAAAGGTTTTAGAGAGAGAAAGATTTCGAGCCGTCTGGAATGTTGGGTTTTGAGAAAGAAACCGTCTTTGTTCTCTGCTTATCTCTAATTGTAAGCCGAAGCCTTGAATTCTGTAAAATGAAAGTTGCTTAGAAAAAAGTAGAAGCTCTTTTGCAAACTGTCCCTCACATTTGTGTCATCATCAAGAAGAGGTTGAACTGTGTTGCCCTGTTAGCACAGAAGATTAGAATTACAGGCCTGAAGCCCTGTCTGTCAAAGTAGCCTAAAATTAGCCATCCTCCATCCTCCAAAAAGAAATTCCTTTGCTAAGAATTATCTTGTTCTCTGCTGTTTCTGGTTTGGTTTTTGCTATGCTTGCCAAGAAACTTGTGTTTGAGACGCTATCTGATTGAGAAATGCTTGATGTACTCTGTACATGCTCTGTTGCTATTTGAACTTGAAACTTCTAAGAGCTATGCCATGCAAAGTGCCCTATGGCTTTTCATGAATTTAGGCTTGAGGTTCTAGATTCGTGTTCCATAGCCTGCTGTTTCCCTGCATACAGCCAAAGAAGCAAAATATGATTGTTGCTGTTATTCACCTCATTGTCACATTCAAAGTGCTAGTGTAAAACCTTTTGTTTTATTTCTTCCTTTCAATATCTGAGGCCACAATTTGTTAGAGCAAGTGAGTGCTACACTTGTTCTCGATATCTGAATCTCACCCAAAGCTTAATGACTTTGTCCCAACTGCATTGCTTTTAAGTATAGCAACCCCTCATTCGCCTACCGCCTTGCTTTTTGTGCCAAAAGGCCACAAGCCTCTTTCCTATCTGTGAATAGTTAGCATTAACTGCTACTCTGCCATGCAATATTTACCCACTGGTACAGCTACTAGGCCAAGATGTGCTCGCTGTTCACTTGCCTATTCCAATTTGCTTTCTCCAATCATGTGGGTCCTCTAGCATTGAACATGCCAAAAGACCCACGCATCACTGTAACGTTGACTGTTCAGTTGCAAGCACAGTCAGTGCAGCCCCCCTGCAGGGAGCCCCTACAGTATTCACTGATGGCTCCCCAAAAAGGGGTGTTCTTACTTATGTAGATGCCATTACTAAAACCTGGTGATTTTTTTACACTCCCATTCAAGTTTCTGTGCAGCAAGTTGAAAATGCTGCAGTAATACTTGCTTTCCAGCATTTTACACAGCAACCATTATATGTATGTAATCTTATTTTTCATTTGACTGATCACAATCTAATGGCATTGTTCTTAACTCTGCAAAATGTTTTGTCACAACGCACTACCTTTTTTTTTCATAGCACACATTCACAGTCATACCCCTTTCTTTGCCCAGACCATTGAGTCTTGGCAAATGCTCAAGCAAATGCTGCTTTACAGCGTCCAGCAGCAAATTCCTTATTCTCAGACCCTTTCCAGAGCCAAGTTTTTTTTCACCAATCTGCAAAATCCTTAGCATGCCAATTTTCTCTCCCACTGATACAGGCACAAGTCATTGTTCGAAATTGCTCACATTGTTCCCCCCATCATTCCTCTCCGTCTATTGGGGTAAACTCCAGAGAGGAGAAAGCTAACTGTCTATAGCAAATAGACGTTACCCATTTTCCCCTTTTACACATTTGTCAGCAGCCAATTCCATTTTAGGCAAACCTCAAAAAACTACAAACGGATAAAGCACCTGCTTAGGTTTCCAAAGCATTAGAAGATTTTTGCTTCCAAAGCATTAGAAGATTTTTGCTCCTGATGAGATATTGTTCTCACCCATTGCATTCCTTACAATTCCTAAAGGCAAGCTATTATTTCTCAACAAGTGTGTTAAACAAACTGCTATACTTCCCCATTATCGCAATATTCAAACTCATTTAGCTATAGTCCTGTCTATTTAAAATCATTTAACATAGAATTAATACAGCTCAAGATGTCTCCAACAACAAGAGCTGCCTAAAACTCCTGAAAATGTATATTTGCTGTAATTACTATCAATTCTGTGATGATATTATGTTTAATCTCTGCATTATTTGATTTAAGCACTGTTGCTCCAATACCTTCAGTTTAGTTAAGTGCCTGACGCTAATCTTTGAGTTCGACATGCACAATATATGTTTGATGTTCATGGTCACAATGGTATGAACATTCCTTAACGGCTAGCCAAATAGCCTTTATCCCTACAGCCTTCATCACCCCAGACATTGTGGTGTCTCACCTGCAGAATCAACACTATTTGCTAAACCCAAGAACTTAAATCTATCCAAATGGCGATTTTTGCGAGTGACTAAAATCACTCCAGCTATGTGCCTTTGCTGTCATGCCACTGGCATTTACAAAGTGGCATGATTAGTATAGAACTGTTAAAATCCTTGCTACTGTAAGTAATTATTCTGCTTGCATTGAAAAATTTTGGTTATAAGAGAATTATAATTCTTCCTATCCTTTCAATGTTGCATACTGGAATCAATCCTCAACGCTCAATGACATTTATACAACTTTTCCTATGTTCCAGCCAATTATACAGCCATGGCTGATAGTATCTGTAGTAGATAGCAGATTCAAGACCCTGATTTATGGTTTTTCTTCAATAACACAGCCACTAATTATCACTCAGGCGCACATCAACGTGCTGCTTTAAGTTACCTCACTTTGCCTGTATAAGTTGCTCATTCAGTAGCCCTTTAAGACCTCATCGCTCTGATACAGTTATTATTGTTGATTCACAACTGTCTAATTTGTCTGATGAGTATTAATTCACAACTGTCTGATTTGTCTGATGGGTCTCGAACTATTCTAAGAGCCATCACTAACACTTCATCCTTAAAATCCTACCCTGAAATCATTGCACAAAAAAATAGACGCTGTATTCTTGGATTACCATGTTGTTTAGAAAAAACTGTTAAAGCTACTAGCAATATATTGTATGTGATCTGCAACTTGAAATCATTGATCAAATGCAAAATTGTTTTGCAATAGACTATCTGTTAGCAAAAACTAGAGCGTTCTGTAAATTAGTCAAACTATTGAAGACCATTTGTCTAATTTAGCACGTTTCATTCAAAACAATGTTCATACACAATTCTCTGTGTTTTCTTGGTTAACAAACTGGCTTCCTAATTTTGCATATCTCCGACAACTATTCCTTTATGTCATTTGTGGAATAGCTATTATAATATCCTTAAGTTGCTTTGCTCAATGTATCCCTTCACTGTTAATGATGGTAAAAAAAAAATTGCTTTACCTCTACTTCATATTCTACACACAAACCATTCTTGCATACACCTCCTTATTACTTAAAAAATTAAAAACAGAATAAAGAAGAAATCAGATGAAGGAGCTATCTTGAGAAAAAGTATTGTAGGGCATGCCCTGGTGCTTTCTCACAACTGGATCTTTCTATCTGTTATCTCTTTTTCGCTACACGCAAAATGTCCTAGCTACATACAGGCTGTTCTAGCTTCAGCTTGCCGGCATCAGGCTAGGAATAAATGTTGCAGTCATGATGTAGCATTCTTATTCTGAGGTCTATTGTTTTGCTCTATAACAAACTCCTTATTAATCAAATTCACAAAACTTCTTTTTAAATTAAATTAAGGAAAAGAGATGAGATGAAGGAACGAACACAGCTGGCGAAGCGTTGCTGGGAAAGCCCTGATGTGGAGTCACCTTGTTCTTTCTTTCTCCCTCTAATATCCTTCCAGCCATTTCCAGCTACATACAAAATGTTCCTTGCAAGCCAGCTAAAGATTTCTCCATCCAACAACATTGTTGCAGTAATGATGTAGCAGAAGTAATGTTGCATTCTTATTCTGTGCTCCATTGTGCTATCCTATGACATGCGATTATGTGTGTGTGTTTTACTGTGTGGAAAGATGCTGTGTCTTCACAAACAGCATTGCTAGAGATCTATATAAGCCAAGCTAACAGACAATAAACAAGCTTCCTGCCCAGAACCATCGGTGTGTGTGTCTTCCTTCCTTCAACTAACATCAGAGAAGCGGATTAAATGGAATCCCTTGCTGCAAGCAGATTTGGAACTGAGGCTATATTCAGAAGAATTTTTTGGATTAAGAAATGATTTGCTCCAAGCATCTAGTATTGAATTAACAAATCAATTATATGCACAACTAGTAAATTCTATCAGACCATTTTTCTTTAAAAAAAAAAAGGTATCCCTGTCAGAAAATTATCAAATCAAAAGGGGCAATGAATGGTTCAATAAAAATTGCAAGACGCTAAAAAGGCAGATGGGAAAAGTTATAAGATCATATCATACCAGTAATTCTTCAATAATCCCCTCTCAATTTTATGAAATGCGCAAAAAGTATAAAAGATTAATCAGAGAGCAAAAAAGAATATACTATGAGGAATAGTGGAAGGAATTAGGCCTTGCACTCTTGCAAAAGAACCCAAGTAATTTCTGGGATATACTTGCAATTTTGGAAAAAAGATCTGCTCCTGTTCTGGAGGGAACCATTGCTAAGATCGAATGGGAAAGCCATTTTAGGAGGGTATTTAATGAGCCCAACCTTCCTACTGCTTCTTCTGAGGATTATACTGAATGTAATTGGGAACACTATTTGGAAAATATCTCAGTAGATAGTGCCAAGTCACTAATCTTAAGACTAAAAAATGGTAAAGCTCCTGGAGAAGATGGTCTTCCACCGGCTCTCTTTACTACATTCCCTGACTGGTGGGCTCCAATATTTGCATCATTATTTTCCTTAATTAACATCACCAGGATTTCACCTCCAATTTGGTCATCAGCTGTGGTGGTCCCAATCTACAAAAAGGGGCCTAGAAATGATCCAGCAAATAATAGGCCAATTAGCTTATTATATGTTCCAGGAAAGATTTATGCCAGGTCTCTTCTTGATAAATTGGAGGATTGGGTGGAAGATCACTCTTTTCTTGCTCCAAAACAGGCTGGCTTTTGCCTGGGACGGTCAACTCTAGATAACTGCTTTATGCTGAAATGTATTATTGATAAATATTTGGCCAGAATTGTAAAGTATGTTTATGTGGCTTTTATTGATTTGAAAGCTGCTTTCAATTCTATTCCTCGGGAACGCCTTTGGAGCAAATTACAATCTATGGGCATTGACATGCAGCTTCTAAAATGTATAATCACTTTATATTCTGGAACATCCTTACAAGTTAGAAATGATGGAGGACATCTATCTGACCCTGTACCAGTTACAAAAGGAGTAAGACAGGGATGTTTACTAGCCCCCCTTCTCTTCAATTTATTTCTAAATGATGTAGTTGAGTTCTTAAGAGGTGACCACTACTTTCCAGTTAAAATAGGAAACCAGAAATATTCAATCCTTCTTTATGCAGACGATGCAATTGTAATCTCTTACACACAGTTGGGCCTGCGTAGATTGTTGAAGCGGTTCAGTTTATATTGCAAGAATGAGCTTCTCTCTATCAATTACGAAAAAAACAAAAGTTATGATATTTGGTAAATCTAAGAAAATCCATAATTGGTCACTTGATGGGAATAAACTGGAGCAAGTATTTTCTTTTAAGTACCTTGGTGTGGTGTTTCAGTGGAGAGGTACATGGTCTTCGCAGGTTCAATCAAGCATCTTGTTAGCGGGTAGAACTTTAAGTGGACTATTACGGTTCTATCGCACAAAAGGGGGCAACCTGGTTCAACCCACTCTAGAATTGTACAAGATCAGGGTTCTGCCAAAATTGCTCTATGGAGCACCACTGTGGGCTATGGCCAACCTGGATCCATTAGAAAGATATATATATATATATATATATATATGTGTGTGTGTGTGTGTGTGTGTGTGTGTGTGTGTAGACTCCTTGCAGTTCCCATTTCTACAAAATTAGAATTGCTCCGTGCAGAACTGGGTGTAATGACAATCAAAGCTGAAACTCTCAGACCAGGCCTGCTTTTCTGGCTAAAAATCATTTTCAAGCAGGTATCAGAATTTCTTTTGATGGTTTTGGAAGAGATGGGCCCAAGCTCATGGAAGCACAAAATGCAGCTAGTTGCCATGAATCTGGGAGTCTCCTTCTCTTTTCTCTTAACTCAAGGTTATGACAGAGCTAAAGTATTACTGCTCCAAAGGCTTAAGGACACTGAGATGCAATCTTAGGTGGCTGAGATCAAGACTTGCCAGTCTAATGACTTCTATGCCTCCTTTACCCCTTCGTATTTATCTTTTCCAAAGTACCTTGTAGATTTACCAAATACTAAACTGAAGGTAGCCTTTACTCGAGCAAGATTAAATGTTCTTCCGCTGGCAGATTGGATGGGTCGGCATAAGGGGGTTCCTAAGAAAGAGAGACTACGCAGTTGCAATTCTGTATCAATTGAAGATACTATTCATGTACTGCTAGAATGTTCTATTTATAACGATCTCAGAACCAAATATATTCATCCATTGTTACGATCACTGAAGGGAAGGCCATCCCTTGTTAAGGTTTGTTTCCTATTGTCTGATGCTGAGAAGTATGTATCCTTTAGAACTTCTAAATTCCTTGTCAAGGCTCTACAAATATGTGCCACAAAGTTTAAAGACTGTATGGAAAATGATGCAACCCTTAATGGTTTATTAGTAGAGTTTTAAATTGTATAATGTTTTTTCCCTGTAATTGTGTATAATGGCAATTTGCTAAGACACAATATAGTGTGTGTGTGTGATCTTGACAGACTTGAGCGCTGCGCTGAAAACAACAGAATGAAATTTAATAGGGATAAATGCCTAGGAAAAAGAAACCAAATGCTCAGTTACAAGATGGGGGATACTTGGCTCAGCAATATCACAAGTGGGAAGGATCTTGGAATTGTTGTAGATCACAAGCTGAATATGAGCCAACAGTGTGAGGTGGCTGCAAAAAAAGCAAATGCTATTTTGGGCTTCATTAATAGAAGTATAGCTTCCAAATCACATGAGGTACTGGTTCCCCTCTACTCGACACTGGTTAGGCCCCATCTTGAGTATTGCGTCCAGTTCTGGGCACCACACTTCAAGAAGGATGCAGACAATCTGGAGCATACTCAGAGGAGGGCAACAAGGATGATCAGGGGTCTGGAAACCAAGCCCTATGAAGAGAGATTGAAAGAACTGTGCATGTTTTGCCTGGAGAAGAGAAGATTGAGGGGAGACATGATAGCACTCTTCAAATACTTGAAAGGTTGTTACATGGAGGAGGGCCAAGATCTCTTCTCAATCAACCCAGAATGCAGGACAAGGAATAATGGGCTCAAGTTACAGGAAGCCAGATTCCAACTGGACATCAGGAAAAACTTCCTGACCATTAGAGCAGTACGACAATGGAACCCAGGACCTAGGGAGGTGGTGGGCTCTCCCTCACTAGAGGTCCCCAAGATGCAACTGGACAACCATCTGTCAGGGATGCTTTAAGATGGATTCCTGCAATTTGCAGGAGGTTGGACTCCATGGCCTTATAGGCCCCATCCAACTCTACTATTCTATGTTTCTATGATTCTATGAAGTATTTTTTTCAGGATTGGTTTCCCCTTCCCTCTGATTCTCACGCAACAACTTACGAATTGCAAGATTCAATTCATCGTTAGCTGCGGTCCATGTGGCCAATTCATCTGCTAACTTCTGAGTTTCCTTTAGTATCTCATGGTCTGAAAGATTTGCAACAGATTGTTTCAGTGGGAACATAAACAGCCATCAGAATATATATTCTTAAAAACAATTTACAACAACTTAACCCATTCTAGAATGAAACAAGAAGAACAACTATGATATGGGGCCATGCAGAAAGGCACAATCATGGTTCTGAATGGCTTGGACCTCAGGGGCAGAAAACAGGCTCGGTTCCCATCCCTTTGATGATTCCTATCAGGAAATATTATTGCAGTGAATATAAACTGTGTCCTTTCCCTTCCCCTGACACTGCCCTAATCCACACCCAGCAGGATATAGCACTATGAAAGCAGTAGGAAAGCGGTATATGGTATATGCCTATGGGCCCAAACAGTCGTCAGTGCACTTCAATACCGCTATAAAGCAGTCGTGTGGCTCCTGCCTTTTAGGTACCACTTTCATACAGCTTTCATAGTGCTATCTCCTGATTCGTGTAGATCTGGCCACTGTGTGGCTTTTGCCTCATAGCCTCTTGAAAAGATGGTGGGGTATGTATCTCTGTGAGGAGGTCACAGGGATAATACATTGCACGCCCCAAAGGGCCCTTGCACTGTACATGGCCAGCATTGCATGTGGCCCTTTGCCTTGCTGGGTCTCCCACATGGACGTTTTGTACTCAATGACAACGATTTTCCCCCATGTGGCTCTTCTGGAACCCTGGATTCCCTTAGTTGACCTGGTCCCATTGCTGACACACTCATACTCCTTTCACGGTTTCCTGCTCCCCACCCTCCCTCCCTCCCTCCATAACGTTGGTGGTGTAGGTCTCCTTTCTCCAACTTCTTTCTCATCTGAAGTTGTGATTTTATTAGGACGTACGCCTCTGGGGCAAGGAGTCGCTGTTTTATTGTTTTACCCTGTACACTGTCATGTGCGTTGCTGGCACTATCTAAACAAAGAAATAATCAAAAAGCATGTGCAAAGCAGCCCATTCTAATCCCACAAAGAATCCAGAAACAGATGCTCCGGTAAAGGTGCGGGATAATAGCATAGGGTAGAGAAGCCCAATATCTTTATTCATTTGTTCGTTCTTCCATTTTTATTTCTTACATTTATAGCCCACCATTTTTCCTGCTTAAGGAACCCAAGGTAGCGTACATAATCCTCCTCCTCTCCATTTTATCCTCACAACAACAACTACCTTGTGAGGTAGGTTGGGATGTGATACTGAATGTCATATACATACGAACGTAAGAAGAGTCATGGTGGAACAGACCAATCTAGTCCAGCATTCTGTTCACACAGTGTCCAGTTGTGTTTCGGATGAATATTGTAAATTAGGTGGAAGGAGAGTGGAAGAACTTTTAGAAATGGCTAATTAACTCTTTCTCTCCCCTCTCCCCCAGTGCTATTCCAAAGCAACCCACCTTCCAAGAGCTTTTCTTCCAGCAAAGTTCCATGAAATAAGAAACAAGTTCTGCTGCAGTGAAATGAACCTAGATAGGGTGAGAAGAAGGTTTTCCCTGAGCATAATGACTGTTAACTCCTTGCTTACCACTCAAAGATGCTAGAAATGGTTCCCTTTCGATCATAAAGTGCCTGATTCTCAAAACTGCTTTCTCCATTACGACTGTTTTTTCATATTCGTCCACATCTAAAAGACAGGAGGAGGGGAATCAATGGTATTCTTCTGCACTAGTATGATGCCAGGAGTGGGGGAAAGGATGTCTCTATTCCCACCCCCACCAAAGGAGGGCTGCCCATGATTTTGAATCAAGGCTCTGCATGTCTTATTCATAGAGCCTCTTTTAAATGCCATGGCTCAGACCCAAGAAGACAGTGCCTTATTCTTATTTATTTAGGGCCCTTCACATTCAGGCCCAATCTACACAGAGACACTTTCTGAGATGATTCAGTTCAAAACTGAATTTTCATCATTTCAGATTTGCCTCTCCCATGTGGCATTTTGCAGGCTAGTGTAGTATACATTTGGGGGCAAGTGTCAGCAGGAGAGTCCCCATGACTGAACCTGAAGGAGCAGGTTCGTAGCTTGGGGGTTCTCCTAGAACCATCTCTGTCACTTGAGGCTCAGGTAGCCTCGGTAGCATGGAGTGCCTTCCACCAACTTCAGTTGCTGGCCCAGCTATGCCCCTATCTGGACAGGGATAACTTGGCTTCAGTTGTCTACGCTCTGGTCTCCTTAGAATACTGCAATACGCTCTATGTGGGGCTGCCTTTGAAGACGGTTCGGAAGCTGCAGCTTGTGCAAAATGCAGCAGCCAGAGTAATAATAGGGACCAGAAGCTTTGAGTATATAAGACTCACTCTGGCTTGCTTGCATTGGCTGCCTGTATGTTTCTGAGCCCAATTCAAGGTGCTGGTTTTAACCTATAAAGCGTTACATGGCTTGGGAACACAATACCTGATGGAACACCTTTCCCGACATGAACCTACCCAAACACTATGTTCAACATCCAAGGTCCTCCTCTGAGTGCCTATTCCGAGGGAAATTCGGAGGTCAGCAACAAGGGAAAGGGACTTCTCTGTGGTGGCCCCCCAATTGTGGAACGATATCCCCGACAAGGCCCACCTGGCGCCAACATCGTTATCTTTTTGGCGCCAGGTCAAGACTTTCCTCTTCTCTCAGGCATTTAGCAATATCTGATGAGCCTGGGTCTGTTTTGTGTTTTAGGCTTATAGCTTTTTAAGTTATTATCATGGTTTTAAATGTATGTGTATATTGTATGTTTTTGCAGTTTTAATTTTTGAATATTTTTAAAGTGTTTTAATCTTATGTAAACTGCCCAGAAAGCTGTGGCTATGGGGCGGTAAACAAACACAATAAATAAATGAATAAATAAATAAAATTTCACCAACTAGTATCTGGCAATAGAGTGAATTGGGAAGGCAAGGGGAGGAGGAGTAACTACAACTGAAAACAATGTGATTTACTTCCAAGTAGACATATGCTTCTCTGGCATTCTCAGCTCATTCCACTGATCAGAGCCAGGTGAGATGTATGTGTTATTCACACATCTCCAAGTCTAATGCAGACAATGAGCAGAGGGAATGAGCAGAGTCACCCCGAAAGCGATTCCCCATTCCCCGCCCTCCTCTCCCAACTCCAGTGCTGAGCAGGTGCAATTGAAGACAATGTGACTTACTTCCGAGTGGAGGAAAATAGACTCTACAAGGAAGGGGTTAACTTCTCTCCTCCGGAGGGTCCACCCTTCACCGGATTCAATTTTCCTCCCCCCAGGCAGCACTGAACTGCAAATTTCAGACACACTGAGTCCCCAAATGCAGTAAATTTGGGGACTCAGTAAATTGTGCTAATACAAGAAGCCCCTGAGCCAAGATGGGGTAAAATATGGCTCCAAACCTAGGTGGAGGACCCTGTTTGTCTTCGCTGAAACATGATTGCCCAGGCATCGTGGGCAACTATTGGATTCTGTCTGTGACTTCCCAACAGATCTGGGATTCAACACTTCCCTTCCAATTACAGTGGGTGAAAGGCACCCCTGGTAGCTGCCATCACCTAGACCTTTCTTTTCTAGCCCAAACAAAGGCACGGTGCCCCTTTCATCTAAAGTGTGCTATAAGGTCATGCTGGATCAGACCAAAAGTCCATCTAGTCCAGCACTCTGTTCACACAGTGGCCAACCAGTGGTCAACCAGGAACCCCCTGCCCATGTTCCCAAAAAAATTGGTGTATATGGGCTTACTGTCTCAGATAATGGAGGTAGCACATAGCTATTAATAGCCTTCTCCTCCAGGAATTTATCCAACCCCCCATTTAAAGCCATCCAAATTGGCAGCCATCAAAACATATTGTGGGAGCCAATTCCAGAGTGTAATTTTGTGCTGTGTGAAGAAATCCTTCCTTTTGTCTGACTGGACCTCCCAACAATTAGCTTCATGGGATGACTCTGGGTTGTGGTATTTTTGAGAGAGGGAGAAAAAATAATAAAGAGAGATCATATATAAAGTGTGTCTGACACTTTAAGAGAAGGAAGCTCTTGCCCAGAAAATGCAAAGGAATAGGAGTTGCAGTCTAGAGCTTGACATAAGTTGGATGATCATGCCCTCATTCCCCCCCCCCCCCCGGTTCTTCAGATTGAAGAAAAGCCAGCCAAGATCATTTTGTGGGCTTATCTTTGCTAGACGAGTTGAACTTACACCAACAACATAGCACAATTATAGCGATCAACAGTAGTATGCACACCAGTACTCCAATAGCCATTGCAGTGCCAGTTCTCATGAACTCTTTTACATCACTGAGAAATGAACTTTCTGGAAGGACAAAAAGAAAGAAAAAAAAACTGCTTAAGTCCTTGGCAGCTGTCATCACATTCATAAATGTCTCATAAAGGTACATCTAGAGATATGCTTTAAAAGAGTGAGCAAGTCTATAAACCAGGAGGGATTATCTGACTTAAAACAAGACCATGTAATAAACTACTGAGATATTCCAAATATCAGAGAACACATGGTATCCTTCTGTCAGTAAACTAAATGTAAGACACAAACTCCTTCCTACTGACTGTTTTCTGATCTTTAACCAATTGCTGATCCATAAGAGGGCTTCTCTTCTTATTCCGTGACTGTTAAGTGGCTGCTCAGGGCTTTTGTTGGGCTTACAGAAGCTTCTGGGCACAGGTAGCATTGCAGCCTTTCCTCCCCCCTCCCCCCTCCCCCCCTCATGGTTCCAGACTCTTCCTGTCTTTCCATCAACACCTTCTTACTGTGCATTCCTCATCTTAACTACTTAAGCAGGTGCAGTATACAGACCCTCAGGTGGGGGCAGTTCTCCTTCTGGTTTAGGTTTAGGGGCCGGTTTAGGGGCCATTTTTGATGTGGAGCTGATTTCCTTTCTCACATACTGTTTCCCTGTAAGATCACAACATATATTTGCAATCAACATCACAATCAATATAAAGCAATAATCAATCAGACTTAGCCTATATTAAATAAGAGATGTACATAAGGAAATTCTTTCTAAATATTATAAAAATATCCAGAGGGTAGTCATGGGACAATTGGAAGAAAGTTCAGTTTGAGATAATTGTCATGTTGTTTATTTTTTCATTCAATTTCATTCCAGTTCTATGCAGCCCAGTAATCAAAGCTCTCTGGAAAGTTCACAATAAATTGCAAACAACAACAACAATCCACAACAGTTTACAACATTAATCGATACAACGTTATAATACAACACAGTCCAAGATGTGTTAAAGTACAAAATGTGTGATAAATCAAAGAGCTAAAAACAATTTGAGTAAACCATTTCCATAATACACCTGCTCGAAACAGCTGATATAAGCGCCCAGTCATATGCCTGGGAGAAGCAGGCAGTCTCATCCTGGCCCTGCAAAGATGACCCCGTTGGCGCCAGGCGGGCCATAGAGTTCTAGTAATCAAGAGAAGTGCAACAGGCTCCTCCACAGGCTCATTGGGAGCAGGAACACCACACTCAAAAAGCAACATGCTATGCAAACTGTGGAGAGTGATCTTGAGATGGAGAGAGAAATCCAGGAGACGCCCAAAGAAGAACGTGGCATATTAATGGGTGACTTCCATTTCCCTCACAGTGACTGCATCAATGCAAGTTCAGGTCACAAGAAAGATGGAATAAATTTGATAGATATCTTGAATCTTTCTGTTTCAGGAGAGTTGGACTTGGAAATGACCAGATTTTCAGATATGGCGTTCTGTACCAGATGTGATGAGAAGGGCCACCAAACTGCTAACATCTATAGACGTAATGGAAAATCACTAAGAAGCACACATGGCTTCAAAAGAGAAAGCTTCTCTAAAATGAGGGGACTACTACAAATTGGAAAGGGAAAACCAAGAGCTTCACATGTCTCCCGAACATTTGGAGGTTATTTAAAACCACAACAACAGAAGCACAACCAGAATGTTTGCCTGCAAATTAACAAATTAGGAAAGGTGTCATTAAGTCCATGAGGATGCCTGGCATAGTTAGAAAATGTAGTCAAGGAAGCCATTACGATATCTCACCCCATCAAAGTGAGGGGTTTATTGCTGATATTACCAGCACACTACTACTTCTTGAAGAATTTCCTTCCATTATTCCTGTGCCCTCAAGAATACCAGCTAACTGGGCTGAGTTGCTGCAAAATCTCTCAGCTTTGCAAATAAAAACAAGGGAAGTGAGTTTGTCCAAACTACACTGGGTAGACAGCAACATATATAAGTCTTTGTTGAAATAACATTCTTCACAAAGTCCACCAAGCCAAGAAAGAATCAAAGCAAAATGGGCAAAACACGACTCTCTAATTCATGGCAGGTAAGCTCCCTATTTTCCCTTCCCTTAAAAGTCACAGACCTTAGCGTCAATTACACACACACACACACACACACCAAATCTTGCCTCACTTTCCTAGAATGTCTTCCTTTCTCTTCAACCACCAGCTTCCAACTGTTCCCCTCCAGCTGTTCAACTGCTCTCAGAACCCCACTAGCCAATCCCATGGCCAATCAGAACAGTACGTTGCTTCCCTTCTTCTTTCCTAATACTCAAGGTACAACTTGCAATACATTTTATCCTGGAGACATGACTATAAGAGGCTAGGAGACCTGGCTTGGAGATGCACTGTGTGATATTCCGAGCCTGATTCAAGGTGCTGGCTCTAACCTTAAATGGCTCAGGACCACAATACCTAACAAAACGCCTTTCCCGACATGAACCTACACTACACTCTTACACTACACTCAACATCTAAGGTCCTCCTCTGGGTGCCTAGACCGAGGGAGGCACGAAAAATGGCAACAAGGGAGGGGGTCTTCTCAGTGGTGGACCCCTCCCCTCCAAATTAAACATTGCTATCTTTTTGTTGCCAGGTCAATACATTCCTCTTTTCCCAGACATTTAGCAGTATGTGATGAGCTTAACTGATCCAGGATCAGTTTTACGGTTTGGCTGACAGCTTGTAGTTGTTTCTAGTTGTTCTTATTTATTTATTTATTTATTTATTACATTTGTATACCGCCCCATAGCCGAAGCTCTCTGGGCGGTTTACATAGGATTAAAAACAATTAAAAACAATATACAAAAATTAAAACAGCAAAAACATACAACATACACACAATCTGTACATTTAAAAACCACTTCAACACTTCAAAAAAACAAAAACAAAAAAAAAAAAAAAAAAAAAACCTACAATTAGATTATGCTTTTGTGTTTCCTCTATGTTTTTATGATTGATTGCACCCTTAGCTGTGTCCATATGTTTGAAGACCTCATGCCTCCTTCAGTCAATAGGTAGCAAATGACCCTAACTAGCATACAGTTTTCCAAGTAACAAGTGAGAAGCTAGAGGGGTTGAGGAGGTGACCTAAGGGCAGAGTTATAGGCTTGCAGAAATGAAACTGGGAAGAAACAAAGGCATTGCAGAATACTCTTGTCATATATTTGAGGCACCGGATGCTTCAAAAGTGGGTCGATGCTTCAAAAGTGGGCCGGGAGCCCAAACTGGGAGTACACGACCTCAGGCCTAATTCTCTGCCCTCTTCCTCACCCTCATACTTCCAGGGGTAGAGGGAGGGAGGATATGAAGGTAAATGGGGCAGCTATGGGTCTACCTGCTCACCAAAAAAATGTGGGTAGAGACACTATGTCCCTGTACTGCGGTGAAGAGAAAATAACAGCAGCAACAACCACCACCCCAAGAGGATAGGCTATCTTGCTGCTTAACTTTTCAGTCAGATGGGTCTCTCATGTCACCCTCTATTAAGAATCACAGAATAGTGAACACAGCTGAGATACTTTACACAATGTCTTTAGACAAACGTAGCATCAGTCAGTTGCTGATGGGTTCTCATGTTCTTCTGTTTCTTCCTGATGGTTTTCCTTCCTTCAGCAATTTCCACTGCCAATCCCTTTGCTGTAGAGCATTCCAGACCTTCTCCCATTATGCTGCTCACAATTGGCTGGTTCCCATGCCTAAGCAGTGTTCCATGTGTAGCATAAGCCCAGGAAAGTATTTATGTTAGATGCTATCTATCTATCTATCTATCTATCCAGATGATGGTCACATAGAGAGATAGATCTTGAGATCAGCAACACTATGGGCCAAAAAGAACAGTGAGGGGGTCTGTGAACAAAGACTGATGTCAAAGATAACTAAAACAATAAACTTCTAAGCACTGGATTATTATTATTATTATTATTTGCATTACCGACCACCACCACCAGCTGTTGAGCCCTCAGTGCGCATTGCCTCCATATTGTCATGACCTATTGTCGTTGGGATATATGGATTTTGTTTTGCAGGCTGTCAGGTGTCTTCCATTCCATTGATTTGGGGGGGGGGGAATTTAGGGATGTATGAGAAATTCGTTCCTCTTTGTAAATGCATTTCATGCGCCTTGTGCATACGTCCACTTTTGCACATTCCCCCAAAACTCAAAAAAGGAAGAAGAAATCTGCTACGAAATCCACAGGTTGGATTTATAGAAATCCAGGCTCATTTGAATCCATTGCAGATTTCTTCAACGTCCCTTATATTGTTGTAAGTTTGGGGTTTGAACAGGAGAGAGTTAATGGGGCCAGAAGGACTGCTTAGAGCTTACTCAATAGTCAGTGGCAAAGCATGCCAGCCACATCTGTTATTAGGTAAATTATAGGTAAATGGCCCAGGAAGGACAAGGAAACCCTACAAAGCAGTTGGCGTCCATTTCTTCCCACACTCCAGTTGAGGATGATGTAAGCAAGATCTGTGTTTGAGAAACAAACAAATAAAAACAGCTTGGAGACACAGAGAGCTCCATCACACCAGTGACTTAGTGCCCTCTCGAAATGCCTGGTCTGAGGATTTGCAGCACGGTACTCACAGGACGCCGTGCCTGTCCTGCTGACACCCCGCCTCTTCCCCAGCCTTTCCTAGAATGCTAAAAGTCTGGATTATTTTCCCTAAGCGCATTTAACGCGCCTGAAGTCTCCTTATAGTTTTAAAGGAACTGCGGGCTTGAATGGATTGCATCAGGTCCTGGCAGGGAAAAGCCATCTCTCCCAGCAGCCGGTTCCAAGCCTCAATCTAAAACCCAAACCTTGCACCCCAGGCTCGAAAGCGTTTTTAAAACCATGCAACACCCGAATCTCTGCAGAGACAGGATTATACTCCTTCAGTGCCCCCAAAGAGCCAGACTAAAGGGTCGTTCCATTTTTGCCCAGTAGAAAGCGGTCTGGTTGAAGTGCTCATCTGCCAGGACCTGACTGGAGGGAGAAATAGGAGGGGTGGGATGGGATGGAGCAGAAGAGCGAAGGAGCGAAAGAGCGAAAGAACAGTTCTTCAGGTGAAAGGGATCATAAGCTTGACACGCCTTTGCCTCAGAGGTAAAAAAACAAGGTGGTAATGCAGGAAGGGGGATTAGGTGTGATGGAAATCAGAGAGAGAAAGACAGAGAGCTTTGAGCATTGGAAAGGATCTTTCGGGGGAATGCCTCTCTGGGGAATTTGGTGTGAGTGCTGGATTTTCTATAGGGGGGGTTAAGCTCTCTGTCCCCACCCATGCTCAACCTGTCTATCTGCCCATAAACTCAGCTATTACCCCAAAATGCCATAAATCTCCGGTGATCTCCTCTTCCAAAGGAAACCAAACCCAAGTAAGCGCTCCAGTCGACTCCGGTCAAGCATAGGGTACATAACAATATTTTCATAGCCCTGAGAGCTAGCAACTTGGTTTTTATCTCAGCACATGTTCTTCTGAGCTGAGATACAGGCACTCATCATGGCAGGCACTCATCACCTGAAATGCAGGCACTCATCATGACTGTTCCCCATGGCCAAGGAGGGTACCAAAATGAAGGCACCTCGGTTGATCCATCGCTCATACATCCTTTGTGTATTACAGATGCCCAGTGGAGGCTGGTAGCCCTGATGTCCGTGGGGCAGTGAATCCACACCAGGTTTCAGTCAGAACTCTAAAGGAGAGAACCAAAGTGCTTCTTGGATAGCTCCTTTGGAGTTCTGACCAAAACCCGGAGTGGATTCATGGCTCCCCTGACATCAGAGCCACTATATATGCCTTTTGTAACACTAGAGTCTTAATTGCTCTTGCACCACGATCAAACCAGGCCAAAGTACTTTGCATTGCAACAGGGATTGCTCAGGACAATATGTTGTTGTCAGGGAAATCCTTCCCCCCCCCCCGCCCCCAGCTATGGTGAGGATTGCAGCTGAGCTATGGTGAGGATTGCAGCTGAGGGGCAGCGTTGAAGATGTCATAATTCCTGCTAATAAATGAGTACCAGCACTTTGATCCTGTGAGCCTGGATCTGGCGCTGTTGGGCATGAGCAAGTGGTCAGATATGAAGTTTATCTGGCCCTTCCGCAGCATTTTTGGGGTACTTCCCAGGAATGGACAAAAAATAATTGCTAGGAAGCTCACCAGGAATGTGCTGGATTTGCCTAATTAGCAAGCACTTTTGCAAAATATGCAGATTAGGGGGCCTGGGAAATGGAAAACCTAGAGGCGGTGAAAGCAGGAGGTTTATTGAGCCCCAGGCAGGGTTTCCCAAGGCACTCTGCATATGTTTGGAAGCACTGAGCACATGTCTCCAGAAAGCTGGAAATCCACAATTGGCAGCCACTGTTTTTTCCCCTGTTAAAGCGGCAAGAACAGCCTCTAATGTCTATCGTGGATCGGTTATACTTCTATTTTCGCAACAAGGGTCGATGTGTCTCCACACGCACACTCAAATTGCACATGGCTTCACAGCTCCATACTATGTGTGCTTATGTGGAAGTTAGACATTGTGGCTGCTTCATGCAGTTCTTCCTTCCCTGCTGGATGCTGTACTAATGTGCTCTTTCATAATAGGCTTGCAAGCCAAGAGGGTCCTCCGTCTACGTGGGTTAAAAATTAACACTCCCCCCCCCCCGCACAAATGCAACTGTCCAGCAATATCCCTTGTTCAACCTGAACCCCGGCAGCTCTAGTGTGTGCAACTAGGGTGGCCAGGTGTCCTTCTTTGCAGAGGACAGTCCTCTCTTTGAAGAGCTGCCTGCCTGTGTCTGGTTTAAAGATAAAGAAAACGTCTTGAAAGGGAGAGAAGCGGGGCTGTTGGTTGCCCATCGGGAATTAGCACCTGAACAGCAGAGCAAGCAGCAGGCATGCTGGTCACCTGGCCAAAATCTCCCAGATGTTTTTGTTTTTCCATTTGCACCCATGCATCTAAATTAATGCATGCAGATTTTATGCAAACCTGCCTCATCCTTTGTCGGGGGGAGGGGATGTCAGCCTAGAAATGGCAGGTTGAGAGATACAGAACATCTGCCTTGACCATTCATCTGCATACTTTCTTGCAAGTAAGAGCGCTTCCTCCTCTAGTCCTGGGGTGGGCAGAGCCCAAGGTTGTAGGATCTAGCTTGCTTCTTACTTGAAGCCCAAGATCCACCAATTGGGGAGAGGAGATCCTGCACTCCACAGTGGAAGTTGGGGGCTCCAATGTCAGTCGGTGGTGAACTCGCTCCCAGTTTCAGTCAGACCCAGTCAGAATGTCGTGTTTCCTTGCCCTCCCGCCAAAGTGTGAGGCAATAAAGCAGTCTGCCAAGTAATCCACAAAGCTTTGTTCAGTAGATAAACACCTCTTTGGATGTCAAGAGAGTTTAAAGCCTAGGAACTTTCCTCTAAACTAACACTTGGCTAAACAAAGTGAGACAAATGTTCTTTCAAGAAAAAGGAAGAAGGTATTTTCCCTGACGCCCTTTCACTTCAAGGAGGATTCCTTTGAAGAAGACTTTGGTGAGATGCTAGTTGAGCTGACTGCCTCTCACCTACCTTTAGTTCCACCCATTTGAACCTATGGCAGAGCCTGGGATTGGCCAGCTCTGAAGTCCCCTCCCCGTGGGAGGATTCCTGAGTTCCCACAGACTGTGAGTTGTTACTATTTTCATTGATAAGGTCTGGTGGAGATTCCTCCCTGGCACGTGAAGAGCCTGGGAGAATCACCTCCTCCACTTCCTGTGTAAACTGGGACATTTCTAGTCTTGTTTCTTCAGCTTCAAAATCTGCTTCTGATTGATAGCCTGAAACTCCTTCCCCCACACCGAGGGAAGAGGCGTGGCCATGACACAGAACTCTAAAGGAGATTTGCACCTTTAAATGCAAGTTTAAGTCTATGAAAAGCCTCACAGTACTTCCCATTGCACAATCCTTAGAAATCCAGAGTCCAAATAGCATGTGAGCAAGCATGTGCAGAGTCCTTCCAAAATCTCCAAACAGGTAGAATTCAAACAGGAGTGGTTTCAGGCCAAGCGTTGAAAGATGATCTCTATTTTATCCTATCCAAAGCTACTTGACAGACAGGTCCTCTAACCTGTAAACTATGCCCATGTGCCAAAAGGACGTGATTGTTCCACCCACAACAGTGTTGCTACAATCTGAGTGACAGCTTCCAAGAGTTGCCTCCTACTTATCAAAACACTCCTAAATTCCCAGAGAAACTAGCAACTTCAAGGCCAGAGCAAGCAACTTCCGTGGGAAATACTGACAGAGATAAGCTTCCAGAGACATCGACTTTCTAAAATTACTTCTGATGGAAACTTGCATTCCACAAGGTCTCCAGCCTTGTGATACACATGACAGAATACACTGTACTTCTCCTATACCAAGTGTGATAATTTTAAGCCAGACTAACTTGTCCATAATTACACTTTATGTTCTTAAAGTAACAAAGTGACTTTCAATCTGTAAAACCTGTAACTACTTGGACATCTTGTTCCTCTCTGCCCAGTCTTCCAACCTGTCCAAATCAGATTGCTGTCCCATTCTGTCATCATGGATGTTGGTCAGACCTCCCAGTTTTGTGTTATCTGCAAATTTGATAAGAAGCCCATCAATCCTGTCATCCAGGTCATTAATAAAAATCTTGAATAATACTGGTCCTAAGACAGAACCCTGTGGTACCCTGCTGGTTACTTCTCTCCAACACCAAGTAGAGCCATTAATGCTGAATCTTTAAGTGAGGTCAGCCAGCCAATTGCAGACCCACCTTGCTGTGGTGACATCCAAGCCCAACTTTAGCAGCTTGTCAATGAGAATGTCATGGGAACTTTGTCAAAAGCTTTGCTGAAATCGAGGTAGATTATGTCCACAACAGTCCCCTTGTCCACTAGAGTAGTTGTCCTATCCAAGGAGGAGGCAAGATTTGTCCCACATCTTCTATTTTTGACAAAGCCACGCTGACTCTTAGCAACTTCTTTTTCACTAATTCCCTCATTTTAGAGAATTTTCCTCTTTTGAAGTCAACTGTGAGAGTGTTGGACTTCCTGGGCAATTTTCTACTTAAGTATATATTAAATCTGATAGAACTGTAGTCACGCTTTCCAATTGGCTCAACAACATTTACATCTCATAGTAAGTCCTGGGCGATGCCACTTAGGATTAAACTGAGACCTGGCTGGGAGATGACAGTGGCCCGACATGGGCCCAGGCCCTCCCAGCTGGGTACTGTCTTAGTGAGCAGGTGAGGGAAAGTGGGCGGGGGGGGGCAGAGTAGCTGTGGTCTACAAGGACAATCTGAATCTGACCAGACTTCCTGTTCGTGAACTGAATCACATCGAGTGTGTGTACCTAAGTCTGAAGACCAGGGATAGATTAGGGATTCTGTTAGTGTACCGGCCACCCCGCTGCCTATCAGACTCCCTGGCCGAGCTCACGGAACTGGTCTTGGAGCTGGTGTTGGATTCACCCAGGCTTTTGGTCCTGGGCGACTTCAACATCCCATTCGGGGCCGGTTTGTCAGGTGCAGCTCGGGAGTTCATGGCATCCATGACAACCATGGGCCTATCCCAATTGGTCTCTGGACCTACACATTCAGCAGGTCACACCCTAGATGCTGTCTTCAGTTCTGAACAGACAGATCTGTGGGCGGAGGTAACAGATACCTCTGCATTGTCATGGACAGACCATTTTCTGGTCAGGGTTAATATCATGGCTACTACCCACCCCTGCAGGGGTGGCGGACCTATTAAGATGGTCCACCCTCGAAGGCTGATGGATCCTTCTAGATTCCAGAAGGTCTTGGAGGGTTCTATGACTGGTATCGTCGACGATCCTGTAGAAGCCCTGGTCAATAGATGGAATCAAGACCTAACTAGGGCTATCAACACGATCGCCCCCAAACGTCCTCTCCGACCCGCTCCTAACCGGGCGCCCTGGTATACAGAAGATCTCAGGGAGTTGAAGCGGAAAGGATGACGACTGAAGTGCCATGGGTGGAAAACTTGACTTATATCCAATAAGACACGACATAGAGAACATCTTTGTTCCTATGGAGTGGCAATACATGCAGCGAAGAAAGCTTTCTTCTCTGCACGCATTGCGTCTGCGAATTCACATCCAGCAGAACTGTTCAGGGTGGTGAGGGGTCTAACCCAGGCATCTTCCCTCCTGAACCCAATTTTAGAGCCTTCTGTAGTTCGCCGTGATGCCTTTAACAATCATTTCACAGATAAAATCTCTCGGATAAGAGCTGACTTAGATGCTGTCATTATAGCAAAGGCTGACGATGGAGTGTCCAGCAACTCCACGAGTAGAATTACACTGGATCAGTTTCAGTTGGTGAGTACCGAGGATGTGGACAAGCTGCTTGGACGAGTGAGGACAACTTGCCCTCTCAATCCCTGCCCTTCTCATCCGGTTGCCCAGGGAGGAGATGCAATTAGATTACAACTACAACATATTATTAATGCATCTCTCAGGGAGGGGAGTTTTCCATCGTGTTTAAAAGAAGCGGTAGTACGGCCGCTTCTAAAAAAGCTCTCCCTGGATCCCCTGGACCTTAATAATTACAGACCAGAATCGAATCTTCCATTTCTGGGCAAGGTGATTGAGAGGGCAGTTGCCTTCCAACTCCAAGCAGTTTTGGATGATACAGATTTTCTAGACCCATTTCAAACCGGCTTCAGGGCAGGATATGGAGTTGAGACTGCTATGGTCACCTTAGTGGATGATCTACGCTTTATTGACAGGAGGAGTGTGTCCCTGCTGGTACTTCTGGACCTCTCAGCGGCTTTCGATACCATTGACCGTGGTATCCTTCTGGAACGCCTGAGGGGATTGGGAATCGGGGGCACTGTGCTTCAGTGGTTCCGGTCCTACCTCTCAGGCAGGTTCCAGATGGTGATGTTTGGGGATAGTTGCTCTTCAAAGAAGGAGCTGCTATGTGGTGTACCACAAGGCACCATCCTATCCCCAATGCTGTTTAACATCTACGTGAAACCGCTGGGAGAGATCATCCAGAGGCATGGGGCGGGGTGCTATCAGTACGCTGATGACACCCAAATATATTTCTCTGTGCCTTTGACAACAGCATCAGCTAAGGATAGTGTGTCTCCTCTGAATGAATGCTTGGAGGCGGTAATGGGCTGGATGAGGAAAAACAAACTGAAGCTGAATCCAGACAAGACGGAGGTGCTTACTGTCAAGGGCCACAACCTGGGGTTGGAGGTGTGTCAACCAGTTCTGGATGGGGTTACATCCCCCCTGAAAGATTGTGTTCACAGCTTGGGGGTACTCCTGGATCCATCGCTAAAAATGACAGCTCAGATAGATGCGACGGCCAAGAGTGCCTACCATAAGCTTCGGCTGATACGCCAGCTGTGCTCCTTCCTAGACCCCCTCTATAAGAATTCGGTTTGATGCCTGGTTCTCCGATTATGTGCATCTTCTCGAAAGCGCTTTATGGTAAATGACTTTACGCAGGAGATAATTGAGCGCACAACTGGTGGCCTTACCGGTTGTTTGAAATGCGCTTTAGAAGTAGTTAATGCAGAGAATTGCTTGTTCACATAGTCTAAATGCGCTTTAACGGCCACAGCAAAATAAAACTCGATGTTTAATGTGCATTCGATAATGCGCATAATTGAATAGATAACGCTCCTCAACTCCCGATTTGCGCTCCGCTCATGTAGAGGTAAAAATTTTAATGAGACTTGAAAGAGCTTTAAACCTCTTGTGTAGAGGCAGCCCTAGAGTTGGAAAACCTAAAGTCGGTAGTGCATGCGCTGGTAACTTCGAGGCCCGACTTCTGCAATGCGCTGTACGTTGGGCTACCTTTATGCCTAGTCCGGAAACTTCAACTAGTTCAAAATATGGCAGCCAGGTTGATCACCGGTACACTTAGGGGTGACCTTGGCCAGATCTACACGTCATCCTGGATGCGCCCTCCCTGCGCCACAAGCCGCTTTGGAGCGCTGCACTTCATCTAGTGTGGCTCAAGCCTCGGAGGCTCTGCTCGCACTCTCGCTGCCGCCACCGCCCTTTCATCCCGGCTGGTCCCAGGGAGGGAGGAGGGAGGGTTGTAAACAAAATCTAGCAATTGGAAATCCCTCTCCCAATCGCTGGCTTTTGTTTACAACCCTCCCCCCTCCCTCCTCCCTCCTCCCTCCTCCCTCCCTGGGACCGGCCTGGATGAAAGGGCGGTGGCCGTGGCGGCCATGGCGGCGCGGGCAGAGCCTCCGAGGCTTGAGCCACACCAGACGAAGTGCAGCGCTCGTGTAGATCCTGCCCATATCACACCAGCTTTGAAATCTCTCCACTGGCTGCCAATTAGTTTCTGGGCGAAATACAAAGTGTTGGTTATTACCTTTAAAGCCTTATGTGGTTTGGGTCCAGGTTACCTGCGGGATCGCCTTCTCCCCTACAATCCGCCTTGCATGCTCAGGTCCTCTGGGAAGAATTTACTACAGTCAACAAAAACTAGGTTGACAACCATTACCCAGAGGACCTTCTCTTCTGTCGCTCCCAGATTGTGGAATGGCTTGCCGGGAGAGATCAGCCAACTCGCCAGTCTTCAAGAATTTAAAAGAGCTATAAAGACTGATCTCTTCCGGCAGGCCCACCCAGATGAATTTTAAGTGTTTTATTGGTGTTGTCCTGGTATTTTAATGATGTGTTGGTTTTATGTGCTTTTAATCAGTTAATGTATTTTATGCTTGATGTTGTTCCCCGCCTCAATCCGGAGGGAGAGGTGGGTAATAAATAAATATATCGTCATCATCATCATCATCATCATCATCCTTATTATTATTATTATTATTAAATCCAAGGTCGCCTCCCTTCCGGTCGGTTCCATGACTGTCTGATTCCAGTTTGGTTCCACTGGAGGGGGGGGGGGGAATCTGCATAACTCAAATTCTGTGTAACTCTGCATGGCAAACATTTGATGGTCCGGATAGAAGTATTATTTTACTGACTGTGAAATTTGATCTGTCTTGGAAAAGTGCCTCTATGCAACAACACTATGGACCATTAGATGGTGCTATTTCCAAATTTATGTGTAGGGGGAAAGAATTCTATTCTGAACTAAGCCATCTTTACTGGAATGTAAATTCAATTAATTTCAAGGAGTCTTGCTATTATTTCAGTGAGACTTAAGAACGTTAATGAGAATGCTCTAGTAACCTCCAAGTTAGAGTACTACAATATGCTCTATGTGGGACTGCCTTTGATGACAGTTCAGAATCGGCAGCTTGTGCAAAGTACAGCGGCCAGCTTGATAACAGTAAGCAGAAGGACTTACACACATATAATACCAATTCTGACCCATTTGCTCTTGCTGCCTGTATATTTCTGAACCTGATTCAAGGAGCTGATTTAGACCTTCAGAATTTTACACAGTCTCAGGACCTCAGTATTTATTTATTTATTATTGCATTAAAAGCTATTGGGCGGTATACTAATTTATTTATTGCTGTTTATCTATTGCATTTCTTTACTGCCCAATCGCTGCCCAACAGCTGTACATGATGAGCTGCTGAGTCTGGCTTTACAGGTCAAAACCAGCACTTTGAAAAGCACCATATATGAAGCCAAGCTCTGACTGAAAAACTCTGAGAGCTCATCAGAGACAAGCAGAGGAAGCCAAATGGAGGTTCAACAAACAGTTCTCAAGTCTGAAGTGAATTCTGGAAAGGTTTCCAGAAGTTTGGTAGAAATTTGCTTGGTAACAATCTGATCAGCTGAATTATTTCTGGAGCAGAAGAGGCCCTGCCTCCCCGCGTTCTCTCACCAGGGCCAGATCTACACCAAGCAAGATACAGCGGTATGAAAGCGGTACGAAAGTGGTATATAAAAGGCAAGAGCCACACCAAGCAGGATATAGTGGTATGAAAGCAGGATATGGTCTGTGTCAATGGGCCCCAATGTTGTTAGTGCACTTCAGTGCCACTATAAAGCAGTTGTGTGGCTCCTGCCTTTTCGGTACCACTTTCATACAGCTTTCATAGCACTATTTCCTGCTTGGTGTAGATCAGGCCCAGGTCTTCCCCCTCAGCAGTTGTTATCATTTATTATTATTATTATTATTATTATTATTATTATTATATCTGTTTCTCACTCATGACAGTTTTTTTAGATGGACATGACAGGCTTTGTGAAGTCATGCTGTCTTTTACAGATTCAATAATTTCCGGGCAATTGAGCATGTATTATTATTATTATTATTATTATTATTATCATCATCATCATCATCATTATTATTATTAGGTGCACATTCTATGACATCAGAATGGCAATGGACAAAAACCAATTTTAGCTGGAAGACGTAAGAGATTAGGAAGATTGCAGGAAAACAGACTGAGAGATGCAGCAACTCAAAGCCTGTGTAGACCAAACCATGAACCTTCCCCAGGACGAGGCAGAAAGTCAAAAGTGTCTATTATGTTGGGGTCAGGAGAAGAACACAGTATCCCTGTATGACACCTGTAGCTAGCCTGCTCAAAGCAAATAGATCACAGTTTTTGGGTGGGAGAACAGCTCAGGGACACATTAATCCAGAAGGCCTTCCTTTTTATCTGCACAGCCTGGCCAATCTCCTGCTCATCTTGAAATGTAACACAGACACACTGGGCATTTGTGTAGATGGTGTTTAATGTCGTCAGAACTGTAGGCCTCTAGGTGCAACCCACAGAAGCATGTGCCCGATGGGGCTCTCGCCCTTTCTCCCAGAGTTTCTGTTCCCACCCTACGGTGACAGGCAGACCAAGAGCAGCCACACACATACTGCTACTACTGTGCAGCTAGTACGGTCAACTCTCTTGGGTTATTAAGCTCCTCCATTCAAATAATTACAAACTACAATGACGTATTGCTTCCTCCAAAGAGCTTGAGAGCTTAACCAGCTGTCTCTCTGGGATTGAGGTTGAAAATGGCTGCTCTATTCTGTCAGTTGTACATTGAATTCCATTTCTGTGCAGGATCCTATCCTCCACTGATGAGTCTAAACCTGTCACAGTAAGGTAAAAACTCTCTTTATGTCTGGGCATCAATACAGATGATTGGAAGGGACTGGAATTTGGAGGGGGTACTTAGGAGAAGCACAGCACTCTCCCTATTCCCTTGTCCCCATGTAAGAAAATATATATATAACACAGCTCTTATTCTGCTCGATCCCAGGGCAAGGAGGAGCGGCAGGCAAGAATTCTCAGATGTAGTCTGTGCATGCTAAAATTCCAGCATGTAGCTCCCAGCTTTGGACACATATGCATGGGTCCTGTAGGGTGCAGGAACAGGTCCCCCAAACATCACACCTGCACCAGGCCCCATAAATTCTCTGGATGGCCCTGGAAAGCTGACCGGAGTGGGTGGAAGGTACCAAAGGCACTCCTCACCCAGGGCGCTATTTATTCCCTGGCTGGCCCTGAATGTATCTGCTATTTACCATGGGAGGAAACCTTGGATCATCTTGGAAGCCATCAACCCTACAGAGGTCACAAAACCTTCTCACGTTCCCTTTGGTGTTGAGGGATTGTCTTCTGATTAGTTGAAAGGCCACCAGAAGCTTCCTGGATCAATTTAGTCCCCTTGACAACTTCTTTCCAGAAATTCCTTAGCCGGCGCCTATGGTCAGCATGGTTGGGCACAGAGGGGACCACTGACTAGAGCTCCTCAGCTTCACCATTGCAACCTGCTTGTTCACCTTCCTGTTTGCTCTGGTCCAGGCAGTGTGGGGATGAGACAGGGGAGCAGCAGACGCCATGGCCGACTTGTTCACTGGTTCTCTGCATCTTAAGCGAGCAAATGGTAGCCATGGGGAGGGGGGAGTTGGCAACAATGGCTCTGAGAAGGTAGACTCATGGATGGAGGAAGGGTGTATTACCAAAGGGCCCTCCAAAACCTGGAGCTGGCACTGGCCAGGCAATACTTGCTTGCTTTCCCCCCCCCCCCCATCATTTGCCCCCTGCAAATGGGCTGCTTCTCTATGAATGCTGGATCCCAGCAGCTATATAATACCGGTACCTGTCTTGTCCCTGAAATGATGCCAGGATGAATCTTGCCAAGTTGCCCCAGGTGTGAGAGCCTGGATCGTAGCCAAGCCGGCACTGACTTCATTTCGGCGCCAGGTTAAGACGTGGCTTTTTAATAAAACTGTTAATGGCTAAATCCACCAGCCTGCAACACTGTCTTGTTTTAATTGGATTTTACTGTTTTAAAATTTTGTATTGGTTTTAATATATTAATGGTTTTGTTTGTTTTAGACTTGTATATGTATTCCATTTTAAATGTATGAATTTATCTGTATGCCGCTCTGAGATCCTTGTGATGTAGAGTAGGATAAAAATGTTTTAATAATAAATAAATAGGTAGGTAGGTAAGCCAGCAATCAGCCAAGCTGTGCCTGGAATTTGAGGTCTTGAATCTTCCTCTGAGGGGGCAGAGGCAGGGACCGGCATCGTTAGGAAATGCGGCCAGGTCCGAAATCCACCGTTCCTAGGAAAATACAAAAGTGGTTGAGCTGTATAATTAAGCAGGTGCCGTTTCAAATGTAGCCATTTCTCTAGTGGTGCTTCCTTCCCACCTCCTCCAGCAAGCAAATTCAAAGGCTGAAACCTCCTCTGGACAAGGGTAAAATTCATGCCCAAAATAACCTCAATTTCCCACATCCTCGTGATTAACTTGTGCTGGGGTGGACCTACATGCCTTTTCTTCCTTTTAGGGCTTCCTTCGAACTTCAGTTTCAACGAAGCCTGGGGTGGAAATAATCTGGATGCACAAACATTGCTCTGAAATTCTTGCTAACCTTGGAGTAATCTACATGGAAATAGAATGAGAAGCACTTTCAGGTATTATCCAGTTTCTCATGCAATCGGCTTTGGTCCATCAGCGGCACATGAAGACAGAAAAGCAAAGTATACACTACCTAAAAACGTGCATTCAAGCTCACACAGCACTTGAAACCACCATCCTTCAGAGTTGGGTGGGCGGACTAGGACGGTACGTCACCAACCCCATAGGTGCTGCTCAGCAAATGAGAGAGGCTTTTTCTCTGCCTCTGTCCACCCTCCCATGCACAGGGAAGTTTGCTGCTGAATTAAGTCCTTGTAGTTTACCCCCACACCTCTCCTATCTCAGGGTTCCTCTAGACGATTGATTTAAGCCTCCTTTACAGCACATTACCGGTTTTACCTCTTTACGAATGAAGCTTAAATGAGGCGTGCAGGCGATTTTTATCCTCGTTAATGCGCATTTTTGATTTCGCATTAAATAGCGACTTTTAATTTCCTCCGAAGTTACAGCGCCTTATCGTAGTGGAAACAACTTCTGATCATTCGCATTAACGGTGATAGTGGGTGGACTTTGGTGGTGATGTCATGCATGAAGAACTGCCCCTTCGCTGGGAACACCTCCCAGTTGGTTCTGTCTCCTCCCTCCCACTTCCTTCTTTGTCGTCCCTCAGAATGGAACCTGCAGCAATGGCTGACCTAACCTTTCCTGAAAATAAAGTTTCTTTTAAATCCCTTACCAGAATATTTCTTTCATGGAGATGCGGGGCCAGATGGAGGTGGTTTCACAGGAAGCAAGGGGGTTGGAGGAAGGATGTCCACTAAATCGACCCCTCCCTTGCTGGGTTCCTGACATTGAGCTGCGTGTGTGTGTGCATGTGTATGTTGTAGGTCACCAAAAACACAAGTTCTTACTGAGATATGACTACAAATGCTGTTTAAAGGAGGGTGTTTAATGCACGGGCTGCAGTATCCCTCGGAGGGTTTCTTCCATCCTGTAAGAGCCTGTCCGAAGCCATAGGCTTGCATTTCCATTTATTCCTGAGCAGTTGGGGGGGAGGGGGATTACAACAAATGGTGATCGGGCACAAAGGAAGAGGTAAACCAGGTGACCAAGGGCAGGTAACCCAGGTAACCAACAGCAGGAGATTCAGTTGGGCAGGGTTAACAAAAGGCGGGAAAATGAAGGGGCAGTTCCACCAGGAAACAGGGTGGTGTTTCCGTAAATTTTTCCTCTCGTTGGAGCCTTGATCTATGCTTCGTTTATAGTGCGATTCTCCACATATAAACAACTTTAAAGCACTTTGCATAGTATTAGGCGTAAACTCGACTGTAGGCTAATGTGCATATTCGGAGAATCAGGCGTAAAAGCAACCTCTTCTAGAGGGGGCCTCATTCACCACTGGGATACTGTGAAGGATTAAAAGATACTGGGGTAGTTTGAATGTGAAAACAAGGCTCCAGATTATCAGTGGGGGGGGGGGGGGATAAAGCAGCAAGGGTGCTATTCTGAAAGTTTGAAACAGCATGTCTGCAGGATTTTGAATGGGAAAAAGAGACTCCAGACTCTGAAGTGGGTAAATGCTTATGAATGGGAAGTAGTGCTAAGTGAGAAGATGCCTGTGTCCAGACAGCAGCCCCACCCCTTCAGCAGATCATTGCCAGGTTATAGAAATAGTCACGCTCAGGAATTAATGCCTGGGGACGGGGCACACTCCAGCGGACCATGCAAGAGCTGCTTTAATGAAAACCGTCACACTGAAATGACTTTCCAAAAAAGCACCTTTTCCAGAAGGAAGCTGCAGGGTTGCTGTGGATTGGTGACAAGGGCCATCTATCGCGAACAATCCCTATGTGTTCTCCCTGCACGTTAAATCGGTTGTCTAGCTCGGAGGCTTGCCAAATTCCCCGTCTTTTAAAGTGAATATGGGCTCAGTTTTGCTTTGAAGGAAACAGTATTCTGACAAGAGCTTGCCATTGCTGTTGCTGTTGTTTTCACCAGCAATGTGCATGGTGCTTTACAGAATAGACAAGGAGAGGGTCCCTGCTTGAAGGATCTCACCACCTAAACTTTGACAAAGACCCCCTCTAGATGGATTTCGTTTGACGCCTGGTTAGCCGATTATGCGCATAATCGCAGGAGTGCTTTATCGTAAATGCTTGTAATTGAGCGCACAACTGGTAGCCTTACCGGTTGTTTGAAATGCGCTTTACAAGTAGTTAATGCGGAGAATCGCTTGTTCACATAGGCAAAATGCTCTTTAACGGCCGGAGGAAAATAAAACTTGCTATTTAATGCACATTCAATAATGCGCATAATCGAATAGATAACGCGCCTCAACTCCCGATTTACGCTCCGCTCTTGTAGAGATAAAATTTTTAATGAGACTTCAAAGAGCTTTAAATGTCTTGTGTAGAGGCAGCCAAAGTAGAAAAAGCAGAAAAAGCAGAAGGACGTGAAGTCGGGGTTAACAGGAAAGGAATATCCAGATGCTTTCATAGAGTCATAGCATAGTACAGTGGGAAGGGACCTAAAAGGCCATCAAGTCCAACCCCCTGCTCAGTGCAGGAATCCACCTTAAAGCATACCTGACGGTTGTCCAGCCGCCTCTTGAAGGCCTCTAGTGTGGGAGAGCCCACCACCTCCCTAGGTCATGGGTTCCATTGTCGTACTGCTCTAACAGTCAGGAAGTTTTTCCTGATGTCCAGCCAGAATCTGGCTTCCTGTAACTTGAGCCCATTATTCTGCATCCTGCACTGTGGGATGATCGAGAAGAGATCCTGGCCCTCCTCTGTGTGACAACCTTTCATGTATTTGAAGAGTGCTATCATGTCTCCCCTCAATCTTCTCTTCTCCAGGTTAAACATGCCGAGGTCTTTCACTCTCTCCTCATAGGGCTTTGTTTCCAGACCCCTGATCATCCTCGTTGCCGTCCTCTGAACCCGCTCCAGCTTTTCTGCGTCCTTCTTGGACTGTGGTGCCCAGAACTGGATGCAATACTCAAGATGAGGCCTTACCTGTGCCGAATAGAGGGGAACCAGTACCTTGCGTGATTTGGAAGCTATACTTCTATTAATGCAGCCCAAAATAGCATTTGCTTTTTTTGCAGCCACATCACACTGTTGGCTCATATTCAGCTTGTGATCTACAACAATTTCAAGATCCTTCTCGTTTGTCGTATTGCTGGGCCAAGTATCCCCCATCTTGTAACTGTGCATTTGGTTTCTTTTTCCTAGGTGTAGAACTTGGCATTGTTCCCTATTAAATTTCATCCTGTTCCTACACTTGCTTAGGGTTGGCTCCAGTATGGCACGGCAACATACTTCAGCATACATTAGTTTAGGCTTACCATCCGTGCCTTGGAGAATATCGTATTTAGCCAAAATCTACTGCCAAAGACATTTCTCCATCACCTGAAAAGAGACGTTGCACTTTGAGGGTTCCGTTCCCTCCAGCCGTGACTTAACTTGGTGTCAACTGCCGTCAACCCTGGCTTAAAGACTAGCCAAACAGAGGGAGCTGAGACCCCCGCCCTCCATTTCCCAAGGCTGGCAAACATCACCCTCATTAGCTCTAAGCAGCCACCTGCCTCCTGCAGAAAGACAGGCCTTCAGAGAAGCCAGGCAGGCAAATATTTACATCCCACAAGCCTCTTTACAATGTTACCTTGCCCTCAAAGTCAGGTATCAATGCTAATTACAAGTTGTACTCTAGGGTGACCAGATAAAATCCAGGTCAGGGCTCATGTAACTTTAACAGTTGTAGAGCAAAGGGAATTTTAGCCAGTATCATTTGTATGCAATTAGTTCCTGGTGAAATTCCCTCATCATCCCAACAGTTAAAGTTGCAGAGCCCTGCCTTCTTTTGTATAGGGTCACTCTAGTATAGTGCCTGCACCTTTAACTGTTGTGATGAAGAGGGAATTTCACCAGGAACTAATTGCATACAAATGACACTGCTGAAATTCCCTTTGCTCTACAACTGTTAAAGTTACATGAGCCCTGTCCTCCTTTTCAGATGGTCAGCCTAGATAGGAAGAGAGCTGGACACTCTGCACTCCTCCCCCCCTTACACACACACCACCCCAAAAACTTTCCCTGTCATTTATAAAGCTTTCAAAGGGGTTGTAAGAAATACAGGCCTGATATTACTGTCAGTTTTGCCATCCCTTAAAACAGCCCACAGAGACAGAGGTGAGGGTGAGCCAAAAATGGGTGGTGGGGCCAGGCTTGCATAGCACTCTCTTGTGCTCACTTGCTTGTTCGCTGTCTCGTGTGTGTGTGTGATGCCCCTGCTGGAGGGATCCTCCCCTGAGGAAAAGCTAGAGCTTCCAGAGATGGTCAATTCTAAGGAGCCACCCATGGCAAAAGACCTGGGAGAGCCTGGGCCCTCAAGGGAGATGACCAGGTCCTGTCCCCACTGGAGGGGAGGAGTTCTGCCTCTGAGGCAACCACCTGGCCCCTGGGAGAGTCATTGCCTCAAGAGCCAGGCCAGTTGGGCTTTTTTTTTTTAAGGAGAAGTGTTCCAATACAAAGAAAGATTCCTCAAGAGGAAGGGACTTTTCAAGAGCAAGGCCTGCAATGTACTGCAGCTGAGCCCTGAGCGGGGCTCAGAAAGCTCTGGCAATATAAGCTGGTAGTATGAGGCACTGCTGGTAACAATGAGAGGGAATATTGCCTCAACCTAACTGACTCCATCTTGTATTTCCTTAAACACAGTCCTCAATGTATGATTCATATTTCATGCCCCCCCTTTTTCCTCTGTCTCTTCTTGTAAGTCACAGACAGCTTCTGCAGCTTCGGAGCAAAGGCTGACCACAGACCACGACCTGACCTAGTTGAGAAGTTACACTGCCATTTAAAAGTGCATCTGAATGCCAGACCGTTAGGTTGCGCACGCATCATCCTGTTATGTGACGTGACATGCATGTTTCCTGCTTGTTTGAGCTGTATAACTAGTTGTCTCACCCATTAGGGGGGGCTAGTCTGTGGAGTTATCTCAGGCTGCCATTGCTAGCAATAAAGGCTATCTGTTTGAACCTGTAACTTTGGATTGGACTCCGATTATTTACTGTAACATTTTGGTGCGTTGGCCGGGAATCATCCCTCACTGGGAGACCCGCCCGATAATCGGAGAACCCTACCAGGGAGATTTCCCCCGCTTCCGCTTGGTTCCCCGCGGCCCCCAGCCGGCCGTGGTCCTCCTTGGGAGCGCGCCTCCAGCCTTTAGCTGGTGCCCATTCAGGTTCTGCGGCAGGTCCAGGGACAGTGCGGAACAAAATCGGACCGAGCGGAAGTTCAGTGCAGATACCCTTCTGCCCAGCGCTGGGACATCTGGACCAGGCAAGTATCAGGGGAATTGCCTATCTTGTTTTGTATTGGCCGACTCAGTAGAGTCGAAGGGGGGCCTGATCAACCCTCGGAATTGTAGACGCGCGTATTGTTTGGTATTGCCCGACTCAGTAGAGTCGAAGGGGGAGCCTGATCATCTCCCCGTAATGGTAGACTGTTTCTGTTTCTCTGAACTGGGAGGTCTGGGAGGACAGGTGTCGTCCTGGATGTTTGATGTGTGCATGACTGCTTGATTTCCATTGCTGACCGTTGGAATTTCCGGCAGCGTGGGCTAGCAGTGAAGAAACTGTGTTCCTCTGTGTCAGCCGTCTGACTCCCCCAATACTTACAGTGAGACGGTTCCCTGTCAATCTGACTGCCCTTTTGTGTATTGTCTGTCTGGTGAATTATATTGTGATGTAGACAGGAAAGGATGGGGGGAGGTTCTTCAACCCCACTGAAACTAATGATCAAGCATTTTAGTGAAGTTTTTGATCAGACTAAGTGCAATGTAACTGATATGGAAGCTAAGTGTTACTATGATTGGCCAGCCCTAGGCCCCCTAGTAGAATTGACCCCCCCAAGGTACTTCCTCTGAGCCCTATATTTCCCGAGTTTAGAACCTTGCCATCATAGAAAAGGGGGGGCCCTCATTTCAGAGAACAATCCATGCACAGAGAGCTAGTTGAAAGTAGCCAAACACCCCCCACCATAGGCACGAAAAGTTGGCCGAAGATGCAGCCCTCATCATGATGAACCAAGTAAAAAGACCCCAAGACGCAAGGCTCCTGTGACTGCCACCTCCTGATGTCCCAGATGTCCCTAGGTCCGGACCAGACATCCTGGCTCCCTCTCCGATGTCCCAAGACTCCACTGCCCAGCCATCAGCCGTCACCTCTGCACCTGTAGACCCCACTTCTTTGTTTGATGTGAGAGTCGAGAAACTGACCCGCCTGTTCCGGACCCTGCCACACCAGCCGGCTCAACCTCAGAAATTTGGCTGCTAACACAGGCACCGAGACAAGAATTTTCCCTGTCCGTGAGAGTCCCACCATTGTTCCTGCCATCACCGACCCTGCCACGAATGTGTCCACGTACCAGACCTACGTCCCCTCTCCTACTGAACTCCAGAACTGAATTCCTGAATTCCCGAATTGAACTGCCTGAATTGAACTGAGCTCTTGAACTCCTGAATTGAATTGAACTGAACTCCTGAACTGGAAGAACCACGGACCCTCCTATGAAGAAGAGCCTGAGAAGTTTGTAGACATGATTGAGGATGTAATAACTGCCCATGATCCAACCTGGACTGACATTTAACAACTCATGGGTTATCTCCTGACAACTGAACAGAGACTACAGACTACAGAAGGACGCAGACATCAGCGTAATCACCAGCAAGCATTTATTAATGCCATCAAGAAAGGCAGGCGTCCTCCTAAATTCCAGCCGAACCCAAGCCATCAACTGCGTACCACAGCCCAACAGCGAAAAAGAACTCAGAGTTTCCTCGGCATGGCCGGCTATTGTTGCATCTGAATCCTGAATCATGCAGCCTTAACACAGCCCCTCTATGAACTCCTGAAAACCAACCTACCTGAGTCAGCCCTGCTCGAGTGGACAACAGAAGCCACCCACAGCTTCCGAGACCTGAAGATTGCTCTTACCAGCCCCCCAGCCCTAGGACTGCCTGATATCAGCAAGCCCTTTCACTTGGATGTAGATGAAAGAAAAGGAACTGCTGTCGGAGTCCTAACTCAGCACATAAGCTCCTGGAACTGCCCTGTTGTCTACCTGAGCAAGAACACTGATCCTGTCAGTCGTGGGTGGCCTGGCTGTCTCCGCTATGTTGCTGCTACATGCCTGGTAAAGCGCTGCTTGAAACTCAGGGGCCTAGATAGATGACCAATTCCCAACTCGTAAAGTACTGTGCCTTGCTGTGTGAAAATCCACTCTGAACCCTGCCACCTTAAATGCTTCTGCTTGCATGATTGCCAGAAGATTATAGAAACCGTGCATTCCAGTCAACCTGATTTTAAAGACACTTCAATTCCTGGAAGCGTCGCCTTGTTTACAGAAGGAAACAGTTTTGTCCGAAATGAAAATGAGATTCTACTAACAGAGTCCCTGCCCCCAGGTGTCTGCCCAGAAAGCAGAACTAGTAACGCAAAAGAGAAGCAGTTTTGTCCTACCTGATTTTATACCGAGAGCGAAGATTCTTGACTGCTGAGAGAAAAAACATCGCCTATTCTACAAAAATTCAGAAGCTCCTCCAGGCTGTTTGAAAACCAGAGCTGTTACCTACTGCAGAGCGAGATCAAAAAGAAACTGCAGTTTCCTGTCAGAGTATTACACTGAAACCACATCCTTTTATCAGAAATGTGCTTTAAAATGAAAAAGAAAGAAGGAAGCACTGAAGAAGCTGGCCAGCCTCTGCACAGACGTCTCTAGAGGATGTATAAGAACAACCCAAGAAAAGGCCCAGTCCCATTGCCTGGTCAAATACTGAGAGGCAGCCGTCCCTTCAACTAGATTTCACACACATGCCACCAGCTGCTGGTTACAAGCTCCTCCTAGTAGCGCCGTCTGCACTTTCTCTGGATGAGTAGAAGCCTGGCCTGCAAAAGCAGAAGCTCAAAAGAAGTAACAAAGCACTTATTAAAAAAACCTGCAGATAAACAGTGACAACAGAACAGCCTTTCAAGCAGAAGTCCCTTGCTGTCCGTGGCCCTGCTCCACATGCGTTGTACATCAATGGCAAGTTGCCAAACAACACTGACTGAACATGATGCTGAAGAAATTGCCTACGTGCGCTGCATCCCTTCCCATCCCGGATGGAGGAAGTGGACACCGCCCGAAGACTCCTGAAAGACTTTCAGTATTAATACTCCTATTAATCCTTGCCCCTGCCTCAGATAATGTCACTAACCAGATCAAACAGATGGTCATTTATCAGAGTAGGCTCCAGTGTAGGGGCAAGGTGCAACCATGCACTTTTCAGAACATCACTTACTCCGCCTGCATACAAAACAGTGCCATCACTTGTTTCAACCCGAAGGAGGCCCCTGCCCAGTGGAGTTTCGAGGTCAGAGGCCCCAGTGGACAGGGGACAGTACAATGAATGTCCCTATTAGAATTGTGTATGATGGGCCACGTGAGAAAAGAACACGAGAGAATCCACATGCCAGCCTCACCAAAGTTCCAGTTCTAAGTCCCTGCACCGCCCAGAGATGTAATTTAGTAATTTTTCACCTTTGCTGAGACTGTTGTTAGCTCCCTCAATGTCAGTAACTGTTATGTATGCAGAGGTACCCAATTGGGGAACCAGTGGCCATGGGAGGCAGCTGAATTAAATGTCAGCCAACCCTATAACGAAACCAAGGATCCTAACCCTCACAGCCAGTGGATGTTAAAAGACACCGTTGTGGGTCGGTGGTGCCTCCAGCGCATACACCCAACAGCCCCTAAAATTGGAGACTGGAAAGATGACGAGTGGCCCCCTGAGAGGATTGTTGAATATTATGGCCCTGCAACCTGGGCACAGGATGGTTCCTGGGGTTACAGAACCCCCGTTTATATGCTGAATAGAATTATTCGCTTGCAAGCAGTGCTAGAATTAGTAACCAATGAAACCGCAAGAGCATTAAATATCCTATCCAAAACCCAGACCCAATTGCGAAATGCTGTGTACCAGAACCGCCTAGCTCTTGATTACCTGCTTGCCACCGAAGGCGGTGTATGCGGAAAGTTTAACCTCACCAATTGTTGCCTGCATATTGATGATAATGGAAAGGTTATAGAAGAGATCACCAATAGAATGACTAAGCTTGCTCATGTTCCCGTGCAAACCTGGAAAGGATTTGAATGGGCCCAAGGACTGGGTTCCTGGTTCACGTGGATGGGAGGGCTAAAAGGGATCGTTGCGATTGTCATTGTAGGGCTCTTGATCTGTATCCTCTTGCCCTGTTTAATGCCCTTGTTGTTACAGAGTTTCCGTGGAATGATGGAGCAGATAGCGGACAGACGCACGGCTGTCCACCTAATGGCTTTACGCGATTACCACCCTGTACCAATGGCAGATGAAGATAGTGAAACTCCTTAGTAATTGGACAAAAGAGTTTCAAAGGGGGGAATGAGAGGGAATATTGCCTCAACCTAACTGACTCCATCTTGTATTTCCTTAAACACAGTCCTCAATGTATGATTCATATTTCATGCCCCCCCTTTTTCCTCTGTCTCTTCTTGTAAGTCACAGACAGCTTCTGCAGCTTCGGAGCAAAGGCTGACCACAGACCACGACCTGACCTAGTTGAGAAGTTACACTGCCATTTAAAAGTGCACCTGAATGCCAGACCGTTAGGTTGCGCACGCATCATCCTGTTATGTGACGTGACATGCATGTTTCCTGCTTGTTTGA